>OU343161.1:155572166-156172166 GCA_910595825.1 Philhelius pedissequus
TCCAACTATTAATGATGTAGCAATTTTATTATCGGTGATCAACACTAACCACGCGACATTGTTCTTCATCGTCGAAATAACTTGAATCGTATAAGTGAAACGAATCGTTACGATGCATTGCAGTATCCTATTTTATTTCCCTATGGAGATGATGGTTATCATTTTAGTATACAAATGATTAGTCCAATAACTGATATGTTTTATTAGTTGTGATATATAAATGTTATAAATGTGTGAAATATTAATATGCATACGTAATTGTATATTTTAGGTTAAAAAGGTATCGAATAATGATTCGTGAAAACCTTGAAAATCACATTTTAAAATGCCGTCGACTTTTTCATCAATATATAGTTGACATGTATGTTAAAATCGAAACAGAGCGCTTAAATTTCATTCGATTTAATCAGAGCAAATTACTTTGTGAGGAATACATTCATTTGCGTGATGCCATCAATAACGATGGTGACGTCAATAATATTGGTGAAATGGTTATTTTACCATCGTCATGGTCTTACACTGAAAGTCAGCGACACATGCATAAATATTCGCAGGACGGTATGGCATATGTTCGACGTTACGGACGACCTGATTTTTTTATGACATTCAAGTGTAATCCACACTGGAGCGAAATCAAAGACTATTTGTTGCCCGGTCAATCTTCTATTGATCGTCACGATATCACTGCTCGCGTATTTAAACATAAACTAAAATCGCTAATTGACTTTATCGTGAAATCCCAAGTATTAGGTGAAGTCAAAAATTGGATGTATTCTATTGAATGGCAAAAGCGGGGCTTACCACATGCTCACATTTTGATTTGGTTAGTACATAAAATAACATATATCACGTATCATTAATTCAAATCCAAATTTGCGAGTTAATACGGAAATTCACAATGAAGCTCTTATTTTGATTGAAACATTTGTATGTCAATTGCAAATAAAGTTTTATGTCAGTTGGGAATGATAGCACCTAATCGTTCTGCGCAAGATTTATTCAACACGAAAATGAGGTTTGAATTAGGTTATGACTGTGTCGGATTGTAGGCATTTGTGCCTCTAACAGAACAGAAACGTGTATACGATACAATCTTGCATGCTGTTTGTAATGAAAGCACTGCAATGTTTTTTTATATGCACCTGGTGGAACTGAAAAAAACATTTTTGATTTCATTATTTATAGCGACCATACGATCAGTAACCCAATTGCATTGGCACTCGCTTCTTCTGGAATTGCAGCGACTTTATTGGAAGGTGGCCGAACTGCACATTCTGCACTTAAATTGCAATTGAACATACATGCTCCTGAAACAACTACATGTAAAATTTCTAAGAATTCAGCCATGTCAAAAGTGTAGTATAATCGTTTATAAAAGTCTTTGGAAGCGTTAGATAGAACGTTGCAAGATTTACGTGGAAATCAATGGATTTTTGGTGGTGCCTTGATATTGTTAGCAGGTGATTTTCGCCAAACATTGCCTGTTATTCCTCGATCTACAGCAGCTGATGAATTGAATGCATGTTTAAAATCATCCTATTTGTGGAAGCATGTAAATAACAAACCCTAACTAAAAATGTTCGGGTTGAATTAGAAAATTATCAAACAGCAGCTGAATTTTCGAAACAGTTATTGGATATTGGAAAGGGCAAACGACAAGCTGATAATTCAACTGGCTTAGTAACACTGCCAACCAATTATTTTCGAATGAATCAATCAAAACAAGAATTCATTGACAGTGTATTCCCAAATATAGTATAAGAATTCAATAATGATGATTGGTTGAGTGAACGAGCAGTTTTGGCTGGCAAAAATAAAGACGTAAATGATATCAATGCAGACATTTTGAATAAAATACCAACTCAATTTTTGCATACGAGTCGATCGACACAGTTATGAATTAAGATGATGTCCTGAATTATCCCACTGAATTTTTGAATTCTCTTGATTTGCCTGGTTTGCCACCACATTATCTACCATTGAAAGATGGCGCGCCGATAATAATGCTACGGAATACTAATCAACCACGGCTTTGTAATGCTACCAGACTTGCAGTAAAAAGGTTGTTGAACAATGTGATCGAAGCAACAATTTTAAAAGCGAAATACAAATGTGAAGTTGTCTTGATCCCGAGAATTCCAATGATTTCAACCGATTTATCATTCGATTTCAAACGTCTTCAATTTCCTAAACGACTTACTTTTGCCATTCATTACCATTAATAAGGCACAAGGCCAATCTTTGGCAATATGCGGTATTATCTTAGAGGTTCCAGTATTTGCGCATGGGCAACTGTATCTTGCATCTTCACGTGCAGGCAAACCGTCTCCCTTAATAATCTTAACCGATGGAAAAACGAAAAATATTGTATATCAAAAAGCACTCGCATAAAATGTATTAAAATTTAAACACAATATATATTCAGTATTTTGTTTGTATTGAATTAGTTATTTTATTTTACAGCACCCGACGAAGCGGGTGTATTTGCGCTAGTATGTATATACATATATATCAAAGAAAAAAAAAATATTGAGTTCCCTCTATCATCCAAAAGAAATGAGATTATTAAATTTCTATATTGAATCTAATCGCTCATTGAAATGTAAAATGTGTATATAATAGCCGCGTTTTATTATGCACAAAGGCCTATATTGATCAGAGATTTGCATGCATTACAACAACACTACAAGATCTTGATATTTATTCAGTTCAATTTTCTTGACCCAGAATTTAATTACATATCTCACCACCAGGTTTAGCTTCTAACAAGTTGGTACTTCGATTTTGAATTGTCAACCACGGTGTTGCCAAACAACTACTTATAATTTATTTATTAATATGTTTCTAGTCGAAACCTCTTTTGCTTTCGACTGATGATTCGTCTGATGTCTTGAATTGCTCTTTATCTCGGGTGGGGGGTAGCAATGAGCAATGACAAGCAAACAATTTGTTTGGCTTTCGAAATATAAGTGACTTTATTATAAATTTGTAAGACTATTTATACTAATTAACATAGATTCAATTCGGCAATAATTTTTGGGGGAAAATAAATGCAATTGGAAAGGCCAGCACCTATTAAGAATGGTGAATAATTTTGTGGGAACATAAATGCAATTGGATAGGCGATCACCTATTAAGAATGCTGAATGCTTTTGTGGGAATATAAATGCAATAGGAGAGGTGAGCACGTATAAAAAGTGCTTATTTCTCAATATGGTAAACTTTATTAGGGAATAGGTGTTTGAAATTTATAGTGTTTTGCATTTGCAGGTACATGGTAATAAATTAAAAGTTGTTGGCTTAAACATTCTCCTCGGCGTTGAGATCTTTGAGCTCAAATTCGATGTCGTTTGGAGATCTAGTTGTTTTCCTCCTTTTTCGGTTGAGTAAAAGTAGAGTGTCTAGGACCAAACCAATCACGAGCGCAAGGTACCCACTAGAATATTGATGGATATCATGATGAGAAATATTGGATGGTAATGCCTGTTGCGTTTTTTGATAGGAGATCTTCTTCCTCAGAAGTGTTAAGTCGTCTTCTCCTCGAATGATGATTTCGTCCTTCTTATGAGTTTGGTATTGGAGTGGTTCAATGTGAAACCTTTCGAAAAATAAGCTTAAGTTAAACGTAGGTAAGAATGAGACTGTTGATTTTGATGTGTAGAAATTATGAGCATTAATACTCATGGTTGGTTGCTTAATGACAGTCGGTTGCCAGTTTCATAAGTCCTACGCCCTGCAGTTTTGTAGTTAAAATATCTGATCCGCACACTACAGACAATATTTCGTAGTGATGAAAGGCAAAAATCCAGTGATTAGGATTATGAAGTTGATTCCATATTTTGTCAACGGTAGTAGATTTTAGTTCGCAATATGATAAAAAGTTTCTTATTATGGTTCAACATGTGCATTTCGCATTGGTGTTCAACTGAGTGTGTATTGAAGATACGATGTCGCTGTTTACATAGATATTTTTTGTCATCAATATGTATACAACTCTGGTATTCAGTTTGTGATATCGCGAAATGCTGATCCCTGAATGGAGTTACTGCTAAGAATGCCGTTGATGGTTGTATGAAGACGAAGGATGTGTTATACTGAACTGGTAATGGTAATAATTTGAACGTGTGGAACATTGTGTATTTAGTAAAGGCAGTTTTACGAGAAATAATATTGCTGATGTAACACGTGCTTTGCCTCGAAGGAGCTCGCAGATTATGTTCGTCATATCCAGGGAGTGTTAATGAGTTTGGTATCATCTTACCAATTTTATCCAGTTCGCTCAAAAGTTGTCTCGGTGAAAAAAGTAACGCGTTTATTCTTCCTTGATGGGTATCTGAAATAGCTTCCAGAATGAGTGCCGACTGACCATCCAACGCTAACGCACGTCTTTGTGTCAAATTTTTTGTCCGAAAGATAAGTGCCTGTTCCGTGGGATTTGTATCTGTCCTTTTCTTTTTACTCTATCATCTACCCGCGAAGGAAAAGAAATATATTAATCAAAACACCCATCAAAATATTAAAAATATTTAAAATAAAATCAATTAATCAACCAACTAAATTAAACAAAAAAAAAGATATCGCGCCGTGGTCACCGCAGTATCATTTTTTTAAATAATAATGTTTATTGAACTGATATATATATAATTGGCTCTTATTTCTATTTTACATTACTTATATTACATTGATATTTTAATTTGTTTTAGCACTTAAGGGGCTAATATTATACATTGTTTTATTTTTTTGTTAAAATTATTAAAAAATTGTCCTTGAATTTCTTGTACTACTTACTAAAACCTGTGTGGATAATCTCGGGTTGTTCAATACCGGCTGTTTTCTGGTGATGTGGGGATTAATTTGGCATTTAGCCACGTTGGTAGTTTGACGCTGCATCCTCGCAGAATTGGATTGCTTCGTTGATACAAATAAGTCCTTCGACCAGTAGCGCTGTCACATACAGATAGCATGGCTCGGGGTATCTCTCTTCGCTGGCCATGCTATTCACTAGGGTGTTTGGTTGGTTAATTAGGACGCTCGTCAGTCTTTTGGCAGCACTGATCATGTACTTGTCGAGGGGTGTTATACCGGAAGTCTCCAAAAGTCGTTTTTTGCTGAAGTGCTTTTGTCGTCGCTGGTCAAAGTGGAGTCCCGTGCAGATCCGGAGGATTTTCCTCTCAAACATTCCAAGCCTTCTCATGCTGGTTTTGGATACAGTAAACCATGCAGGAAAACAATATGTGATAATGGGCCTGAGAAGTTGCTTATAGATGAGCAGTTTCGTCTTCTGGCTGAGTCCATTCCTTTTCCGTATTAGGGGGTGGATTCGGTGAAAAGCGAAATTTGTCTTTTTTAGGGTAGCTGTCACGTGCGGGTTGAAACGGTACCTCTTCGAAATTGATACCCAGATATTTCACAGTTGGTTTGGATCATAGTTGTGACCCGTCGGGCACATTGATAATAATACTTCGGCAACTTGTGGCTGACGGCGTGTTCCGATGCCCCGCTGGTTTTCTGAAGCAAACCAGCTCGGATTTGGCTGAGTTGACTTTGATGCCCCATTTTGTGTAGAATTCCCACAGGCGTCTCACATGTTCTTCTACTCTTCGGGCTGCAATAACTGGATGCATAGATTTGGCATATGTTAGCGAGTCGTCTGCATAGAGCAAATTCATAGAATTGTTTGGTTGGGGCTGATCCGATGTAAAAATGTTGTAGAGGTATGGTCCTTGGGCAACTCCTGCTGTGATGCTTTTGGTTGTTGACTTGCTGTTTTCTATTTGGACAAAGAACGATCTGGAATTAAGAAAGCTAAAAATTATTTTAATTAGTGTACTTAGAAAATTAAAAATAGTTAGTTTGTCTATAAGCCTCTGTATCCAACCACCGCAGTATCAATAATCCAGTGATTCTGCATAATTAAACATATCCAATAGCATACATACAATATACAAACAATTCATCTAAACGGAAAAGTCAACAGCACAGTGCATACGAGTAAGTCCCTTTCTTTCCTATCCCCTAATCATATCACAGTTGCACTAGCTTGATCGCTGTGGGTATTGTGTGGATATTACACACAGTGTATGCATCGATTAAGCTACTGTAGCGTCGGATGGATAACTGGGGCGGTTCAATGCAATTTTGTCACTAAGGCATAACACTAGTGACAAATTGAAAAGTTCAAGTTTAATCATTCATTTTAGAAAATTGTCTGGATGCGTTTAAGCTAGCTTTTTAATATTTTAAATGGTTGGAGAATTTAGAGTGGACTATTCTAACATTCGTGGGCTTAGGAAAAATACTGTGAAATACAGGCCAGCTGTTTTGGCATTGAGTGAAACTCAAATAGGTGAAAGTTCTGATCCATCGGAATTTAATCTATTTGGGTATAGCTTGGTGCCATTATTCTATCACCTCCATGGTCGCGCCGACTATATAAGAAATGACGTTGCGTACCAACTTCAACCACAATATGGTTTTTGCCAAACACAAATTTCAATTTCATGTGGTTAAAATGTACGGTCAACAAGCACATCATACACATGTTTCATCTATCATAGCCCAAATTTGGACAGAAATTCAACTTTTAAAGAATTTGATGCTCTATCCGACTCCATTCAAAGAATTGTTTCCCATTATCCTCGCACTGAAATTCAATGTACACAATTGTAGCTGGCTCCGCTTTTCGAGCCAGACAACACCCGAAGGGAGGTATGTTGAGGTCTTTGCTGAGTTCAACCAACTGACTCAGCTTGTTGACGAGCCACCTCGATATCTTATCTGGAACTTCTAATCCACTTAATTGTTTTGCAGACGATAGTACTGTCAGCTTTTCATATTCGTTTTCAGATTCACCTTGTTCTTCGGATGTGGAACTGCAACGGCAGCGTATGATAAGCTCATTAAATTCTGATCTCGAGAGCATTGTCCAATGGGGAATAAAAAACCGCGTGGAATTTAATGATTCAAAAACTCTGTGCTATCTTCTGGCGTTAAAGCAGAACCCCATGCCGCTATCCATGAGCGGCAGTTGCATCTAAGAAACCGATCAGCTTTCAGTCCTAGGTATGCCCGTCACAGACCACCTCTTGTTGAATGAACACATATTCTATGTCGCCAAAAACGCTGAAAAGTTTTTAGGTTTTCTTCGAATGTGCAAGAAATTCTTCTCACCGTCTGATCTGGCTGTAATCTAAAAGGCGATCATCCGACCAAAACTTGAGTATAACTCTCACATTTGGGCAGGAGCTCCTAAAACTCAGCTCTAAGAATGATTGGCGATAGAACTATAGTCGAAACATTTACATCTCTCAAACATCGTCGAAATGTTTCATGTATTTCG
This sequence comes from Philhelius pedissequus, assembly GCA_910595825.1. Lineage (NCBI taxonomy): Eukaryota > Metazoa > Arthropoda > Insecta > Diptera > Syrphidae > Philhelius > Philhelius pedissequus. The sequence continues at coordinate 155,579,506 of OU343161.1, forward strand.
CTATTTTATCGGTATTTTTATAAACAGTGTTCTAGCGAAGTAGCCAGTTGCATCCTCCCTTTGGCAGCGTCGTTTTCGATTGCCGTAAGTGGCCGAGAGTTGAGACATGCTTCTATTTGGGTAAGAAGTGTCGAAAGTTCTTCAAACGTCAGCATTGTTTCTCCGATTATCCTTTTCAGATGATATTTGGTCGATTTTGCTAGATTCCCACAGTCCACACTATGCTTGATAGCTGCTCTCATTTGTTGTTGCGTTTCTTTGTCAGCTCCAGTGAATGTAGTTCCATTGTCACTGTAGAAATGTGAGCATATCCTTCTTCTTGAAGTGAATCGTCTTACGGCTGCTATAAATGCTGCTGAGATGAGGTCACTCACAAGTTCGATGTGAACTGCATTGGTAGCGAAGCAAAAGAATATGGCAATGTAGCCCTTGGTCGATCGATTTCCTCGTCCCTTGGAGATAAGTATTTGCATTGGTCCAGGATAATTTACACCTGTAAGTCTGAACGGTCTCTATGGTGTTACTCTAGCTGCTGGAAGAAGTCCCATTTCTTGAGTATTTGGTTGTGCAGGAAAACGGAAGCATTTCATACACTTATTTACGACTTGTCGAATACATCTTTTAGCTTGAATGACCCAATAACGCTGCCTTAGTTTTGCAAGTGTAAGTCGGATACCACCGTGCAGTGTTCGTTCGTTGGCGTCTTCAACCAGCAATTTTGTGAACCAATGGGTTTGAGGAAAGTACCTTACTTTTACTGCTGATATTTTTTCCGCTTCGTAGGCATTTTAGTTCTTCGTATAATTCCTTTTCGAGCAACATTCAACTCAATCGTTAAAACGTTTTTGCTCTCGGGAATATCGTACCCTGCATTTGGATGTTGTTCTTGTGTAGGCCAGTGAACTAAGTCAAATTGCAGCCAATCAGGTCCATTCCACCACAATTGATTGTTCGGCATCTGCTCTGGTAAACAGCCTCTTGAGCCATAATCAGCTGGATTATCGGATGATCTTACATGCCTCCAGCAGGTTGTCTTTGTTGCTTCTTGTATTTCTGACACTCGGTTTGCAACGAGTGTCTTCCATGTAGATTGACATTTCTGGATCCAGGCCAATGCTATAGTGGAATCTGTCCAGGCGAATATTTTTTCAACTTGCGAGTCAAAGGTCTTCAATGTTTCTGCCAGTAGTTTTGATAGCAGATGAGCACCTCATAGTCCTAGCTTTGGAAGAGGAAGTTATCTTTCTTATTGGTGCCACTTGTTTTTGCAGTTAAGATTGAGGTAATATAGAAACCAGTTGTACAGGTGCTCTTGCATAGACTACTCCCGCATATGCTGCTTCGGAAACATCACAAAACCCGTGAAGCTTAATATGGTGATATTTTGTTGTCGCTATCCACCTTGGGATTCTGATGTCTTCAACTGCCACTAGATTCGACTTCAATTTGTTCATTTTTTCTGAAGTTCGATCGGAAGTGGGTCATCCCGCTTGGTCTCGGCTTGCCAAATACGCTGCATGAAGATTTTCGCGCAAACAGCCACCCAAGAGGGTCAAATAATTTAGCTATTTCCGATAAGGTTTTTCTTTTTGTAAGTGCGGTTTGTAGATTGATGTTAATTTCTAAGTTCACTTTGAACTGAAAAGTGTCACTTAAAAAATTCAAGTGGATTCCCAAGGTTTTAATTATTTCTTCCTTCATAACATCTTTGTCTTGTTGGGTTCGCATATCGATCGGGATGTCGTGAAGTAGTTGCTTATTGTTTTGAGCCCATTTTCGAAAGTGGAATCCTGCTCCCTTCAACATATCTATAAGTTATTTTTGAGCATTTCTACACTCAGATATGCTATCCCCTCCGGTCATCACGTAATGGACATAGAAGTCATGTTTTACAATTTCTGCTGCTATTGGAAACTTCGATTGATCGTCGTCACCAAGTTGTTGAAGGGTTCTTACAGCTTCTTTTGTCGGAGCTTCGCCAAAGGATTCTTTGATAATCTTGATGGTCTTCATGGATTTCAATTTGGCGGTACATTTTCTCTACGTCGGAAGTACAAACGTATCGATGTTTTCTCCAGCGCATCAGAATGGTAGCTAAATCCTCATTGCATTGCACATGAAATCTTCATCCTCAGTTCAGTCAGATTCCTCAGTTGTTCCAGCATGATTTTTTGTTGGTATTCGTAGACTTCCTTGGAGTAATCTTCCAAAGTTTCTTCAAACTCCTCCAAGTTGTCTACAATAGCTGTCATTTTCATCTTTAACCTTGTTAGCCGTTGACTTTGAATTTGGGTTTCTCTATCGGTGGGCTTTCCGATCGCTTCAATTTGCTTCAGTAGTTCTTCGGCAGGTGGTATAATATTTACCAATTTTGTTCTAAACTCCACCTAAAGCCCTTTTACTTTGTTGTATGTTTCCTTCTGCATGTACGGAGTATCATGTTAAATATACTGCACAACTTTCTTATGGTTCTCATCGAATTCGATACCTAACTTTTCTAGGCGATCTAGCCTTTCTTCTTTGTATTTTAGAGTTTTTCGAGAAGCACTGTCTTTCCCGAAATTTCGATACTTATTTTCAATATCTTTAGCCAAAGCTTTCTGTCTGGCAATAATTATGAAGATTTCTGCTTCGTCTAGCATTTTTTGTTTATTCGTATTTCGTTTTGAAAATCACTACACCAATGTCTGAAGTCTTGGTTACGCTTGTTCACTCACTTTTTTAATATATTATAAAAAGTAAACCAATGTTATGAAGCCTTGGTTACGCTTTAAAGGTTCGAAGGACCAATGTTTTGTCGCCGCTTAAATTAATGCAATGACCCCTTACCTCTGGTGGGATTTTATTATTTTAAATCTGATACTTTTATACAAAATAAAGTCTTACTCTACAATAAATAAAATGTACAGTAAGTATAAAACAGAAAGTGTAATATTATATTAACAAAATAGAATAGAATAAAAAGTATAATAAATTTGATATGCTGCTGTTGAGTGCTATTCGGGTGGCATCGTTGCGTCGCATCTTCATCGTCGTTGTGCATGTTTCTCATTTTTGATATCTTGTAGGTAGCTTCATGAACTAATATTGCTATTCTGTTGTTGTCACAACAGTAGGTATGTTTTCACCAATTTTGTTCTGGATTTTTTTAAAGCAGCAGTTAAATTTCACATACATTCGCCTCAACCACATTACATATACACATACATATGTATATATATTGAAAGAAAGTAAAAGATTGATTGACTTCACACACACACAACCATGTGATTGTTTCAATTCAAATATTTTTCCATATGGGTCGCAACTGTAACAAATGATTGATTGGAAAAATGAACGATTGAAAAGACCGGATCTTTGAATTGAACGATTGAATCTTTAAAAATGAACGATTGAAACAGCTGTATATACTATGTATTATATACGACTATAAAATCGTTTCTATAAACGAAGCGCTATAAATAACGCTGACGCATTATCACGGTTGGCCATGAAAAAGTCAACTGAGGTGTCTAGTTATAGGGTAAGTTTTTTTTTTAATATAGCGGGCAACGGTTTTCCGCAAGACATGTCGGGTTCCCTTTCAGTGGGATGGCGATCTGCCACATACATACGCGCTTGATGCGATAGGGTCCTACAGGTGATATCCGATTCCGTGCTGATCACGGATCAGAAAGAAAAATTTTGTGGACGATGGAATCGCCCGTTCACGTTCTTTCCACCAGGCCTTGAGCAGTACTTGTTGCCGCTCTTGGAGGTGTGGATAATGAATGGTACAGCCATTTGCGATACAGTCCACCGTTTGGGTTCAAATGTTCCTTCCAAGGAGGTTTTGCTTATCATTTAACCTCTGTTTTGCCCATTTTTTTTGTGGTAATAATAATTAAGACCTCCTTTGTGTAAAAACCAAAACTATTATTATGGTTTATTGTCATTTTTTTGTTTGGCTGTCCGAGAATGACAGGTTTCGAGGTAAAATCGAACAGTGGGTTTGCACCTTCGAGTTTCGGTGTTCGAAAATAATCGTATATGAGATAACCGTTTAGGTTAGAACACACCGTGGGGAGAAAAATTAACCATTATTATTTTGCAAAAGTGCTGGAGCGACAAGAGGCGGCTCCTCCATACTGGTGCCGCCCAAGGTGGAATCCGACGGACAAACTGATGAACGTAAAATATGGTCGCTGGTAAAATTTTAAATACCATAAGGGAATTAAGAGGGGAAATACCCCGTTTGGAACACCATTAATTAACAAAAAACGATAAGTACATGATTTTATTTATAAAACATTTATTTTCCAATTCACCATTGTGAATTGGTAACAAATTTCACTAATACACCTTGGGCTCAAACCGCCTTTTATTACGAGCCAAAACCCCGTATTTTATATTTCGAATACCATCCAATTCCAAATTTTGGAACTTGAAGTAATTGTAGACTACTTACGTTTACTCGGCACACCAACCTATCTACAATCGGGAGCTGAACCAGCACGAATGCCATCCGGCGGTTATTTTATTTTTTGTCATTGGCAGTTTAAATTTTAAATAATTTTCTGTTTTTGTAAAAATATTGTTTTTTTTTTGTTTTACGAATAACTTTGGGGAAGTAGGCAATTGTGCGGACAGCAACGGAGATCGTTTAAGCACGATGTCGACCAGTTGACGTTAGTGTCCCCCGAGTGTTTATTTTTGTTGTCATTTTAAATAAATTTCTGTGCTACCACAGTGGGCTTATAAGCTACCACCCCCTTAAGAGCGTTCTGTAGGCAGGTTACTATCCAAGTACGAAGTGTCCGTGAATTAATCATCGGAGGAGGCTAGGTTTGGCCCAATTATTAACTGTCGTGTGAGTGCTGGAGGGTAGTGGGAACTTCTTTCGGCCAAAAACCTAAAGCTGTTCCAGCCCGAGTGAGGCACAAAGGTCCGCCTACGATATCCTCGCTATTGTTTACATTCCTCATCCTGTTGCCTCATGACAAATAGCGCCCAACGTGGGCACCGTCTGGGCCAGTTAAAAAGGGGGCCCAGACGTAAAAGAGCTCGATTTTTGTGGTATATGTGTTAATGTGAACTGTCTAGGCAGTTTCTGGGGGTTATCATAGGCTGTTTCGGAATTGCTTGCAAGTCTTGTTCAGGAAAGCATATGCATACCTGATCAAATGCGGCGGTTATAACAACCAGAACCAGATTACCACTAAATGGTATAATGACGTCCAGAATCAAATGAGACTTCCCGTATGTCTTTGAAAGGAAGGTCTCAGGCGTACCTATCAAATACCGACGGGAAGTTGAATTGAATGAGGATGTGATTAGTTCTCCTGAGAAAGCGTACGTTGGTTGCGGCGATCAGATTCGGATGGAAACGTAAGTCTTGATCGGGGATCGGGATAGCTCTTGAGAATGCCCGGTCAATTGCGACGGAGAATTCCGATTTTGAGAGCAGCAATCAATGTACCAAGTGTGAATGAAAGGTAAATCGAGGAGTACATGGAAGTGTGAAATGAAGTGTAAATGCAAATGTGAATGTTAGTGGGAATAGGAGATATGAATTGATAGATGAATGTAAGTATGAGATGAGGTGTGAATAAAAGTATGAAGGGAAGAGCAAATAGAAGAGTGAATAGAAGTGTGAATGTAAGTATGAGTTGAGGTGTGAATAGAAGGATAACATAAGGGTAAATGGTGGAATGAAGAGAAGTGGGTATGTAGGTGTTAAGTCTCTGAACACTACCATCATATCATCATTCAATTGAACTACGTAATTATCTCTTTTAATATTTCGTATATCTTTCTCTTTCTTTCATTTTTTTTCTAAATGTCATATAAGAACCACATTTTGTTTCCTGAATTACTTACTTTTTCGATGTCCTCCTGAGAGGTTAGAATTAATAAATTTAAATTTTGTAAATTAAAGAACTCCGTTTGCATTTTTTTATCGCTTATTGTATCAATATCCGATCTGGATCCATCTATCGTTAAGAACAACTCAACAGTAGGTGTGAAAGGAAGTTTGAGTGTAAGTGCAAATGGAGGTGGGCATGAAACTGTAAAGGGAAGTATGAATGGGTGATGATTGAGTTAGCTACCACTCGGAGATAAAATGATTTAGAAGGATACCCTGCTGTAGTATCATGTAATCCGAAAAAGATGAAAAGATATATCCGTTTGACGCTGTCCGAAACAGCCCGTAATCTTATGAAAAAAAAAACAAAACACAATTAGAAAAGTGGTATAATTTGGTTTGCAAATTTAATTTCTCAAATAAGAAAAAAAATATTGCTATATACTGGAGCGTTAGTTTTAAACATTTTAAACAGACCATAGATGTTTGGTGATTTCAGTTTTTGGTTTTCGTGTTGGTGTTAAAGCTAGGAATCAGACAAATATATAAATAACATTGTTTGCTTAGAAGTTTACAATTTTTTTATTTTTTTTATTTATTGTTGTCTTAATTTATGTTAGGTAGGGTAGTTTTGTTGTTATTTAAGGGTTTAGCGTAATTAACATTATTTTAGATTTAGTTTTTTTATAAGTCATAGTTTTTTTTTATTTAAGTTAGTTAAGGTTTAGTTCTAAGGCATAGTTTAAAAAAATAATATTCGAATCTGTATATTTTATAGTCATGTTTATTTAATTAAATATGGATGGTATGTAATTTTCACCAGATTTAGGTACATACAACGTAAATATCTTAAAATTATTTAAATCGCAAAAGATCTTTATTTCACAGCTTTTATTATTCTTTATAATACTTTCATTGCATTTACAATTTCGAACAAAAAGTATTTTATGTTAATATTCATATTGCATTATTTCCATTATCATAAAAAAAATTGTGTGGCAATATGATTCGAACGCCGACCACTTCGGTTAGTTAGATTTAGGTAGTACTTTCTGATAATATTAGAATGAATATTTCTTTCAAAAAATAACTTTTGATAATCAATAATCACTTAAAATTATTTTTTCCAAAATTATATTTAATTTTTTTTTTGACAAAAAAATACTTTTTTTGACAAAAAAAAACACTTTTTTTTAATAAAAAAACACATTCTTTTTAAGAAATCAAATTTTTTTGTTTTGAAAAAAATTGTTTTATCAACAAAAAGAACCCATTTTCTCGCATTTAAAGAGAAAATTATGTCAATTTTGACAAATTTGTTTTCGTATCGTGCGATACATCGATATAAAGGTGTCACTCCCAACATCACGAATATTCAATTTTTAAGTCGCTACGGCGTTAATTTAGACGGAAATCAAATTTAAATAAAATAAAATGCACGACTTTAATGTAGCTAACCATTGAGGCTGTTTAGTAGGTAGATAGTCTAGTTATCCTATGCAGGTTCAAGTCCGATGTATGTAAGATTACCTTGATTCTTAGTATAATTAATTTCCGAATGGATGATAGTTACATAGGTGCCGACCTACAAGTAATGTATATTTAGATTGAATTATGGATTTTAATTAATTATAGGTAGGAGGGTAATAAGAAGAAGAACCTACATACATAATTGACACCTATGTATGTAAATATAGACACAAAATATAAAAGTGATGGATGCAGGAGGGTGGTAGCTTATGCATACAACTTTATAACTTGGGTGCAATTTACATAATATTTATGTGATCTTAACAGATGTATATATATATAAATGTATGAGGGCCTACATAGTACATAATGTATGTGTGTATTGAGTGACGCGCAAAAATGCGTAAAATTAAATATAGTTAGGTAGAAATAAATGGATGGTACTCATAATACAATCTTTTTTGTGTGCTTAGTTATTATAGTTTTAAGGAAAACGAAGATGCCATTTGGATTTCTGGATAAATAAGAATATATCAATAAGAATTTTTCAAAAACAATTCAAAAATCGTTGGAGCGGTTTTTTTAAAAATTAATTTTTTATGTATAAAATTTTAAAAACATTTTTAGAAAAAAAAATTGAGCCGCCATTTTGAAGCCTATATTAATATACATATAAAATTAGAATTAAAAAAAATTCAGTCACTGGTTTTCGGAAAATATATTTTTCAAAAAAAAAATAGTTTGTTTTTTAAAATTCGAAAACTTTTTTTTTGAAAATTTGAGTGTGGAGTTTTATTAACACTTTTAGGGAGCGTTTGCATACAAAATTAATTTTAATCGGGCCATCCAATAGTGAGAAAGTCTTAAATATGTAAAGTGGTTCTATGGGTAGTACCGTTAATAAGCACACGAAAAAAACATTTTTATACTTAAAAGGGGACTGTTCTTCGGTTTTTTTTAAATTTGTAAGGGGGGTACTGTTGTTTTTTATTTTAGGAAAATAATTTTTTAACTATTCAGGATAATGTCAAAAACTTCCAAATACGAAGTTTCGAAAAAAAATCTATTGAACCGTTTTTGAAATTTTGAGTTTTCAAAAAAAATTAATTTCCAAAAAAAAATTAAAAATTAAAAGTTATTAATTAAAAAAAAATTTAAAATTAATTTTGAAAAAAAAAAAATTTCAAAAAAATCAAATTAACCGTTTCCCGGAAAATCGACAACCAAAATAAATGGTTCTACTAGATGTACCAAAAATAACAATTTTTTTCCAAAAAAAAAATGATCAAAGGTATCTTTCCCTTCATTAATAAACTGATTTTTTGGCCAAAAAAGGAAAGTATGGGAGCTACAATGTTAGTTGTCGCCTTAAAAAAAAGTGAAAAAAACTTGTGGGCATATTACCGAAAAACAATATATACTAAGTTTGAAGTAAGTCCATCGAACTGTTTAGGATGCAGACTCGAGGACAGACAGACAGACGGAATTGCGGGACCCACTTTTTGGTGTTCTCTATGATCGTAATGTCATGTTTGATTGTTAGAAATTTTTTTTATTTTTACCAATACATAACTTGCCTTACAGTGCCTATAATCGCAAGTAAGAATGTGATATCAAATACTTATTCAAAACTAATGGTGGAATTTCCATGAAATAAAAATTAATTTACAATATTCAAACCATACAAATGCACGCATTGTGCTTGTATATGATGGCTATATACAAGCTATCTTGCGATAGCTCTCATAAGATGGCTATATTATTATTACATTATTACAAAATTCTTTATTTAGATTTAAGAATACATATATGAATGACAAAGAAATATTCAAAAGAAAATAGAACATGGCAACAAGTGCCGTCTGTCGAATAGATGGCTATATACAAGCTATTATCCTGTGAAATTCTCAAAATCGTACCTACTGCAAGCTAAATTGTTAGTTGGGAGGTTACATAGGTAGCAAAAAAAAATAATAGAAACAAAAATTATAAAACAATTCTGTTATAATTTTGGTTGAAGGTAGTCATTTAGTTTTTAGGACTTACGTTAAGTTATAGTTTATTATATTAGGATAAACTTAGGATATAAGAGGTAGTGGGTCCCTTTGTGATACACCTAGGAAAAAAAATGGTAATTGAAGTGCACAGTAGAAAAAAATATCGTGGTTTTATTTACATACTTATTATACAAACCCCTGGTTTTACGAATTTCCTTGGATTTTACTTGCGAAGGCGATTTGTGTGGTAGATAAAATTGGAGTTTGGGTCCGTTCACTTGGGAATGAGTCTTGAAAAATAGAAAAAAAACTATAACGCCATATATAGGGAAAGTCGTACCGTCACTCGAACTCATCTCACAAACATTATTCAGAATATTTCGAAGATGCCTCTAAGCCATTCTCCCCACACGAAAATAGTAGTTTCAAACCCAAAGGAGAATCCTTCGGCAGGATCGAGCGCGATCCCTCCAATATTTTCGGTGCCACCACCCGATTTTCCAAGGCCGCTCAGTAGGGCTGGGAGTTCGGCTGAATCTCTGACGTCACCTGAGTTCAGCGCATTAACCGATGCCGGGGCAGTAGCGGCTGTGCGACAATCCAATCCTGTGGTACATGCTAGCGGTTTCAACCCGTTAGTGGTTCGGATGTGAATCACTCTGGGGGTTTCCCCATCTCCAGCGGCAGGGACACCCGGACTAGTAACATGCCGCGTAAAGGGGTGACAGGCAACTTTAACATATCGGCGGAGTTGATAGCGGCTATAAACGTGGCCGTAAGTTAGGCTTGCGAGCATTGTACATCGGCTCTAAAGAATGAGTTGTCCGAGTCCCTGAAGTTGGAGTTGAGGAGAAGCCTAGCACAGATGAATAGAGATGTTGTATCCCCGGCAGTACCTCATGAAGCGAGCGTTCGAGGTTCGGGTATGCTGGACGCATCGGCTGAAGTACCTATCCAGCAACCTACTCCGGTGCTTCCACGCCAGTCGCAACTGCTTCCGGCACCTAGACATTTCGAGCCAATAGACCCACTGAATGGCGCGGTGAACCAAATACCATACTGGGATCAAAGGTCCGATAGCGGAGGATGCCGGCTGGCCGATGGTCAGAATTTGAACGGCGGAGCGCGAATCAAGGCGTTGGGTACTTTCCTCAGCCATATGTAAATGCTAGGGATTTCTTGAATCTGAACTATAAGAACCCTATTAAAGTAAACAAATGGGGATTAAATTTTAATGGTAATTTGGAAGTGCTTACCGTGGAGGATTTCGTGTTCCGACTAGAGATGTTGCAGAGCCAGTATGTCTGTCCCTGGGCGGAGATCCTGAGAGATTTTCATTTGCCGCTCTCTGGCGCCGCGCAGGAATGGTATTGCCAATTCTAGCGATCTCATTATCGTCCCGACTGGCCAATGCTACGAAACGCATTAATGCGCCAATTTCGGAATTCGAAGTCGAAGAGTTGTGATGAATATTTTGCGGCAATAAATCGGCTTAGGTCTCAGCTCAGGGTTTCGATACCAGAAACGGAGCTGGTTTTGATACTTAAACGCAACCTAAATAGGAAGTTAAGCCAGTTGGTATATCCTCAAGCAATCTATACGATGGACCAGTTGCGCAGGGCGTGTAAGGATATGCGTTTCCGGACAGGGACCGAGATACTCCAAAATTTCAACGGCCAGCCACTAGATATGTCGCCAACGAGCTGGATATGCATGAGGAGCTTGTTCCGTTCGGCGATGAACAACTCGCATTTCAGCATGCGGAGACCCGGCCGAAGACGACTCATGGATTGGGGGATTCCAAGTACCTGACGTGCTGGAGCTGTAAGGAACCAGGCCACTCATTTATGGATTGCCCCTCAACTACAAAAAGCCTGTTTTGCTACCGGTGCGGTTTGGGAGGAAATGCAACCCGCAAAACCGGGCCATGAATGCGATGTCAAAGGGGGAATCGTGTTCCACACAGACTTCCCCATCCAAAGAGTAAGAGAACCTTCTAGGGAACGAAAAATTAAAATATTTAACCGTAGTTATGTCGAAAAAAATGATGAAGTCAATAGCAAATGCAAAGAGATTGTGCCCTTACATATAAGATTACAGGAATATGAGTTAGCAAGGAGTAGAATTTTTATCGGACAGAACGATAAGAATCCAGAAAACCAAAGCCCGCTATAATATCAGAATAGAGACCAAAAAGAACCTTTCGTCGACCGTATTAGATGTTGTCACCGACCCTAGGCCCTATGCTAAGGTGGGGATTGGGGGTAAGGAATTGCTGGGTTTTTTGGACCGTGTGGCCAGCGTCAGCATCTTAGGTAAAGGATATATGGATTTGCTGAATGCTAATAAAATGAAGATTCTTCCGTATAAGGCGGGAGTGAAAACCGCCGACGGAAAATCCCAAACGATTACTTTGAAAGTGCAGACACCAATCCATTACAAAAATATAAAAATATTACGCAAACAGTTACACTTTACCTGGTTAGGTACCAGGTAGAACAGGAATTGTACCTTGGGATAGATTTTTGGAAGATTTTTGGCGTTGCCCCCAATATTGTCAGTTCTGTTTCGATTCCGGAGGAGGAAGCAGATCTACGTGAAGCTCATTCACTAGCAACGATCCGAATTGGAGAAGGTCAGGCGGAAATTTCTCGATTATGGGCGACATGGCCTTGGAAAAACATCATCGAGGGAACATGTCATCGTTACCGGAGGCGCGGAGCCTTATAAGCAGCGACACTACCCTGTTTCGCCAGCGGTACAAGCCTCATTATATCAAGAGGTAGGCCGGTTGCTTGACCTCGGCGTTATAGAAGAGAGTGAGAGTCCTTAATGCTCCCCTGCTGTCCTTATCAAGAAGCCAGCCGGAGACGGTACTATTAAGTATCGCTTCTGTCTGGATTCGCGTAGGGTCAATGCGTTGAGCAAAAGGGACGCGAATCCTCTTCCTAATATAGACGGACTCTTTAGTCGGCTACCCAATACCTACTTTATTAGGAGTGTAGATTTAAAAAAAGTGTTTTGGCAAATACCGCTGGAGAAGGAGAGTAGAAAAGAAAAAACTGCGCTTGCGGTACCGTGGAGACCCTTATACCACTTTAAAGTAATGTCATTTGGGTTGTGCAATGCACCTCAAAGGCCTTGCCGATTAATGGATAATGTGATTCCTGCACGACTCAGGGACAACGTTTTCGTGTATTTAGACGACTTGTTGATCATCGCGCCGGATCGCCTTGCTACGCGAAGTAGCTGAGTGCCTAAGGAATGCTTACCTCACCAGCAACCTTAAAAATTCCCGGTTTTGCTTCAAGGAGTTGAAGTATTTGGGTTTTAACGTTGGCGGTGGGAAGTTGAAAACGGATCCGGCCAAGGTCGAAGCGGTGGTCAATTTTCCGATACCAAAAAAACGCCAGACAATTCCGCCGACTGCTTGGCTATAGGCGGTTCATCAAAGATTTTTCCAACCTGACTGCTCCTCTTACGGATTCGCTGAAAAAGAAGGATGCGAAATTTAAAATGACGGATGAAGCAGTGGCAGCATTTGAAGAATTAAAACGGGTTTTAACCACCGCACCCGTATTTTCGCATCCTGATGTTAAGAAACGTTTTTATGTTCAGTGTGATGCTTCCTACTATGGAATCGGAGCAGCACTGTTGCAGAAGGACGATGAGGGTGGAGAAGTTCCGATTTTTGCTTCTCACGGAAGTTAAATTCCTGTCAGCGGAACTACAGTGTGACCGATAGGGAATGTATGTCGGCGGTAATGGCAGTTAAAAATGTCAGGCCCTATGTCGAGGGTATGGCTTTTACCGTCATCACCGACCACTCGAGTCTGAAATGGTTGATGACTATGAAGGATTTGAGTGGGAGGCTGGCTAGGTGGAGCTTGGAGTTGCAAGCCTATACCTTCGACATAGGACACACTCTCTCGGACACATTTCAATAGTATAGAGATTGAAGAATTTGATCCATTAATTGATTCCAGCTCTGAAGAATTCCAGTCCGATGAATATAAGGACTTAAATAAAACGATTTGTTCCAACCAAGAAAAGTTGCCTGATCAGAAGGTGGAGGATGATTTCGTGTATAAACGCTCATTCGCCGCGGGGACTGACGAGCCATGGTACGAGCATAACTGGTTGTTGTGGATACGGAACGTATCATTGAAAGAGCCCATGATCCACCTCAGGCCGCATATGGAGGTGTTGCTAAAACCCTACACCGAATTCGCCAATATTTTTACTACCCGAACACGACGGTTCATATAAAAAAATTCGTTTCAAAATGTGCAATATGCAAGCAGAGCAAATCGTCTAGTCAGATTTTACGTCCACCTGTCTCTAGTTCTTTTAGTGTCGATCGTCCGTTCCAAAAGTTATATGTAGATTTTATTGGTCCGTGTTTATTGTGTTAGATTATCTAACAAAATTTGTCTTCTTAGAGCCTTTACGCTCAGCGAATGCCGGAAGCATAATTAAGTTCCTCAGAAATTACATTTTCAACGCTTTTGGAGCACCGCAAGTTATACACTCCCATAATGGTAAACAATTTGTTTCGAAAGACTTCCAAAATCTTTTGCAGAAATACGGCATTCGTCATTTCCGAACCGACAATTATGCGCCTCAGTGGAACGCTTCTGAGAGGGTCAACAGAACGCTATTGGCGGCTATACGATCATACTTGAAGGAAGATCAACGGGACTGGGATATGCACCTGAGTGATATCGCTGGACGGTTGAGGAGTTCAGTTCATGCAGCTACCGGTATCTCGCCTTATTTTGCATTGTTTAGGGTGAACATAATTACTCATGGTCGCGGGTATGAACTGACTCAGAAACTAAGTATGGTCGACGATGCCCAACTGTTGACTCTTTCAAGGCAAAATAGGTTGCAGTACATTAGGGATAAGATCAAGAATAGTATCATGAAAGCGAAAGAGAAAAGTGATAAAGTTTATAATACGCGTACTCGTAATGTAAAATATGTACCTGGACAGGAAGTCTACAGGCAGAATTTTATTTTGAGTGACACGTCTAAATATTTGTCGGTGAAATTGTGTCCTAAGTTTGTTAAATGTCGGATAGTCACAGCAGTAGGGAAGAATAATTAGGAACTCGAAAATTTAGCGGGGAAGAAAATTGGAATATAACATGCCGAGATATTAACAATAACACCAAAGAACATTTTATTCTGTGATACTACATTTAATTCTGTGATACAAAACAAAAACCTGTAATATTAATGTTCGTTGTCTTACGGGCAACCTCTATTCCTACCTCATCTCTGGCAAGCAATTTTTTCTAGTCATGGCGGCGATATTTTATTTATTAGATTATTTGTTAGAGTTTTACTTATTATAGTTTATTTATTTATTGTAGATATTTATTTATTAGAGTATTAAAGTTTTTTTTTTATTTTATTTATTTTAGATTTTATTTATTATTTTAATTTATTTGTTAATTTATTGATTTATTTATTTACCAGAGTTTATTTATTTATTTATTAGATTTTATTTATTTATTTATTAGAGTTTATTTATATATTTATTTATTAGAGTTTATTTATTTAGTTGTGATAGTTTTTATTTATTTATTTTTATGTGGTGTCAGTGATTTTATTATATATTCTTCGATTAGTCCATTGCTTTACAATGTTATTTTTCTAGTCAAATTAATTTTAATCATGTATTCTTTATTTATTTATTACTTTTGACATTCATGCAAAGATTTTTTTCAAGAGATAGAATATCCGAAGAAGAATAATGACTCTATTTATGTCCATAGCCTTTTATGTGAATGAAATTATGTATACACACTTGGTGTTGGTTTGTTATTTAATTTTTTTTTATGTAACATAATAATTTTATTTATTAATTTATTTTATTTCTAATGTTTTTGCTCAATGTAGTTGTAAATTATAAAATCACTTAGTGTATTCTATATTTTTGTTGGTCAGTGCAGGTACGTTTACACTAGTAATCTAATGTTTTTATAGGAAATTTAATTTTTTTATGATATTTTGTACAAGGTCACATAAGTAGGGACGGTGGAAGGTTCATTACTGCCGGCCAGAATGGGAAACTAAATCGTTCTAGAATCCAATACTGGCAAAAGAGCTTTCGATAAACAATACAAAAAAAAGAGAAAACGTTGCGAGAATCGACTAGTATCAAATATCTCTATACACCGAAATCATCACATCTAATGCGCAATAACCTAACGTACAATAAAAACTTGTATAACGCTGTGATATTTATGTTGTGTATTGTGTGTATCGTCTTTATAATAGTAAATTACTATATGCCTACTATGTTCCACACAACCACTGAATTAAAGTACGTATAGGCATAGCAGAACAGAAAATAACAAGTCTGATTTCACGAGTTAGATAGGGAGGTAGGTAGATGAGTCAAAACAAATTGCCCGGCTTTATTCTAGTGGGGTCCCCTACGTTTAATTTTTTTTCCTTCAGGGCCGCCTGCCACCGTCTTTGGGATGTATTATACATTCTCAAAATTCGGTGGTTTGTTACGGCAGCCCGAGGGTTGCGAGGCGATTCCATCAGACCGTGTAAGGGTTTCACTTGCAGCGCGCTCCCGGCAGGCGGGCTGGCAGCAATGGCCTCTTGGAACATAATAATGAACCCTTCGTTATAATTCAAAGCAACTGAGGTAACGTACATAAGAAAGGTGAAGGTTTTTACTTACGGGGTAGGCAATTGAGGGGGGGTGATGTTAACTCCTAGCCGCACTACCCTCAGCCGGGGATCTTGGTGATGTGGCGTTGGAAGGCGCATTAATCACATCGCATGGGTGCCAATAAGCTTGACCTTCATCACAGAAATGGATTTTCCGCAAGACATATGTCGGGTTCACTTTCAGTGGGATACCCATCTGCCACATACATCCGCGCTTGATGCGATAGGGTGCTACAGGTGATATCCGATTCCGTGCTGATCACGGATCAGAAAGAAAGTTTTTGTGGGCGATGGAATCGCCACGTTCTTGCCACCAGGCCTGGAGGAGCACTCGTTGCTGATCTTGGAGCTGTAGTTAGGGAATGGTACAACCTTTGTTTTGCCCATTTTTTTTTGTGGTAATAATGACTAAGAAATCCTTGTTGTAAAAACT
The DNA here is from genome assembly GCA_910595825.1 of Philhelius pedissequus. Taxonomy (NCBI): domain Eukaryota; kingdom Metazoa; phylum Arthropoda; class Insecta; order Diptera; family Syrphidae; genus Philhelius; species Philhelius pedissequus. Next base: position 155,595,947 of record OU343161.1, read on the forward strand.
AAAACTTGGAATCCGACGGACAAACTGATGAACGTAAAATATGGTCGCTGGTAAAATTTTGAATACTATAATGGAATTAAGAGCGGAAAACCCCGTTTGGAACACCAATAATTAAATAAAAAACGATAATAACATGATTTTATTTATAAAACATTTATTTTCCAATGCACCATTGTGAATTGATAACAAATTTCACCAATACACCATGGGCTCAAACCGCTTTTTATTACGAGCTAAAACCCCCTATTTTATATTTCGAATACCATCCAATTCCGAATTTTGGAACTTGAAGTAATTGTAGACTACTTACGTTTACTCGGCACACCAACCTATCTACAATCGGGAGCTGAACCAGCACGAATGCCATCCGGCGGTTATTTTATTTTTTGTCGTTGGCAGTTTAAATTTTAAATAATTTTCTGTTTTTGTAAAAATATTGTTTTTTTTTTGTTTTACGAATAACTTTGGGGAAGTAGGCAATTGTGCGGACAGCAACGGAGATCGTTTAAGCACGATGTCGACCAGTCGACGTTAGTGTCCTCCGAGTGTTTATTTTTGTTTGTCATTTTAAATAAATTTCTGTGCTACCACAGTAGGCTTATAAGCTACCACCCTCTTAGGAGCGCTCTGTAGGCAGGTTACGGTTCGGCCCAATTATTAACGGTCGTGTGAGTGCTGGAGGGTAGTAGGAACCTCTTTCGGCCAAAAACCTAAAGCTGTTCCAGCCCGAGTGAGGCACAAAGGTCCGCCTACGATATCGGCCGCTCTGCCGTCCCCGCTATTGTTTACATTCCGTTTTCTTATTTTATTTTATCTTTATTTTTGATCAAATTTTAAATTTTATTCTTTCTTTATTTATATAATTACACCCTTTTTACGGATATAATACTTATTTTCATTATTACTTTTTTTTTGCTGTCATGTTACGAACGGTAGCCCTTTAAACGTTGATATTGCTCTTTTATTATTTATTTTAAGCACACCTTATTTCGATACAAATTTTGTTTGTACTGCTACGAACAGTAGCAGTTTTATTTTAGAATTGATCAATTACATTTTATCGAGTGTATGAGAAATTTTTGCCGTTTTCTTTTTTTATGTTTTTTTTTTATTGAATAAATATGTTTTGTAAGCCACGCCAACCAGCCGTCTTTTAATGGGCTGTGACAAGGCCTAACGATGAAATAGGTTTTTGAAATCTCAGGAGGTGCGGCGGACAGCCAGGAAATGAACGGAGCGGGTTAAATGCTACAGCAGGGGTAAGTGTTAGGGGCGTCTGATATAAAATCGTCCTCTAAACTCCAGGAGTGGCGAGGGTAAGCCATCGGTTAATGACAACGATAACCGAAACGACGAGCGGTAGCGAACCGAAAAGGGGTTAAATGAGATGAAGAGAATTTTGGCAGGATGTTATTTTTTTGTGATGAGGCTAAGATTAGTGGAGGTGCGAGATCCGCCCCCTATATCCGGCGAGCTAAGCCGCGCTCAGCCAGCATGCCACCGTACCTTCCACTAGGCAATCGGACCCTTCCGCTTCCCATCCTATCCACATCCCTATATCCTACCCATACTACGCCCCGGTCCTTATCCTGTTGCCTCATTACACCTTTCAACAGAATACATATAGATTCTCTATATTTTAAAAATTAAATATTTTTAGTAATGATAGACTCTTTTCCCTATGGATTGATGTTCATACTATGAACAAAACGATAGCAGTTAATGCTATATCTATACTTAGAAAAGTGTTATGCAAAACAATTTGTAAGGCAATTAACATGGCCAAGACACTGCCAAATAACACTCAATCAAATGGCAGCGTTGAGAGATCAGTCCAAACTCTGAAATCTAGTTTAAAAACATATTTTCATGATCGTACCATAAGATCAAACACTTACCTATAGACCCTCATCTTGAATTCTTATTTCTATTCTTGAATTTTATTAAATATTTAAATACCGAATTTTTTCTTTAACTACAACAAATGACACACCAGCAAATTTAATTTTTAGATACAGTCCGTGAACTGTTTTAGATGCTATCAAACCAATAAGTAAACAATGAAGCACAAAAAAATGACCGTTAAGTAAAAATAGTAGAACCGACAAAATTAAAGTGTATAAGAAATAAACAACAAACAAAAAACCAACAAGAACAATATTAACACAAAAGTAACTCAAAACAAATATAATGAATTCAACAAAAATCGAACGGTTTGATATCGGTGTAGTTATAACCGGTTGATTGTTATAACATTGATTGGTCACTCTGGTTTGTGGTGTTAAGTTCAGTGTTACGGTCACTCTAAGATTTTGTACTTTTAACAAGTAAATTCATTAATTATTAAAGTTAAAAGTAGTCGACACTAATTCCCCACACTCACTTTACTCTAAACAATTGAAATTAGGTGAGTTTAGTCATTATTTACTTGGAGTTAAAGAAAACAAAAGTAGACAAAGTTGCCCACATATACCTGTAACGGCATTAAACAAAGGATCTAAAATGAATCGAACCTTACCGCCCAGTCAGAATGCGGGAGAAAAGCCAAAAAACTGTTGCTTTGATATGCTGCAATCTAATAGTGATACGACGATTGCAACAACACGGGTGTTGAGCTCGAAGATCTGGAAGGCTGCGATCAAATGAGTACCTCGCTAAACATTTGTACTTGTAATGCAATCAAGGATATAGACAAAAATCTATTATGAAACAAAAGCGATCAAACTAGCTAGAAGCAGTAACCCATATGAATTCTGGAACCTAGTTCGGAAATTAAACGGCACGAAGTATATCATCAGTCGCACTTTAGATTCCAGTAGACTACAAACTCATTTTGGCTGAACTTTCCTTTAGGGGAGCAGGGATTTTAACACGCGGATACTTTGATTCGGTAGATTTATGCTTAAAAACAATAAATATAACAATTTTAAAGTGAGGAAACTTTTATTTCTATTTTTAATTAATCTTTAATGTTTTAATTTTTCATACAAAATGTATGCAAATGATGACTACCGACAACTTTTTTTTTGTGTTGACAGTTGTTTACTAATCCACGGATGACTGTATGCAACTTCGGTATTGAGTGTTATGGTATGTGCATTATTCTTGGGATAATATAAATTGATTTCAAACTATGTACTATTGTTGTTTTGTTTCATGTCAAATCCTAAAAAAAACTTTGCATACACCCAACCTTGACCCCACCTAACCTTGACAACAACCCAAATCCTATAATTGGCCCAGGCAGGGGGGTTGCAGGGGACAGCATGCCCCCCTTACTCGTCGAGCTTTTTGTACGCTGTGAACTTAATTACAGAAAAACTTCACACAAGTAGGTTTTTGTCTATACATACGTTTTGTTTAATGTTTTTTTTTAATTGGCAATTGGTTTTTACTGAAAGTTAAATAGGTAGTTTTATATGTATTTTAAAACTGATCCATAACTACTTTTCGCAAAATATGATATCTCATTTAGTTAAATGTTTTCACGTAAGTTTTATTATTGAAAGAAACTACACTTGTACTGTTAATCCAAAAATTGTTTCCCTTAAAATTTCACAAAAAAAGTACCTAGGTACAAAAAAAACTTAACAGAACACTACCAGAGGGAAGTGTTAACAAGAACTGTCAAAACAGTTTTTCGTTGCCGCGAATTTTTTATATTGTGTATTAATATTTCAAACTTTAAAAATATGTTAAAAACAGAAGAACTTTTATTTTCATAATAAAACCGTGTTAATTATTATCTTTAATAATAAATCTACCGAATATAAGTATCCGTGTGTTGAAATACGTACAAATTGAACAAAAGTGTTGTACTAAAAAGCCAGCATTGAAAATTAAAACATTTTTTAATCATATATAACTGTGTTTCCTCACCCTAACATTTTAAAGCTGTTCTATAGAGACCCCTAGCTCACTGTAAAAAAGCTCTACGCATACTCCTCTAATGGAAAGTCGCCCCCTCATTTTAATCAACTTCTCAACCCGTTAACCTTAAATACATACATGTGCCAATATGCACAACCATCCTTTTTTGTCGACATTTTGGATAAGACGATAACTCGAGAAGAAGATCTTGCTTCCTTAAATTCACTCGCAGATGGAAAAGCTGCAGGCTTGGATAGGATACCAGCGGAGTTTTACAGATATGGCACAGAGGAACTTATGGAGAACCTTACAAATATATTCAACCAAATATTAGATAATGAAATCATACCACAACAGTTCAAAGAAGCTCTATATCTTTCCAATCCACAAAAAGGGTAATATCGAAAATCCAGCAAACTATAGGGGGAATCTCTTTTCTGAACTCATCCTACAAAATTTTTACAGCAATATTGCTTAAAAGATTAAACTCGTGGATAGACGCGGATCAGCTATTGAGTCAGTTTCAAGCTGGATTGAGGGTAGGATACTCAACCACAGATCATATTTTTGTGTTCTAGTACCTCGCTGAATCACTCCTCTAGAAATAAAAACCTATACACATTTTTCGTGAATTTAAAAGCGGCCTTTGACACGATCGATCGAAAGGCGTTGATGTTCAAGTTGTTTGAAGGTGGATTATCACTAAAGTTTGGACGAGTTCTTCAAAATTTTTATAGAGGAAACTCAGGTCTGACACAGGCTTATGCACACAGTCCAAGGCTTTTCGAATTATTTATTGATGATATTATTGAAACATTGCCAGGTGGTGTGAAACATGCGCAAACTGTATTTAAAGCCCTGCTATTTGCAAACTGCAAACGACATTGTCCTGCTGGCATACACACCAGAGTATTGCACCCGATGGAATTTGGTTTTTAACCTAAGTAAGTCAAATGTAATGATTTTAGGTTATTATTTTCGCGGATGATATTCATATTACATAAAGTTTAATTTTTTTTTGTCGGAACTTACCGCGTTAAATGTTAGAAATATTTTCAATTTCCGGACGTTTCGAAGAAGTTTCAAACTTCTTGGTCACGGGAGTTATTTTTCTAAGCAGGCGCGCTCGCTTAGCGCGTAACTTTTCAAACCGTCTTATTTGTTTGTGGATTACCTCTCCGTATAGGCTTATAATATGAGATTTTAGGTTATTATTTTAGCGGATGATATTCATATTACATAACGTTTAATTTTATTTTTTTTAGGAACTTTCCGCGTTAAATGTTAGAAATATTTGAAACTTCTTCGAAACGTCGGGAAAAAGAAATTGAAAATATTTCTAACATTAAACGCGGTTAGTTCCGAAAAAAAAAATAAAAAACTAACATTTTATGTAAATGTAATGATGTTCAAGAAAGGAGGAGGAAGAACTGGTGCGAGCAAACGTTGGTGCTTCAATAATGAAAGAATTGAAGTTGTAAAAGAATACAAATACTTAGGGGTCTATCTTACTCAGAACTTGCAAATTAAAAGGCATCTCACAGAAAAACTGTCGTTGGTAGAAACAGCTATTAATGTAGCATGGAGAAAGTGTTTCAGCAACAATCACATTGCCCATAGTAGCAAATATAAAGTGAATCAGTATCCCAATCAATTTTGTTTTATGCGGCACAAGTGCGGGGAGCTAGGAAATACGAGACGGTGGAAAAATTGCTAAGATTTTATATAAAAAGAACATTTCACCTGCGCACAAGCACACCGAACTACATGATAATGCTGGAAACAGGCTTATCACTACTTTTCACGAAGACGTTAAAACTACAAATAGACTACATATTGAAAGTGTTGAATATGCAAAATAATCGCCTCTTTAAGAAAGTGGCTTTGCAAGCTATAGGAAACAAGTCAGGCTGGGTTAAAGAGTAGATCGATCTAGCACAAGAAGCCAATGTCTTTTTTAATATTAATGAGCAGAGTACCTGGAAGGAATCACTATACCAGATAATAAGGCTTTTGAATGACAACTTAAGATGCGGGTATATGGAAAAGGCTTCAAATTCACTGCATCGGATGGTTTATAGTAGTCTAAATCATAATCTTAATGAGAGAAACTACTTTCGATAATTATTCCATTGTTCAAATTTCCAACATGTTTCGACTGAGAGCAGAATTGTTGAATATCAACTTCATACCCCATAGGCAAGATTTACCGCTGCTTTGTGAAATGTGCAATATGGTTCAACGTAAAGATGTTTTTCACTTTGTCGGTAAGTGCCCTGTTCTACGGAAACAAGAAGATGCATATTGGGCAGTAACTGTCTAACAGAAAACGAAGTTTTGGATCTCTTGAACGAAGTAGATGTAGTAAAGATATTATTGATTTTTTGTGGGCTTAAGGTCATCAATAAAAAATGTTATTTATCGCAACGTTTCGAGTATGTTTATACTTTTCATTAGGCCTTTATTTATGTATAACAAAAGATAAAAAATCATGCAAAGATACATCGTCACAATGATTTTGTAAAGGATCTACTCGAAGGAGACCATAATTCTCAACACGATAAAAACGGATGATAACATACACTGCCAACAGTCCGAGGATCTACGGATTACCCAAAATTCACAAGGAAAATACTCCATTGTGACCAATCTGTGCGTCTACTAGAGTCCCTTGCTATGAGCTCTCGCAATACGTGGTCAAAATTCTTCATAATTTGACACAGAATTCGAAATTCAACGTTAAGAATTTAAAAAAATTTATTGACAAAGTGGCTTCAATACGTTTGGAGAGCGGAGATATCTTGGCTTCATTTGATGTAGTCTCCTTATTTACCTGCATTCCAATTGGTTTGGTTCTAGAAATTATAAAGAGCAACTGTGATAAGATTAATGAACATACCAATATTAAGAAGGTGACATTCTTTGAGATAATCAGGTTTTGTGTAATCGATAATAACTTCTTAGAGTTCGACGGAAATATTTATCAGCAAAAACAAGGTGTACCCATGGGTAGCCCAGCATCTCCAATTCTAGCAGATTTAGTAATAGAAATACTTCTGGGGATGTCCTTGGCAAGCTTGTAAAAAAACCAAAAGTTATCACCAAATAGATGAATTGTTTGTCGTGATTAAAACAGAAGAGATCCAGAATACGCTGAATGCCTTGAATTCTTTTAATCACAGAATTGAGTGTACGGTGGAAATGCAAGTGAATGGTGAGCTCCCATATATCGACGTGAAAGTCTTAAGGCTTAATGAAAAACTAATTTTTGATTGGTATAAAAAACCGTCTGCGTCTGGACGCCTTATTAGATTTTACTTGAAGCAACCCATAGAGGTTATTATAAATACGGGACAAAACTTTGTTAACAAAGTTCTTGATACAAGCGATAAATCATTTCACCACAAAAACATCAAAATCATACGTGGCACCCTGTATTTCAATTCATTCCCCTCTTCCATTATTAACAAACTCATCAAAATCCATCACCAAGAGAAAACCGTCAACCGGGATGATAATCCCCAACAAGTGTGTGTGTTTGAGAGTGCACTATACATACCTCACCTCTCCTACCGCATCATGACAGCACCAATTAAAGATAACACAAAGACAAAAATAGCTTTTAAGTCTGCATTTCCTTTGAGAAATAAACTTTTTACCAACATCAAAGGTAGAGTGGAAACGTTAGAGAAAGCCGATGTTGTCTATAAGATCGATTGCCTAGGAGGAAATGAGAAGACATGTTCGTGCATCTAAATCGTTACCTCAAAACAAAAATTAAAAAATCGCATCTCTGATCATAAGTCTGATGTTAAAATCGGGGCTTCACACAAAACTGAATTGGTTCACCGTTGCATAGAAAAAAAGCACATACCAGATTTGGAGAATGTTGAAATTCTTCAAACAGAACAACACTACTCAAAAAGAATGTTGATAGAGATGTTGTATATCATAGATAACAACAATGCTGTCAACCGTAGATCGGACTCTGACGGCCTAAGTAGTGTGTATAGGCAACTTATAAATAGGCCAACAACAAAGAAGAAAATGCGAAATAGGTGATTGAGTAGTGTAATTGGACGTTTCAACTGTCGTTCGAGTAATTCTTTTTATTTTTATTTTTTTCTCTGTTTTCTTCTTTTTCATTGTTTTTTTTTTAACTAAATTGAAATTTAACACTTTAATATATTTATTTGTTTATTTATTTTATTTTTTTAATTTTAGTAATCGTTACCATTGCGTGAATAAAATGTTAAGCGATACACACAAAATATTATTTGCTTGAATTTTTATATTCCTTGTAAGTAATTTTGACGCCATAAAATATTGTTTTTAAAAAAGTTTAATGTTATATATATATTTTTGTATACTAATGTATCTTTGTATGATTTTTACTTGCGATTATAGGTACCATATAAGGCAAGTTATGCATTCGTCGAAAAAAAAAGTTTTGAGATAACAATCAAACATGACATTACGATGATAGCGAAGCCGAAAAAAGATGGTCTAAAAATTCTGTCCGTCTGTTTGTTTGTCAGTATGTCGTATGTATAGACACCTACAGCACAAACGGGTGGGCCGAATTGCTTCAAACTTGGTATATATAGTTTTTTAGGTATTGTAGAGAGGGGAAATTGAATTTTTTTCTAGCTCAAAAAATAACGGTTCCTGCCATATAACCGTTACGTTCAAACCTATTTTTCTCGGCAACGGCGCTAACGATTTTGATAAAAAAAAATCAGTGCGGCTTTTTAGCTACGACCGATCATAAAAAAATGTCTAAAAACGATACTTTCCATAGAACGGTTTTTTTGCTTTCGGCTATCTCATAAACGGCTAAACCGATTCTTTCGAAATTTCACACATATATACGTTTAGGTTGCCCAAATTATACCGCGTACCTGTATTTTAAATTAGTTTTTTTTTGTATTTTTAGAATCATTAAACAAAAAATTAAAAAAATTATATTTCGAAAACTGCTCATTAAATTTTTTTTCAAAAATTATATTTATATGTATTTATTGAATACCTATTAATTAACGTTTTTTAATTTTTTTGAAAAATGTTTTCAAAACGTTTTTTCTCATGAATTCAAATTTATCTAACAAATAAAATGGCGTATTTTTTTGAGCTTAAATTAGTTTAAATATTTATTTTGTTGTTTAATTGTTTCCTATTATCCTCACAACGAAATCGTCATTGCGGGCTATTTCAATGTACACAATTCTAGCTGGCTCCGCTATTCGAATCAGACAACACCCGAAGGAAGGTATGTTGAGGTCTTTGCTGAGTTAAACCAACTGACTCAGCTAGTTGACGAGCCAACTCGAATCCCTGACTTTGCAGGCCAAGCCGCCAACACTCTAGACTTGTTTCTTAACACTGACCCTGATAAATATACTGTAAGTGTATTATTCGGGACGATCTCAATAATTTCTTCGGGAACTTTAACTAGTGACTATGCTTCCTCGATAGTGACGTAGACTCCAGCGCAGATATGATAACAAATTGAATTCTTCACGGAATGAGAAGTTTTATCCCGAATAGGGTAAAATCTATCAAACCAAAGAAAATGCATGGTTTGATTCTAGCTGTAAAGAGGCTATTAGGGTAGAGAAGTAAGTGTCCGGAATTATAAAGCCAACCCCACTGAGGATAACCGGAAAAAGTTTCAACAAGCTAGAAAGACTTGCAAACTTCACATTCGTATAACCAAATTCTTGCATGACCAAGAATTAAGGCAAACAATTCTACAATGTCTCAAAGGTAGTAAGAATTTTTGGTCATTTGTAAAAAATATTCGACGTTCAACTTCGTCTTCGGTTTCAACGCTCGTCCTTAATGACACCCCTTTTGTCAGTTCTAGCGAAAAAGCCAATTTGCTTGCAGCGCAGTTCGCTGTTAATTCGACGCTGCTAAAAAGTGTTATGACTCCTCCAGTACTTGAGAGCGAAAACGATTTTATGGGACGAATCTTCTTTCGCACTCGTGCAGTTGCTAGAGTCCTTAAAGAGTTTGATATACACAAATCCGCTGGCCCGGATAGTATCCCTCCCATCGTTCTGAAGAGGTGTTCTTCAATGCTGGAAAAAACACTGCGTAAGCTTTTCGATCTGTCCTATTCTACAGGTCTCTATTCGAGTGGATGGAAAACAGCATTTGTCCAGCCTGTCCCTAAAAAAGGCGAATCATCTTCACCCTCTAATTACCGTCCAATCGCACTTTCGTCCCTTCTTTCCAAGGTCATGGAAACGCTGATTAATTATCAGCTTAAGAAATATTTTGAAGAACGAAAGCTCCTTAACGACCGGCAGTATGGCTTTCATAGCAATAGGTCCACTGGTGATCTGATGGTATATCTCACCGAACAGTGGCACAAATCTTTACATCGCTTTGGAGAAAGTAAGATTTGGTAGAGTTTTGCATCAAACTCTCTTATCGAAAATGCGTGCATTTGGTATCGATGAATCTCTTATTCGTTGGATTATAAATTAAATTTCGGACCGCTCAATACAAGTTGTGTTGGACGGTTTCAAGTCTGATATTCACAAAAAAGATGCTGGTGTGCCCCAGGGCTCCGTATTGTCTCCGACCCTTTTTCTCATTTTTATTAATGATCTCTTATCTGGAACTTCTAATCCACTTAATTGATTTGCTAACTATAGTACTCTCAGCTTTTCATATTCGTTTTCAGATGCGCCTCCTTGTTCTTCGGATGTGCAACTGCAACGGCAGCTTATGATAAGCTCATTAAATTCTGATCTTGACAGCATTGTCCCATGGGGAATAAAAAACCGCGTAGAATTTAATTCTTCAAAAACTCAGTGCTGTCTTCTGTCGTTGAAGCAGAACCCACCCCCCATGCCGCTATCCATAAGCGGAAATTGCATTGAAGAAACCGATCAGCTTTCAGTCGTCGGCATGTGCATCACAGACCACCTGTTGTGGAATGAACACATATTTGATGTCGCCAAAAGCGCTGCAAGGTGTTTGGGCTTTCTTCGAAGATGTAAGAAATTCGTTTCCCCGTCTGATCTGGTTGTAATCTATAAAGCCTTCATTCGTCCAAAGTTGGAGTATAACTCGAACATTTGGGCAGGAGCTGCCAAAACTCATTTGAGTCTCTTAGATAGAATTCAAAATAGAGCTCTAAGAATGATTGGCCATAGAACTATAGTGGAAACATTTACATTCCTCGAACATCGTCGTAAGGTTTCATATATTTCGCTATTTTATCGCTATTTTTATAAACTGTGTTCAAGTGAAGTAGCCAGTTGCATTCCTCCCTTAAACAATTCATCCGTAATACTCGTGCTTCTAGGAATGCTCATCAGTTTACCCTTGAGCCCAATTTCGGACGTACTGTCAAGTACAGAGATTCTTTCTTTAGTCGTACAACACGTATGTGGAAGGCTTTACCAGGCTCTACTTTTCCCCCTCATTTTGATATGATGAACTTCAAAACCAATGTACATCGGTATCTCCTTTTTAATCCTTCTCTATATTCCTAAAGATCTGCTTGTCATATTAAGGGTAGCCAAAACCCCTTAAGTGCGTGTTTATTATAAACAAAAAAAAACTTAATATCTACAGAAATTTAAACTCTGTATTATGTGTATTGAAGAAGATTTTAGTGTTTTAGTGCATAGGTTTTAGCCTGTTTTTGTGTATTACAATATTTTTACTTATTTTTTGTTTTCTTAGTTTGTCATTGTTCGTGTTGTTAGGTGCTAAACTATAATTATTGTTCTTATCTATGCTTTCTACTCTAAAGGGCCTTGGTATCTACTATCTCACTTATGACCTGTGTCATCTTTTTCTAACACTAGATCTCCTATGCCAATTTCCTTAGATTGTGTTTTCCTATCGTAAATTGTTTTCTGTTTTTCTTTCCTTTTCATTATGTACTCTTTGGCTCTTTGTTGTGCTACTTGTAGTCGGTATTTTAATTCCCTGTCATAAGCATCGTAGTTATAGAGAGGCGTAATTTCATTCTGTTTGAGGAAGTCAAATGTAGGTGCCGTTTTCCCGAAAACAAGTTTAAAAGGACAGTAACCATGCACGGTTGATGGTGTCGTGTTCTAACAATATCAAAAATATTTGAGATATTCATCACAATATCTTGTCAACAGATATGTAGAAGCCTTATATATTCATTGAATGTACGATGGCTACGTTTAACTGTTCCCAGTGGTTGATGATGATATGGTGTTGAAGTTTTGTGTTCAACTTTAAATAATTGACATAATTCTTCAAAAATGCTGTTTTTATATTCTGTTCCCATGTCTGTTAACATTAGTTTTCAAATATTGCTCTTGCTATTGCTTTGGCGTGCTTGGTCAGTATTGGTTCTGTAATTAAATACTTTGTCATATCACATATGATGGTAAGAATAAACATCTTTATGTATTATGTAAGTACATGACAAAGCACAAAACTGTGGTATTGATATGAAGCGCGCTTTAGGCAAAAGTGACATTTTATTAAATTTCAATAAACTATAATACATAATTCAATGTATACTATAATAACTATCATATATAAAAATAGAGAGAGAGAGTATACACCAGCCAATCTTACCTATACAACATCTCCCGCAACAACTGGTTATAGATGATGTATATGCAAATGTACAATTTCTGTTTTTAGGGTTTAAAAGAATCTGGTTTAGCACATTTACGTCCGTACCTAGAGATATAGTGAATTTGCTTGTGATTTTTTGTTGACGAGGTCGTTAGCTTTTCAGTCTGTTGTGGCTAGGTAGTCTCATTTACAGTTTCAATTTTATCTCCAGTAACTGAATCTTCTGGAGTCTTAAATTGTGGCTCATTATACGATTTGCCTAAGCGTAAATTATTTCTGCGTAGGATGATTGTTTTCATTGCGTAGTAAATATGACCGTGGAGATTCTGCTGCTCCTTTAATCTTGGCTGGTTCCCATCTTCCATCCCTCCTATAAACAACATGATCTCCGTTTGTAAGACTTTATTCACAATTCCTACTGTTTTTGTTATAACAATTCTGTTGTTTCTGTTTCATAAAGGATATCTTTTCCCTTACCTCAAAGGGTACAGTTTTAGGTGATAGTAGGCTTTTGGCAACAGGATTTTGTGTTTTAAGTAGGTTGCTTCTTTAATAACTGTGATGAAGTATAACCTAAACTTGGAACGACTGTTGTTCGATATTCAAGTGGAAAAGTTTTAATATCCTTATTGCTTTCCTTACATTTCACATCATGGTTTTAGCAATATGAACTGCCTTCTCTGCTAGTCCATTAGAGGGAGGATAGTGCAGACTTGAATAAATGAACCTTAGACTCCAGTCGTTTTCAAAATTATGGCATTCGAAAGAATAAAATGGCTGGTTATCGCACAAAACCATTTCCGGTATTCCACCATGAGTTGCAAAAATTTCTTTTAATATTTTAAGAACATTGTAAGCTGCTTTATTTGGTAGTTTTTTAAATCGAACCAACGCGAAAAATTATCTATGACAACTAAAAACGATTTTCCTTCAAATTCCAAAATATCGCAATCGACTTTTTGTAGGGGTATTCTGGGATTTCAAGCGGATTTAAATTTTGCCTTATATTTAAACTTCAAAATTTTTCAACAGATGGGACACCTGTAAATAATATTCTCAATATCCTGAGTCATCGTTGAGCACTAAAATAATGTTTTAGTCCGTGAAATAGTTTTGGCGATACCAAAATGATTTTCAAATAACGCATTTAACATTTCATTTTGTAATATCTTAGGAACAAATATCAAATCTTCGTAAAAAACTAATCCATCTTCAAAAAAATGTATATATGATATACATATGCATGATATAATATGTTTTATATTCCAATGGAATTTCATATGATCTGGTAATTTGCTCTTAGAGTTAGGGCATCTTTTTTTCTCAATAGTTCTATTATATAAGATAAAATTTCATCGTAAGTAGTGTGTTCTTGATACTGTTTTTTAGGGCCACTCATACTAAAGCTATGGACAACAACAGTTACAATATTTTCTAATGTGAGTTTCGAGAAAGCAAATCAGCTATATCAAGAAATTTACCCGGCACATATTTAATTTCTATATCGTATTTAAAAAGTTGGACTTTCATACGTTGCAATCTGATTGAATGTTTTTTCTAAAGGCCTATTTATAATGGACTCAAGTGGTTTATGGTCCATATGAATAGTTATGTGTCGGCCATAAATATAATCCTGAAATTTTTGACATGCATAAACGATCGCTAAGAATACTTTTCGATCTATGCATGAGAAGTTTCAGTTTTGGTCATGCTTTTTGACGCAAGAGAAACCGGCCTTCCTCCTTGAAGTAAGCAACAGCTAAATCCATTATTTGATACGTCTGTCTGTATAATGATTGGTAAAGCGGAACCAAAAGAACGTAAAGTGCTTGCATTAGCAATTGCATTTTTAATATCGTTCAGTGCTTTCTCGTGTGCTGGTGACCAGCGAAAAATATTTTCTTTCTTTAGCAAGTCTCTCATAGGAGCCGATAACTCATCTAAATTCGGAATAAATGAGCGTAAATAGTTAATCGTTCCTAATATTTTTTTTCATAATTGAGTTTTTTTTTATATAATTGTATATATTTTTTGTAGCTCATTTTTATTAGATGGTGTTTGAATATGCTTTATACTTTCAACTCGTTTCAGACCTGGCGATATTCCATCTGACGAAAAGATGTGGCCTAGATACTTTACTTTCTCAATCGAATATTGCCCTTTTTTCTCCTTAAATCTTACTCTGGCTCTTTGCAGTACTCCTTCTAAATTCTCATCATGCTCTACTTATGTCTTCCCCAATAACCAAATCATCTATCATCATCTAGTTTCTGAAATTTCTCGGCGGCAGTTTTTGTACCAAAAGGTAAAACTTCATACCGGTATGTACCAAACGGTATACTAAATACCGCGAGTTTCTTTGATTCTTCTAAGTTCTAGATTTACACAGGATTCAAGAATTAAAAGCGGTTTTGAATTGCAATCAACAATAACCAAATTGAGATCAAAACTTTTTGTCCTAAACGTCGTTTTACAACTTGCTGTTCCTAGAGCACATAATTTAAAACCACCATAAGCTTCAAGTTTTTGATTAAATGTTTTTAAGTTCGATAAATCTTTAAATTTAGTAAAAATTGTTGTTGGCAGGGTATTAACTTCTGCGCCACTGTCTAATTTAAATTCAATTGGCACATTTTCAATGTGCAACACTTCTGACCAATACTCTAAGTTATCCGTATTGATTGACTTAATCACGTGATCAATAAATAAAAGAACCATCACTCTCTTTAACATTTTCACAAGCAACATCACTTACCTGGCGATTTTTATATCTGCATGCTGACGAATAGTGGGTTTGTTTACCACAACAATTACATGTGTTTCCAAATGCTGGACATTTACCTCTCACATGACTCAATTTTCAGTCCTTGCATATGCCTCCTATCCAGCCTGATCAAGTATTGTATCGATTATTATTTCCTGATGGTTGTTGCACACGTCTCTGTACATATTTACTGGACTGCGAATTCCGCAATTTCTTAAGATTATTATTTTCGATTCAAAATAGCTTTTAACGGCATTTAGTCCACAAAATTTGGGTTTCGTACTGGCAATCTCACTTGGACTTATCAGTTGGTTAGTGAGCGCCTTACCAGTACGCAATTTTTGTTAAGTTCAGTTCAACTAACATGCATTTTTTGACAAAAAAGCAATGTGAACTATATCCAACCAGATTAAATATATTGCTAAGTCTTCTACTTGGCTGAGTAATTTCAGAAGTATATAGAATTGTATTATAAAAAAAACAACTACTTATTAACTATGTCTGGGCAAGGGCAAATTCTTCCAATTTTAATGATTAAAATTTGAATCTTGTTGGATATAGTTCACATTAGAAATGATGGTTTATTTTTGTTCAGTAAACTCATTTTTAGAATGGCTGGAAGAACGCCGGTTGGCTAATGAGGTTCCAGAAACTCACCTTTTAAGATCCGCTTCAGAGCTTTTGTCTGGTAGGGCACTTATGTGCTCTAAGACGATTAGGTAATATATCGGACTTCTTACCTGCGTATTACGATGATCTTTTGTTGGAATAGAATGATCGTCATTCGCAGGGAAGGATGAGTCCTTTGGTGCTTATTTGGCCACAATGAAAACATTGTTTCGCAGATTGTCAGAACCAATGTCAGAGGGAAGGATGCTTTCGATTTTGAAGAAAAAATGTTGACCCTTTCTTCTAATTACAGAATGCGAGTGCTAAACCAAAGACGGTTAAGGAACATGCTTTGTTGGTTAGGAAATTAGATTATTTGAAAGTCAACGTGGACTCTTTCACGCCGCCTTCTAGAGGCAGAGTACGTCGGGGCAAAACCGAGTGGCAGTTGTCACTTCGGCTCGCCAAAATCCATTCGGACACATTGATAGGTGTTACAACTGTGACAAGGATGTGCATTTTTCGCATAACTGTTCATTAGCGAAACGTTGTTTTGGTTGTGGGGCGGTAGGCGTTTTTTGTAGGGATTGTAGGCGGTGTTCGGGAAATGGCGAACGGGCTCTTGTTGTAGTAGGACGAGAGGTCCTTCGGAAATAGTTAGGTCGCCTGCTGGTAACTAACTGGATGATCGTATGGCAAAACTAGGTTTTACCTTACCGGCAAAGTGTAGGGATAGTATGCCATATTTAGAAGTAAACATTTTTAGAATCAAGTTTTTATGATTGCTTGATTCAGGAGCTTCACGCATTATTGTAGGAGGAGATGTGTAGACAATTTAGAAAGAGTTAGTGCTTAGTTTAGAATATAATAGTGTTGGGTCTGTAGCGTTAGCAGATGGATCGGGTGTAGAAGCAGATGAATCTGTTTTTTTATCAATGGAAGTAGAGAACAAATCCGTGCTAATGGAATGTATATAGTCACATTTTTGTGACTTTTTCTTGTGGCAGCTATTTTGTTGTCTTTTTCATATAAAATCGATTTGTTTTCTAATTTTGTAAATTTATGGAATTAGTTTTCTGATTTCACAAATTAGAAATAGAAATCATATATGTACATGTATACATACAACACGTATATACTACAGTCGATCTTGAACTGTGAAAGCAAGTGCATGTATAGGCTTTCCCAGTGAATTTAAATAGTATCGTGTTTGATTATATACAAAGTTAACCAACTCTTTATTAATTAGTGCGGTAGCACAGTGGAGGTAGTGACCGACCGTAAGACCAATAGTCGCCGGTTCGATTCCCAGCAGGGTACTAAACTCTTAGAAGCTTTTTTACACAACAGGGATATTGTAAATTTTATTCAATTTGACAACCGCCATATGTCGGAGAAAGACGTTGCGGGGGCATCGAAAGATGTCTCAGCAACAACAACATCAACGGCACCTAAAGCGGGAACATCGAAAGATGCCCTAGACGAAGTGCAGCAACTGGTAACGGCAACATCAGCTGATATGCCAATTAAAAGGAGGAAGAGGATTCGGTGTGCACCGAACTCGACAACCAATTCAGCTAAGCTGCCAGCTGGAGTGAAGGAGACGGGGCGTATAGCAAAAACAACAGCGGCAGAAAATATCCAACAACAACTGAATACCTCGCCATCTGACGAGGAAATTTAATACATGTTCGAGGAAGGAGAAGGGCATTACACTGGCGATAGCAATATGCTTGTGAAGTTTTTAACATCAGGGGCTTCGGCAGAGGAGCACGAGACTGAGCAGATAATAATAAATAAAATTGAAGCTATGGAGGCTGAAATAGAACGTCTCAAGTCCCAGTTTAACCCCCTAATAATCACTCTAAAAAGCAAGCAAGATGCGCGCCGACAGATGGAAAAAGGAGAGCTCGAGCTGAAAAAGCCGCAACAGCAAACAGAAGAAAAATAGCCAGAACATCAATCACAGCAGCAGTCAAAAGAACAACGACAATAGCAGCAGAAACAGCAACAGAATCTACATCAGAAACAACGGCAGCAGCTGAAACAGCCGCAGCAGAAAAAGCAGCCGCAGAGTCAACAGCAGCAGCCACAGCCGCCCAGTAATACAAAAATGTGCCACCCATCAATACCTACAAAATGGAGCTTCAGGATACCGTAAATCTGTGTAAGTCGGCCATAGGTCAACATTTCACTATTAAGCGATTAAATAAAGATAGACATGCTATCCACTGCTTCACAGTGGAACAGCACAAAAAAATTATAGCGTTGCTAAAAGAATCCACCACTGAACCCTTTTTAACTTCACCCCTAAGGCTGAAAAGTTTCAAACGGCCCTATTAAAGGACATAGATTCAAGCACGGAACGACAGGTGCCCTTAGATGAACTCCGCCAAAAAGCGAATGACGATCTCGATTTTATCGGGGTCAAACCGTTCGCTACGGTTAGAGCTAGGCGGGAGAAGCGGAATCTTCCTTTCTCCCTAGTATAACTTTCACCCAGCAGCAAACTGTATAGTTTGCGGAGTATCTCTGTCCTCAACTACCAGGTTGTAACGTGGGATAAACTAAAAATACGCCGCGACATGCTTCAATGCATGCGCTGGCAAAGGTTCGGCCACGCCGCAGCAAAATGCGAAACGCAGTCACGCTGCGTTAAGTGTGGAGAGAACCACAATGCAGATGAATGCAAGTTAGGGAAGGAACGGGGTAAAGATAGAACCCAGCTATGGCTAGCGAAACTAAGCTTAACCGGAAACATAAATTGACTAACAACAGTTACAATATCGTGAGAAGAGACCCACCCATCTCCACTCAAGGAGGAGGCGTCGCAATCCTTATACGTAAATGCATTAGTCATAAGGTAATATATAATAGTGATGTGCGAAAATTTCGGACGTTAAAGGCATGCATCATATGCATTCATATCCAACAGTTGAACCGAATATATGTGATTGCTGCCTATGCACCGGAAACACCTCAGCCCACCCAGTTCATAATAGAGCTTGAAAAGCTTTTTGAATGCTTAAGACTGAGCTCGGAAAAAAACTTTTACATATTGGCAGGTGATTTAAACGCCAAGCACATAGATTGGGGAAATCAAATACAAAATCCTCGCGGTAACCATCTCTATAATTGGATGCGTCAATACAACATTGAGTATCGCATCGACCTTCTTGCTACAGAAAGACCATCGTTTCCAAGAAGTGTTGCCTACCTAGATCTATTGCTGAAAGACGCAAGACTTACAACTACTGACACTGTGGGTCAACGGCCAAGAAATTGCTTACGAGCAATCGAGTACGACAGTGACCACTGCGGATACACTGCCGTAATATAACTTCCGAACGAACTTATGGAGTTGGAGGAGTATGTGCTTGTGCATACTTACAATTACAGTAAGGTGCGCTAGCCACGATTTTCCAACGCCTTATTGAGCGAATTACGCTCAAATGGCATGAATCTGAAAAATACGGAAATCCACAGACACTTAGAACAAATGGACGAAACGATTCTACGAACAATGAACAATGAAGTCGTCGATCAAAAACATTAACCAATTGATCAAACAAAACTATAGTTTGTCCATTAATTTGTTTTGGGACAGTAAAATTCGGGCCGTTAACTCTATTGACCCGAGAATGTTCCCAAAAATTAATAAGATATTTAGAAGGAAAGATCAAAACGACCTTCCGTGTCTTAAGCTCCAGAGGAGGACAGAAAATTGAAACGTACTTTTGACAGCGGGCATAGACCCATAGGACGCCGTCTTGGACGATGACCTTTACATTGTCGAAGATCTGCAGGAGAAGGTGGAGGCTGTGGGGGCTGCTTTCCAGCATGTGTACAAGGTGAATGCTAACATTCGCCCGAATCATGACCTGGAGAACAGAGCTCTGCTTCATCACACCTGGCTGCGGAACGATATAACCGAATAGCGATCTGAGAACCTGAGATTTGGCAAACGCCATAATCGCCGACCGAATTTGATTAGTCCCCTGTTAATTTCGAAAAATGAGCTCCAGCTCATCTTCGATTCTTTAAAGTAAAAGAAGACAGCAGGAGTCGACGGTATATCCAACGTTGTAATACGATATTTGCCTCAGGACGCAGTTGACATTTATACCACACTGTTTAACAACGCTCTGAATAATGCATATTATCCAGTGCGGTGGAATAAAGGACTGCGTTGTCAAGCTCCTCAAGGGATACCAGAAAGAACTGGCGGGGCTGGTCATCGTAGGGCCCCATGGACATACACTGGCGAGTAAAAGTGTAGTAAAGTACCTTGGCATCTGGTTGGATCAGTACTTGTATTTCGACAGACATATATGTAGGTGCTGCTCTGGCCAGGGCTAGGCGAGCCTTTGCCCTGACAAAACGACTGTTTTATAGCAGTCGTCTTGACAGCAGGGTGAAGGTGGTTTGCTACATGGGCCTTCACAGGCCGATGCTTATCTATGGATGCCCGGTGTGGTTCAACGTTGCCCCATCTTAAATGGAAAAGTTTCGGTTGTTTGAGACGCAATGTCTTAGACGTTGCCTTGGATTACACAGAACACCACAGTCGGAGTACACAGGATATTATTCAAACCAGGTTCTATATGACGGATCCAACAAAAACAGAATAAATAATTTTTTGTTTAAGCTGATTCGGGGTCACATTGCAAGAGCGATGTCCTCAGCCAACAGCTTAATTTTTGGGGTCTATTACCCCAACGACCAATATCATGAGAGTGCGCGGTTAAGTGGCTGCATCCCTCCAGGGGCATTCCTCTATTTAGATAGTCGAGGGCTGATACAGGATAGAATGGCGGTTCCTCTAATCTACCACGTCAGCCGAAAAACTGTGGATAGGCGACTCCTGTATGGTCGAGATCGAGACTTCATCGCTCAAGGTGGAGAAGAGCGGCTTCGGTTCAGCAGAACTGTGTCCGAACAGGACCGAAGGGATAGAGCGAAGCAGGAGAACCAGTTCTGGTGGCTTTCTGAACAACATATATATGATATATAAAGTCGAATAAGATTTTGTCTTGGCCCGACTTACATTGATTTAGGGAAATTAGGTATAAGGGACAGTCAGGGTGCCACCAAAAAAATTTTAAAAATATATATGTATGCGGATGCATATGTTTATGTATGTGCGCATATGTATATATATATATATATATATATATATCTATATATATATATATATATATATATATATATATATATATATATATATATATATAAATATATATATATATATATATATATATATATATATTTATATATATATATATATATATATATATATTTATATATATATATATATGTATATATGTATATGTATGTGTATGTATGTTTGCATGTGTTTCTCTATGCGTATACAAAATATACACAAAAAAGAAAAGAAAAAAAAACAAAAAAAATGCTGCTGTGGCTGAACTATTTTTCAAGTAGATTTAAGTATTTTATGTATTTTTAGGTATCTTGAGTAGCTTAAGTTAGTTTTAATTAGTATAAGCGAGTTATATCTAGTTTTAATTATTTTTAGTCTAGCTTAAGTTAGTTTATAAGATAAAATTAATAAAAATGTTATGACACTAAGTTTCTTCAAAAAGTTTCTGGGTAAAAATAAAAATAAAATATTTAGTATAAATTGAAATAGTTTTTATGTCGTATATGTAATAAGAGATATAGTTTAGAGCGCCTGTAAAGGGCCAGTAAGATAGTTGTAAGGTAGTGATAAGTAGGCTAGTTTTATGAATTTTTGTCTAGCTTTAAGATAGTTATAAGTTAATAATAAATAAAAATGAATTAAAAAAAACGCATATAATACATACCTACACTCAACAAAGTATTTTCGATCTACCAAGACCGAAGTATATGTAATAATTAAGCAAAAGCATTGTTTTTATCGCACGTATATATTTATTTCAACTTTTAATTTATTCTGTTATTAATTGGCATTTAAAATAAATTAATAATGAAAATTAAAAAAAACTTTTGGGAAACAAACGAAACATTTTTCTAGCGAACTCAATGAATATATTTTACTTTTTATTTTAACTTCTTTGGATTGCGAGATAATCAAAACATTTTTTCTTAATATTAAAAGATTAATAACGTTTGGTAACTCTACATTGCATAAAAAAACAAATAAAACAGTTTGCAGACAAGCAAAAGGTGCGTTTTTTTTTTTGCAAGCCCCGGGGAAATTGGATGAAAAAATTAGTGAGAAAGCTTGGCAGCAGTGTTACATTTGAAAGAATGAAAATAATGAAAAACAATTTGGTAGTACAGTTTTTATTCTCTACAAAACTAAACCCCGAGGATTCTCTGGGCTTAAGCTAAGCACCCCCAGGGATTATTTGTTGTCAGATTTAACCTGCAAATTGTTAATCCACTGGTCGTTTTTTTATTCCAATTTCCCCTGGGCTTAGAAAAAACACGCCTAAAATCAAACATATATTATGCATTTATGTCAACTCTTAGTACTTGTCTCTCAAAGTGTTGCCAAGTTTAGATTATGTTATTATTTTTGGTGATCACCTTACACAGACGTAAAATATAATTTATCACATGTGATTGTCGTAAATGTGAAACTCACAATTCACCTTAGCCGATTTTACCCCTGATTTGAATGAAAGTGAGAACAAGCATCTAGAATTAGTGTTAGAGGTGCTTTTAAGATCAATAATCGAAGGATTAGGGAGCACCAACTTTGTTGAACAAATAATTAAGACGTCCGCAGAACCGATAAAGCAGCGATTCTACCCAGTGTTACCTGCGATATAAAACCACATCGATGTAGACCTCCAAGAGATGTTAGAATCTGGATTAATTGAAAAATTGAAAAATTCTGAGCATATCCGATTCTTCTTTTTAAGAAAAAGGATGGTAGTTTTCGGTTCTGCGTAGAAGAGGCATATTTTAGCTTTTGAGGATACCTTTCGGGCTCCAGAATTCCCCGGCAATTTGGCAAATGTTTATTGCCGATGTTGTAGGTCCCGATATAAAACCATTTGTCTTTGTGTACTTGGTTGGCATTATCTTCGTCACCGAGAGTTTTGAAAAACATATCGAAATTCTCAAAGAAAATTTTAGAAGTTTGAGGGAAGCAGGCCTTAAAGTAGGCAGGGAAAAATGTAATTTTTGTAAGCCTTCCTTGAAATTTCTTGAGTATGTAGTAGATAGGAACGGACTTCACGCCAACCCTGAAAAGTAGAAAGTATGTTGAGGATTCCTGCACCGTACAATGAGAAGGAAATAAGGGGTTTTGTAGGGACTATTTCGTGTACCGTGGATTCGTACCAAATTTTGCAATTTTAGTTAGGCTTCTTACCGATCTCTTAAAGAAATGTAAGAAATTGAAGTGGACAAAAGAGTGTGAGGAGTGTTTTAGGAAAGCCGGATGTCCGAATTTTTCCCTGTCGTTTGTTGTTCAGACAGACGCGTCGGGTTATGGTATTAGGGCCGTACTTTTTCAGTAGTTTGAAGATTCAGAAATTTGTTGTATTAGTCGGTAATTCAATAGGAAAGAAATGAACTAATCTACTACCGAAAAGGAATGCTTAGCAGTTTCTTGGGCGGTTGAAAAGTTGAGTTCGGACGTCGAAGGTGTTCGATTTACTGTCCTGCGAATAGTTTTGTTTGTAACTCAGAAAATGCTAAGAAGAAGTATTTCTCGATTTTGTTTCTTTTTTCTCGTAAAATTTATTTCGAATATCCAACAACTTGTTAGGGTGAATCATGTCGTAGTCCACGAGGATACTGAGGGTTGGAAACTAGTAGGGGAAAGTGATAGGTCGATAGTGTTGAGTGAGTGCCATGATAGTCCGTTAGCAGGACACATGGGTGTTAGAAAACTTTTGCTGGACAAGCAGACAAATATTACTAGCCCAAAATGAAGGGGGATATAACGAAACAGGATAGGAATTGTAAGATTTGCCAACAAGTAAAACGGGAAACCAGCTGGTCTTATGACAGAAAGGGTAGGAACTTCGAAACCGTGGGAAATGGTGTGCATGGATTTGGTGGGTCCATTGCCAAAGTCTTCGAGTGTTTTATTTATATTGACTTTTGTTCGCGTTGCGGTCGGCACTTGCAAAAGCGGCATGTATGGGGTTAAAGGAACTCTTTTTTCTTTTATTGGGTGTTCCAAAGTGGATCGTCTGTGACAACGATCCCCAGCTCCGTAGCAAAGAACCAAATTGTTAAGACCACTCTTCGAGCTTATGTGTCTGGAGAATCAGCAGAGTTGGGACTCGCAGCTGGCAAAAGTGGTATGTACGATCCGAACTTCGCAATGTTTCACCAAAACTTGCAAATTTTGGAAGGCATATGAAAACTTGTGGCCTTAATGTAGGGATTAGAGATTGTGGTAGGAATCACAATAGTGAGGGAATTGATATTCAATTTATGAATTTTTGAAGAAATAGCTAGAAAGTTAGAGGCAGAAAGTAGGAAGGCCGCATAAACGTATAATTTGAGCAGAAGAGACCAAACTTTGTTTCTTTTTTTATGATATGTTGTGGTGCTCACCTCTTTAAACCTTTTTCATAGATTAGCCCTAAGAAAAGGGTTGCTTTCTTTAAAAGCAAATACATTTCAAATAAAGTTTACCGCAACATTAGTATTCCATCGATTCCTTCATTTCCTGTTTACTTTCCTTTCTGGCTGCAAAATATTTGTGTGGTTGAGGGCAACCATGGTATCATCAACCATTGATGTACTTAACCAGTGTTTTGCAAAAGCAACAAAAATAGGTGTTCAAGATATTTTAGAATAAGTGGTCTCATGCAACGTGGATAAACTGAAGAGGTAACGAGTCGGGCGGACTATTACCTACTCTAAAAGCCACAACACAACATCCTAAATTTAACGTAACTAAACTAAATTTAACTTACATTAAAACTTAATTCTAAGATGAGTCTTTAATGCTTAATGTTAAATTGCTTAAATTTTTAATTTTGTTTTTAAAGTGTTTAGAAGAGCTATCAAAATTGACTTAGTAGAGTAGGTTTCCAGTTTCTTAAAAATACCTTCCTCTAATTTATCTCAAACAAACAAAATTGTGTAATGTTTTCAAACGCGCTTCGAATCACCTGCGAATAGTTTTGTTGGTAACTCAGAAAATACTAAGAAGAAGCTTTTTCTCGATTTTGTTTCTTTTTTATTAGAAAATTTATTTCGAGATAGGTTTAAACTCGCCATTAAGATTCGACAACTTGCTGAATCCGTTAATGTGTGAGTGAGAATAAGTTTCGTTGTAATTCGACAACGGAGGTTTTCGTGGAGGCAGAGAAGCTTTTCAGGAAGTCGTGGTCGTAACAGAAGATCAACAAAAAAGAATGGCTGAATACGTGAATGTGTGAGTGACTGGAATGGTCGAGGAATGAATTGATTTTAGCTGGAAAGTTCACTCTTGTGAGAGCTTACCAAGCGCTAAGTAAGTTAAGAAATTCGAGAAAATTTAGAAAGAAAAAAAATAGACGAAAAGTTTATGAAGAAGTTATTTGGGACAAAAGGAAAAAGTTTGGGAAAATTTTAAAAAAGGAGGAAAGGAGATTCCAGGTACGAGGTACGAGGAAGTAGAGGAGAAATTACGAGGAAGGTGCAAAAAAAGGAAGAGATAAGTAGAGCGGACATTTTGTTCAAGTGTTTAAAAATAACGGGTTATCCATTTTGCGGTTTCAAAAGTAAACGTAAATAAAACACATATACAATATTTTTTTCATGATATTTCTTTTTTATTATAAAGTTTAAACGTTGACGTTATGTGTGAAACACTACATCATTTAAATGACCACCACGCGAATTGTTTCAAACATCGATTCTTTTGATATAATTTTCGACCACTTTTTGACACATATTGGGCAGTATCTCAGCCATAACTTGACGAATGTTGGTTTTCAAGTGCTCAAAAGTTAAAGGTTTATCTGCATATACATGGTCTTTCGCGTAGCCCCACAAAAAAAAGTCCAGCGGTGTCAAATCGCATGATCTTGGTGGCCAGTTCATATCGCCACGATGAGAAATTACGCGGCCAGGAAATGTCTCTTGCAATAAAGCCATATTTGCTCGAGTTTTGTCGCATGTGGCCCAGTATTGTTGAAACCACATATTCTCCAAGTCGTATTCTTCAATAGCAGGCAAAAAACAGTCGGTTATCATACGACTATAACGCTCCGAATTGACGGTGACAGTCGTTCCATCGTCGTTTTCGGAGAAGTAAGGTCCAATCACACCTCCGGACCAAATAGCGCCCCAAACAGTGAACCTTTGTGGATGTAATGGCCACTCTTTAATTACTTGAGGATTCTCAGAACCCCAAATACGACAATTTTGTTTATTAACATACCCACCGAGTGAGAAATGTGCTTCGCGGCTGAAGAACATTTTGTTCGAAAAATCGCCGTCCACCGCCTGTTGCCCAAGGATCTACGACGTTGTAAATGGTCAGCTGGCTTCAGTTGTTGTGTGAGCTGGACTTTATATGCATAGGTGTAGATCCAAATGCAAAATACGCCATAATGTGCCGTAAGACAGTCCCAATTCATGAGAACGACGAGGAATCGACACATTCAGGTCTTCGGCAACACACAGCAGCGATATTTCAGTGGTACGAGTGAAACGATGATGCACAGGCTTTACAATATCTGTAACCAATCCAGTCTCTTCAAATTTCTTCACAATTTTGCCAATTGCTCGCGTAGTTGGACGATTATGTAAACCTTAATCTCCTCTTAATGTACGATATGTGTCTGGCAGAATCACCATTTTTGTAGTAGGTTTTAACAATCTTTATGCGTTGTGTGATAGTTAAGCGATCAATTTTCGTAAATGTCAGACCTTCAACTGAAAAAAAATTGGTTTAACAACTTAGTTTGACAGATGTCGAATTTCAGCCCTATACTTTTGAAACCGCAAAATGAATAACCCTTTATTTTAGATTCAAAATAGCTTTTAACGGTCTTTAGTCCACAAAATTTGCGTTTTGTCCCGGTGATCTCACTTGGACTCATCAGTTCGCTATTGAGCGCCTTGCCAATACGCACTTTTTGTTAAGTTCAGTTCAACTTACATTGATTTTTTGACAAAAAAACAATGTGAACTATATCCAACAAGATTAAAATTTTAATCGTTAAAATTGGACGATTTTGTCCTGGGCCAGACATATTTAATAAGAAGGTGTTTTTTTTATAAAACAATTATATGTACTACTGAAATTATTCAGCCAAATAGATTAGCATTAATATAATGCTAAGTCTTCTAATTTGCTGGTTAATTTCAGTAGTATATAGAATTGTATTATTAAAAAAACTCCTTCCTAAAAATATTTTATTTACCTTGTGTTTTTCTTTTCATAAGAAGAATTCTTACAGGTTCTTTCTTATATTGCCAATTTTATTCATTTAAAAAAAAAATTATTTGTGGGATACCATTTCCATTTCTTTTACATATCATTGTTCTCTTGTTTGCTCATTTTTTTACTTATTTAACGGCTAACCGTAAGCCACTTGAAAATTCGTTTTTATTTGTAGCTCTTTTAATTGGAAAAAATATGGGTTTTAATCCTGTGATTTATCCCAAAAGTTTCCCAAATAAACTAATTTGGTGTCTCCTTCTGGGCATAAACTAAACTTCTGTTTTATTTCATTGTATTTTTTGTGTATTCTATTTTGAAAATCAGATTTGGAATTTTGCTAATTTAGCCTAATTAAAACTCCTGGCGCTTTCCTTTTTCTTCTAAGTACCTCACTGTACTTGTAATAAAACATTCCAATCGGTCATAGGTAGGTAGGTAAAATTGTGGTCAGAGCGAACTCGCACCTGGACCCAAGTAGCGCTGGAAATTGCCGCTTTGATACCAAAAACTCCTACGGACCTGAATAAAATATTTTTTTTTTTAACGGACGAAGAAAGGGCACAACTCAAGCGCAGCGACGTTAGAGCCATTTCGACCCGTTGAGGAAAGAGAGTATGTTTCTAACTTTTGTATCAGACAGTTCTTTTAGATAACAAAAGAAAGACCTTCCAAGGGATTGCATTCTTTGCCTCGCCAAAGCGGGATACTTGCAAAGGAAGTGAAGCACTCTTTCCTGTTCTAACTGGTTTTTACAGCTACGGCAGTGTGTTATGGGGAATACCCAGTTTTGCTGCATGCTCCCTCAGGGGCAAGTGCCCCGTAAAGGTAGAGACTATCCTTGCTTTGTCCCGGTCTACAAATGAGATCGCTTGTGCGGGATTTATTGTACGAAAGCCATATCATTCTAGATATCGGTTATATTACTCCATGTTTTGTTGGATACCGTGAAGAAAATTGAAAGAATATTGCCCTTCATAGCAGCGAGTGGTATAGATACATTCTCTGCAAGCGAGCTATGAAGGGCTGATCCCTGCCGGGCCAATTCGTCTGCCCGTTCATTGCCCTCGATACCACTGTGTCTTGGAACCAGACTCAAGTGTTTCTGTGGTTAATGTTCAGGTTTTGTAGGTCATTTCGACATAGAGACCAGTTTTGATGATATTTTTGTTGAATTTGCGGCTTTGATAGCGGCTTTGATAGCCACTTGGCTCTCTGTGAGTATTGCCGAATTTAGATTTTGAGTTGGGCTTAGATTAAGAATTTTGCCAATTTTACCAATCGGTCATAAGAAATTGATTGTTTTAAATCAATTTTTTTACGCAAATAAATTCTTCCACAACAGATCCCAGTCCAGCTGAGCAGCCGTGGTGGTAGCTTTTTATCGTGCTACGGTTTGCTCTTTTTAAAGTTTTACCTTTATCACCTTCTTTCGTTCTCTTTTGGTTAGTTTTGTCTGCCAAAGTAAAATTACCATATTTCCTAGTTTTGTTGCACATCGTGTGCATATTCTTTAGTGTTCTTAATAATTTAAATAATTCGCGGTAACCTGTAAGTTTAGTAATTAATAAATAATATAAACTATTAAAAATAAATACCCACCCGCATCGCGAAAAAAAAGTGCAACAACATTATATACTTAAAAGCTTTGGTTAACACAAAACGTGTCTTTTTATATTTGTCCGAATTCCAAGTTTTTGCACGATCGGCTTTATTTTTTTGCCAATTATAATTGCTCTATTTTTAAGAATAAAATCTCATAACTTACATATGTATGTTATAGACCGAGAGCCCACATCAATTTTTGGGTGTGACTGATAACAAATAATAATTAGTATAATTAGATAATATTTAAATAGTTGTTTAGAAATGTGGGCGTCTGGCATTCTGAAGTGGAAACAATAATGAGTAATACTGCATCAAATATGCAGTTTTTTTCAAAGTCTAGATAATTGTGACAACAACTTTTGCATAACTTCAAAATGTAGAGGTGAGCTCCCTGATTGCAAATATGGAGGTCCAAGTCGTTTTGCTGGCGCCTTTCTGCCTGCAAGAAGGGCTTACTGTGAGGTCAGAAAGCCGCCAGCAAAACGTCTTGGACTAACATATTTGCAATCAGGGAGCTCACCTCTACATTTTGAAGTTTTCCTAAAGTTGTTTTCTAAATAATTGGGATAACAACTTAAGGAAAAAATTCTTATTTGATGCACTATTGCTCCCACTTGAGAATGCATGACACCCACACTTGTAAATAACTACTTAAGTACTAAAAATTGCTGTGGGGTCTTAGTCTATTAATAAATATAAAATCTTAATTTATAAATCAATGTAATTCAAACGACTTGAAAAAATAATTTTGATTTTTTATAGGAAAGTTTGTTTCGGTGAAAGCAAAATCAATTTTCACCACAACTTTTAAAAATACAAAAGAACCAACTGATACCGGCTCCATTATGATGTTTCACGAAGGTCACTGTTGTATTGATGACATGGAAAAACTATCGCAAAATCAAGAACACCTTATACATATAATGCAAACCAAATCGATAATTTCACGAAGTCATAATATGTCATTTAATATAATTACAAAACCGTCAATTATTGCAGCAGTAAATCCAACTGGTGGTCATTATGACTTTTCGAAGTCTCTGCGCGAAAATGTGCGTTTAAGTCCATTTTTTCTATCACTTTTCCATATGGTTTTTATAATATATGATAAGGCTGACAAGGATCAAGATACTACGCTGACAGAACATGTTAAAGCTTTGCACTCAGGCATAAAACAAATTCTATCCATCCCATCAAAATTCATCATGGAACATAAATTCAACGATGATAATACTTTAAGTAAAGAATTTAACTGTGATATCGCGTTAAATATTAATTCTGATAAGCAACGAGACTTACTACCCACAGTTTTGTTGAAAAAATATGTTGGTAAAGTATAACTTATATTACATTCTATCACAAAATTCATCATAATAAATTAAAGAATTGAAAGCCGCTTAAAAAATTCGTGTTCAGCTTTTTGAATAGCGAATTTTCAAAAACATTACAAGCCCTCACTTACTATAGTTCCGTTTCCGTACTCCCTAAAACTGCGAAAATCTACGAATTTCTACGAAAAACAGTCAAATCCTGTTCCCGTACTCCAAATTTTCGTAGCTTTTCACAGAAGAGAGCGCTCGTGAGAGAGTAAAATATTTGCCCAGGCTGCGAATCTTAGTCCAAGAAATTTCTTTGGACAAAATTATGAATACTGTGAAATGAAGGAAAAAAGAAAAAAAACAACACATAAGCTGTCAAATTTGCAAATAATCGAAATTATCCTCTGGTCGGGCTTATAAGTACAATAAATTACAATTTGTGATTTCAAATTACTTATTTTAAGAAATAATTTTACGTTTAATAAACACATCTTTAATAAACATTTTCAAAAATACACTTTTATGTTGACGTTTAAAAAATGGCAACAACTGTTGTTTAAAGCGTTCCCGTACTTTTGTGAAAATTTGTTGGGATCTGAGAGATTTTTACCCCCACTTTGCAAAAATGACAGTCTTCACATTTTTGTGCACACAGTACGGGAACACACTTTATAACAGTTTTGTTCCAATAAAAGAGTCTTCTGTTGCATTGCATCGAATAAATAATAATCGAAAGAACTCAATACCTAAACCGCAAGTACAGTAATTATAGTAGGTCAGAGTTTTGGCTCACATGACAATATTGAATATTTTTCAAGGAAATTCCTAAATTTGACTCTTCCACTAAATTTAAGTTAAACAAGTAATTTCCATTAAACAAAGCTGACATTAAAAACTCAAATATCAGTAATAAATCCTACTATACGTAACATGAAAACAAGACCGAATTAATTTGTTCACTTCCAGAAACTAACGGAATATTGTGTCGGTTGCATTGCATTTAATAGACACTCAAAAAAGCAGTAACGGGATAATACATTTTTGGGTTGTGATAATGGCTTTTTCTCTGTTAACGGCAAAAAAAGATCACGTAAAATTTTATCAATTAAAGAAAAAGTCGATTTGATAAATGGACATTGTAAAGGTAGTGTGCTTCCTCAATAGTGGCGTAGACTCCAGCGCGGATTTGATACCAAATTTAATTATTCATGTAATGAGAAATTTTATCCCCAGTAGGGTGAAATCTATCAAACCGAAAGAAAATGCATGGTTTGATTCGAGCTGTATAGAGGTTATTAGGGTTAGAGAAGTAAGTTTCCGGAATTATAAAGCCAACAACACTAAGGAAAACCGGAAAAAGTTTCAACAAGCCAGAAAGACTTGCAACGTTCACATTCAAAGAACCAAATTTTTGCATGACCAAAAATTAAGGCAAAAAATACTACGATGTCCCAAAGGTAGTACAAATTTGTTGGTCATTTGTACAAAAATATTCGAAATTCAACTTCGTCTTCGGTTCCAACGCTCCTCTTTAATGACACCCCTTTTGTTAGCTCTAGTGAAAAACCAATTTGTTTGAAACGTAGTTCGAGGTTAATTCGACGCTGCCAGAAAGTGTTATGGCTCCTCCTGTACTTGAGAGTGTAAACGATTTTATGGGACGAATCTTCTTTAACTCGCCCCATGCCGCTATTCATGAGCGGCACTTGCATTGAAGAAACCGATCAGCCCTTAGTATGTGTATCACAGACCACCTCTTGTGGAATGAACACATATTTGATTTCGCCAAAAACGCTGCAAAGTGTTTGGGTTTTCTTCGAAGATGCAATAAATTCTTTTCCCCCTCTGATCGGGCTGTAATCTGTAAGGCCATCGTTCGTCCAAAGCTGGAGTATAACTCGCACATTCGGGCAAGAGATCCCAAAACTCAATTGAGTCTCTTAGATAGAATTCAAAATAGAGCTCTAAGAATTATTGGCGATAGAACTAAAGTGGAGACATTAACATCTCTCGAACATCGTCGTAATATTTCATGTATTTCGCTATTTTATCGCTATTTTTATAAACAGTGTTCTAGCGAAGTAGCCAGTTGCATTCCTCCCCTTAAACAATCCAACCGTAATACTTGCGCTTCTAGGAATGCTCATCAGTTTACCCTTGAGCCTAATTTCGGACGTACTGTGAAATACAGAGATTCTTTCTTTAGTCGTACAACACGTATGTGGAATGCTTTACCAATATATGTACATTATTCATGCGATTTTTAAAGATAAATACCTAGGTATATTTAAATGTATGCTGTAATCTCGGACAAATATGACTATACCTAGGTACTTACCACAAAAAATATTTGTCGAAATAAAAATCGGTTTGTAAACTTATAAAAACTGCCCAAACCATCACTTTAATCGGTTTTTCGAAAAAATCAATAAGAACAACATTGGAAATTGTTTTTTTTTATAACCTGCACGCGCTCAAGGGATTATACTACCTATTAAATGTTTCAACACAGCTCGAGCGGGAGGTTGAGGAAGAGAGAGAATGTTAGAAAAGATGTTTTGAGACTGTAGGTGGTTGTTGTCTCAAATTTTATCTCCAGGGATGGCGGCTGAACTAATGCAGAGAAATTTCAGTGTCTTACTTATCTATGTGCCTTATAATTCGCCCTAATTTTTTTATTATTTGTCATATTTTATCGGTGTACTAGTTTTACTTAATCACATGTTGTTAGTTATATGCCTAATCAACATGTAATGAGTAAAACAGCAACTCATTGTACGACATTTATTTTTAGATTTGGTTTTTAATGGAAAAATAAGAGGACATAGATTACGGCAGATATCGAACCTGTGACCATGTGGTTGACAGGCGAACATACAACTATCGCACCACAGCCACCACCCAGTTTTTTTAATTTTTCCAAAAAATGTTTTTTTAAATTTTGGCATGTAGGTAGGTATGCAGTTTTTAAAACACTTTATAAAATTTAAAATAATTATTTTTGATAATTTTTTTGTACATCAGTTTTTTTGGATTCTCTATGCAATGTCATGTTTGATTGTTAAAATTTCTTTTTAAGAATACATAACTTGCATTCTAATCCCTATAATCGCAAGAAAAAATCAGCTTTTCAAAATTCAGCTTTAATTTATTATTTAAAGAATTGTTATTATGTTATTAAAAAAATATTAGAGCTCTGTTATGAAATTTAAATTAATTTATGTTCGCTCACATTGTAAGCACAATATTTTTAGTAGATAAGTACAGCGAAATATATACTCTATCATTTTTATTTATTTTTTTATATATAAAATTAAGTTAATTATAGGTATGTATTTAACAATATCTTTTTTTTTAATTCGTCCAAAAGTTTTTGAAATATTGATTTTATTTTCCAAAAATTTAATATGCAGTATTATTTAGAATTTGAAGGTCTATTTGTTTAGATATCGGTAGAACCGTTAATTGTAAAGTCGAAAATAAAAAAAAAGTTCAATGACAGGCACCGTTTAAAGATGTCCGTTCCTTGTTGTGTGTGTGCTTAAAAAGTAATTTTGTTAAATGATTTATACTTGTCAATTGAACTTTAAAATTTTGTTTTTGTACTTTCTAGCTGTAATAGTTTAATACAATTTTAATTGTAAGCTATCTACACATGTGATATTGCTGTAAAACATTAAAATACCTTTTTTTTAATTTTTGTTAAGTTAATTGACATTCCACATCGTGTGGTGTACTAATATATATACAATGTATTTTCTGTTTTTATGCTTGATCCGTAGAAATAAAGCTTGATGTAGAACACACATGTTCGATACGTCGTACAAAAATAACATCTTTTGTTGACCTAAAGCCCGCAGGAAATAGTCTTTTTTCAGTTAAAAGCAATGTTAACAACATTTTGGTAAAATTCTTATTCAAAGTTTCATGTAAAAACAACACCATTCAACATTTATTTTTATTTATCATTTTTTATTTTGTATACTTATATAATTAATTGAATTAAGAAAAATTAAAAACTTTCACAATATACTATTATATTACTTGTCACCCATACTGTAATTAAATATAAATACTAATACACATGTACATAAAAAAATTTATAAGAAAAATCTCTGTAAAAGCGCAGAACGCTTTAAAAGACCGCGCAGAATCACAAACAATTCACTTTTGGTTTTGATTGCTTGGCGTACACTTCGACGGTACACTACTGCCTTTTGTACAAAAGTAATCACAACAAGAGAACCGAGATAAATAGTTTAGTTCCCTTTGACGGAGTTTTTTCGTCTTTTTGGTTTGAACCCTTTTCTTTGCTTTAATTCTTTTTGCATTACCGCCCATTCAGCGGGTTACTGCGTTATTTCCCACTTCCTGCGGTGGAGGATAAAACAAAAAGTAAAATTTTGCCACTGGTTGTGTTTAAGCAACAAAAATAAAGACAATTGCATATAACATATTTCCTAAAAGAAAAATAAAGTCAACTCTTAGCGCACATACACCAAGATCCGTTTCTCTTTCCTTCTGGGGAAGATTATAATATGAAGAAGCTGGAAAAAAAGAACACAACCTACGACCACCACCATACATCGTGTTATACTACTTCAAAAATTGCTCTCCTAAAACAAAAACAACGGTTACCTCACATACAAATGTTAAGAAACCGTTAGGAGAAAAATGCATTTGCTACATAAAAATAATACTGCATATTTTAAATTTTCAAAAAATTGTTTTTTTTCTGGATTTAAAAAAAAACTGCATGTTTAAATTTTCAAGAAATTGTTTTTTTCTTGGATTTTTAAAAAATAAATATTTTTTTTAATCAATTTTTCAAAAACGGTTAACTGTATTATTGTGAATTTTTGTATGTGTATTAATAATAACTTTAGACTTGCATTTTAAATGTCTCTCCTAGAAATGTTTTGAAATTATTATAAATAAAAATATTAAGAATTCAAATAATGTTTTTTTATTTAGGTTTTTCATTATGAAATATTCCATTCTACATTCAAAACTGATATACTTTCCAACAATACCTACTTGTAACTTTATTTATAAACTTTTTTGTTTACTTTTTTTTATAATTTACACGCGCTCAAGCGATTATAATGTTACCCTTTATATGCTTTTTAACACAGCGCGGGCGTGAGAGAAAAGAGATACAAAGATAGGAAAGATGTGTTGCGCGATATTCTGAGACTATAGAGCTGGTTGTTGTCTCAAATTTATCTCCAGGGATGGCGGCTGTACTAATGCGGAGAATTTGTCGTGCTCTATTTATCTATGTCTCTTAATTCGCATTATTATATTTATTACGTTGTCGTACTGTATGGGCTTACAGTTTACTCAATCATATGCTGTTAGTTTTATGCTTAAACAGCATGGATGAGCAAACCAGCAACTCATTTTATGACAACTTTAGAATTAGTTTTTAATGAAAAATAAGACGACATAGACAACGGCAGGAATCGAACCTGCGACCACGAGGTTGACAGGCGAGCACACATCTATCGCTCCACGGCCACCAAACCACCACTAAACTAACAAATTGACGAGAACAAGTTTAAGAAAAATGTGCTTCAGATTTTATCCTTAAAAAAAAATTTGTTTAAATGTTTAAAAAAAACATTGAAATAAAATATGATTTTACTTGGGTTATACATAGGTATGTACTGTATGTATGGGCAAGTATTTCTATTTGGAAAAAAATCAAATTCGAGAGAGAGACAGACCAAAAAGTCTGTCCCGCAATTCCGTCTGTCTGTCTGTAGCAGCCTAAACAGCTGAAACGAAATTTTTCTAACATCTTAAATATCTCGTAAACGGCCCTTACGATTTTCATATCGGTCTTTTGGTCAACAAATTTGTTTACATATTTTGTTATTAACGGAACCTGCCATACAACTATTTCGATCAAAATTTTTATACCGGAGGTTCTTCAAATTCTAAATAATAACTATTGCATTTCAAAATTTTCGAAAAACAGTTTTTTTTTGGATTTTTGAAAAAACATTTTTTTTTTAAATTCAATATTTTGAAAACGGCTAGACGATTCTTTCTGAAATTTTGTTTTTAAGTTTATATTTAAGAAATATTTTAATTAAGTAAAGAACGACTTTAAAAATATATTTGGTCGTTTCTATTAGTATTCTTTGCATACAATGTGACCGAACATAAGATAAAGTACGTGCGATCCAGTCGTGCATTTTATTTTGCCAGGTACCAATATTTTTAAGTAAAAATGTTTAAAGTTAAAATTGTAATAAAATATGTAGGTACCTATATAGTTTTTTGTTTTCAACATTTTTACGTAAATATACCCATATTTTTTTTCAATTTCCTACTTTCCCAAAATAAAATTTACCACCTGCACATAATGTGCGTGAAGTAACTGAAATAATGAAATATACACCAACATTCAAAAATGAAAATCTATTGATATGAAGTACATATGTACCTTTTTAATTTTTGTTTCGCCAAATTCTTTTCGTTGCCATGGGTGCCTAGGGCTATTTTGGTAATCTCTCTTCCTCGCTTGCAGAACCAACAAAATAGGTTTGCTCTTTCTCATTTCGTGTCTTTAATTCCTCTTTCCGAATTCTCCAATAAAAATTTAAGTGTTCAAAGCACCCCATATTGACACACAACGCCAACTCCAAATCAGTCTTCATAGTAGTACCATAGGTTATATATACAAAGGTTTAAGGTGACACTTAGAAAAAAATCGAATGGTCAAAATATAGTTCGTAGCCATGAATTGTCAAAATCCATTGAAGGATGGCTCCGGATTAAATCGATAAAAACCTTTACAAAATTCACTTCTTACCTGAAAAAATTCAAATTTTTTACCGATTTTATTGTTTGCTTCGAAAAAAAAATAAATTTGATATAATTTTTACATAACATTATGTACTAAGTGTTTACTAGTATGGAGGAAATATATTTATACTTATATTTCAACGAAGAACCTATTAACATTTAAAACTGGGAACGCATCTCGAGAGTTTGTATCTCGACTAATTTCACGTGGAATCAATTTTCGTATACACTAATGCCTAAAATCTGCAACCTTATTTAATAATTATCAATTTGATTAATTGCGCAAAAATTCTAACAAAATGGAAATTAATCCTTGTGACTCCATAAACTGTCTTCTCGATAGCAAATACATCGAAGAAGTGTCGTGTGCTGGCCTTTGCGGTAAATCTTACCATCCTTTATGTCTTGGTCTAAGCAAAGATGTAGTATTCATTTAAAGAATATATGAATTACTTCGTTTTTCTTTGTGTTGAATGTTAGAATATATCCCCTTTCCATGTACTCCTTGCGGTTAAATGCCTTAGTGACTCTACAAACTCAATTATTGTGGACAACAAACGCTTTCATAAAAATGTTTTAGCTCAATTTCAACATTTCAATGATTTTTCTAAAAGTATATAAACACTGAACAATTCTATCGAGACGCTGAGCAATTGGTGCTCCTCTAATCAATCTTCAAAGATAAACAACTCGCTTCCATTCACCTATCACTCAACTCGAACCTAGACTCGTAAACCCATTGCCACACTGATAAAATTATCCCCGAAATACGCTCTTCGCTTGAAGCCGTCCTTAGTTTATCTCCTGTCGATAATATGTATAATCGAATTCTAGTTATTCGTTCCGATATTGATCTTTTTCTTCAAAACGCCTCCAGTTCAATGTCCTCCGCTTCCGGTCACCTCGCCCTTTTCTCTGCAATTTATCTTCAAAGATATCTAATATCAGCAATGAACTGAGTACATACTTTAATGATATCATCGAACAGATTTAAATAACGTCCTGCAAAATTGATGAAATTCCCGTTAGCGCTCAACAATCCATGCCCAACTATAATAACATATCCATCCTTGCTGAAATGTCAGAGTCCGCATCTTTGTCTGTCGCTTACTGAACCATCGCCAGCAATTAACTCATACCAAGATCTAAATCCCTTGTCAACTGAGCCTATAATCCATCAATTTGGTACAACGTGGACTGACAGTGAATGGAACAACAGGCTAAATAAATTAAACGCCGCTGAATTCACTGCCTTCTTTGTGAAAGGACCAAATTTGCTAACCCTAGACTTTTTGTAGATGAGTTCAACGACCGTTATATGATGGCTAGACTACGCGACAACAAACTTTACGATAGTGTCCGTCTTTACCTTGCGTTTTTACAAGATAAGCTTGACTCGGTTGCCATCGATGGTAAAACTAAAACCAACGTCATTGTTAAAAGAAGGCTTCCCAACGGATCCCTCTGCTCTTTTTAAAATTTTTACTGTCATAAAAGTTTTAATATTGCTCCATCTACAGTCCTTGCAAAAACCTCGTCTTTAACAATAATCCAGTTTCACAGCCAACTACTATTAACTTTACCCCAACCACTTTGTCCCTTTACTATCAAAACGTCAGAGGTCTACGTACCAAAACTTCTACTGTGTTTCTTTACTCCCAAAACCTACCTTTTGATCTATACTTTCTTGATTATGAGTTATTCTCTTCTGATTATGTAGTTTTTCGTGCATATTTACAGATGGTGGGAATAAAGATAATGTTCCCTCTGGACGTGGTGTTCTTCTAGCAGTCCACAACCGTATTAATGCCACTTTAGTTGAAATTTTTAATTCACCATTCTATGAGTACGTATGCGTAAAAATGTCCGTCTCAAGCCAATATTACCACATCCTCTGTTGTTATATCCCTCCTTCACAACCTGTTCTTGCATTTCAATTAATGTCTGATTCTTTTGACGCATTGATTGAGGCTGCGGCTTCAAGCGACGATTTAATTATCGTCGGTGATTTCAATTTACCTGGGATGGAATCGCATAAGGTGATACTTGATTGTTGATCTTCAAAACAAATGCTTTTGCTCCACATAAGGTGATGATCAAATTTACAATCAACTTTTGACTATGGTTTGTAGGTGACAGCTATTTAGATGTCACTTTCATACAATTTGTATTTCAATGTTTTTTCTTTTTGAGAACGATAGTCGTGTTGTAGTAGTTACAGTGAAATACAGTGAAAAAGTGTAAACAGTTAAATAAAAAACAATTAATTAACAATGTATAGCTCAATGCATATTTTCTATTCAGCGAATAGAACGCGAAACGATTACTCGATTAATATGTACCTACCTATCCACTCTATTACCACACTTATTTTCTTAGATTTGCGATGAAAACACAAAAATTGTGGCTGTGAATGCTAGATATGGTGGAAGTGCTCACGATAATTTCATTGGGCGCCAAAGTGAAGAGAGAGGTAATTTGGAAAGGATGTATTTATCAGGCAGAAAATCGTCATGGCTGCTAGGTAACATAAAACATATATTTTAATCAGAGATTGTGCATTATTTTAAATTCTTTATCAAGGTGACAGTGGTTATCCCCTAGAGCATTTCCTACTGACTCCATATAGAAACGCGAATGAAAATTCTCGTGAATTGAATTTTAACTTTATTCATTCACAGGCCAGAAGCATCGTAGAACGATGCATCGGTCGCCTAAAAAGTTTGGTTAATTTTGTGTAGGTATAATACTAGAAACTTAATCAATTTTATTAATTAAGGTCGATGGCGTATAATTTTGGAAGAAATGAAGCTGAGATACAAGCCGATAAGAGTAGTTGAAGTTATAAATGTCTGCACTGCATTGCACAACATATGCTGCACCCGTAATGTGCCACAAGCTGAACCGGAAACTAATACCAGCAGCTGGAGAAAATACTTCGAGTACAGTACAGAAGCCAAAAGAATTCGTGACGTATTAGAGATAATTTGTTTGCGAACAATTAGTTCAATAAATTTTAAAGGCGTAGGTTAATAAATAAAAATAAATAAATTTCAAAAACAAATATTTGCTTTCCTAAAGCTTTTTATTAAAAAAAAAACAAACCATTTAATTGCATAACAAAACAATACACATAACAGGAAACAATAACAAAAAAATATATATCTACATACTAATCTAAATAGCCTTTAAGTTTAACTCTAACAGTTTCAAATCGTTGGCGATT
Source organism: Philhelius pedissequus (assembly GCA_910595825.1). Taxonomy (NCBI): domain Eukaryota; kingdom Metazoa; phylum Arthropoda; class Insecta; order Diptera; family Syrphidae; genus Philhelius; species Philhelius pedissequus. The sequence continues at coordinate 155,636,095 of OU343161.1, forward strand.
TTTGCGATCTCCAACACCCTCTTTCGGATGTCCAATTCTTCTTTTTTAAGAGAAAAAGATCGACCAGTTTCTGTTTCTCTGACATGTGAAAGCTGTATAATAGAATCCCTTATCTCAGCAAGAATTAAATTTGTTTTTTCTTGGACATCCAATTGTTTGGAAAAGAAATTTTCTTGCTGTTGCAACTGTTTTTTAACAACGTCATCTACTCTGTTTTCTTCAAGAGTTTCAAACTTGGTTGTGTGCGGACGTGTTTTACTAAGTGTCGTGGGGTGCGATCTTTGTTTAAATTAACGTTTTCTCTAACTGAGTCATAAATAGACAAAATTGATCGTACTGATAAATATAAAATTACTTGTGCGGAGTGCTGTTCCACATTTCACTTCCTATGTGAGAATATCGTGGCTTCTGATATTGAATACCTAAATGAAAATAACATGGCGTATCAATGCACTAAGTGCTACGCTCAACGGCGTAAATCTCAACACTTTAATCAACAACCTACACCACTTCACTCCAGAGTGCCAACTGAAGTCACAAAACAAAATCTTGTTGATAATTATGTTGAATCTGAGCCTCAAAATCAACATCAGCATGCTAAGAATATGACGCAACACGATCACCAACAACAGCAGGAAACATCTTCTAAACAACAGCTACATCTGCGGCATCCTAGAAGGGAACTAAATGATGAGGCAAAATTAAAAAACGTCCAGCTACAAATCAACGGCCTGAGCAAACATATTGAATTCAATCTTCTTCAAGACAAAAAAAACAAACAACACCTCAGCGGAACAATAATGCAACTGCTCAACAGATAGATCAACAAACATCAAACGCATCTCTCCAGCTGCAGTTGCAATCACCGTCACCACTGCCCAACGATCCAAACTCGATTACTCTTCAGCTACTTTAGAAGGAAAAGAACCTAAAAAAAAATAAATACTGAATTTCTCTCTTCTCTTCATGAATTAAAAGAGGAAAATATCGCTTTAAGGAGTAAGCTAAACGGGCCAGAGAGCAAGCTGAATTGGAGGGAACAGCTGAAGGAGAATACAATAGAAATTGTGGGAATACCTAAACTCAACAAAAACAATGCAGCAACGAGTGTGCAAACATTTTTTAATAAAGCGCTGAATGTAAATGTGTTAGATGATGAAATTGAAAATATTTACTCAAAGCTTGTAAAAAAGTCTAACTCTGGTATAAAAGAAAATATCGTATGCGTTCAACCCTCCTCGCATGCTATTAAAGAGAAAATAATGTCACGAAAAAGAAGTGAGAAGGGGAAGTGGAATGCATCTTTATTCACCGGTAACAATAAGAGTAATATTTATATTAATGATTCTTTCACCAAATATACTAGGGCTTTATACATGGCAACCAAAAAAATTAAACTAGAGAGTAAATATAATTTTGTATGGTTTAGGAACTCTCGTATACTACTGAGAAAGGTTGAAAATGGTGAGGTATTTGTTGTAAGATCTCTTGAAGACTTAAATAATTTATAAAAAAAAAGTTATCAATCAATGTTAAATTTAAATGGTTTTGACCTTTTAAACAATAATCTCACCACATCAACCATACATAGTATTAATGATAGTATTTTCAATTCCAATTATGATAACTTCAACTCTTTATATGTTGTACATTAAAATATTCGTAGCTTGCGGTGCAATTTCGATTTAATGGCATGCAATCTCGAAAGTTTTGTATACTTGCCAGACAAAATGTTTGTATCAGAAATTTTGATTTTTTCACATGAACTTGATCATTTTAATTTGCCAAACTATAATTTTTATGGGAATCCTAATAATTCGTATCCTGCAGGTGGAGTCGGAGTTTTTGTGCGTGATCTGTATGAGTGTGAGGTAAAAAACTATAGTTTAAGTAGTGCAGGTATTATAAAAATTTCTTTTTGTTTTTGTGCGATGAAATTTTTAGTTTTATTTGTGTTTATCGGTTTAACTCAATATCGGTTCAAGTGTTTATTGAAGAATTCTCCATGTTTTTAAATAGAGATCGAGCAGCAAATCTCGTCATTGTGGGTGATATAAACCTAGACCTACTGACCCCAAGTACTGCCTTGGATTTATACAATGTTATGTTTTCTGATCATGGATTTTCATCCTTTGTTAACGAAGTCACAACACCAATCTCAGGCACCTGCCTTGATCATGTTTTTGGGCGTGTCTCTAAAATATCTATGGAAGATTGTGCGGGCATTGTATTCGATCTGCAAATTACAGATCATTGCATGATAGGCTTCATTAAAAAAAAATTAAAATACCTTGAGCAAAACACTGCGAACTTAGAACGTAGATTAATAAAAATTGATTTTAGTAAACTGAATGATAATTTGCTTTATGAGGACTGGGAGGAAGTCTATGCTGAAGAAAACCCATCCAGAGCGTATGATTTATTTTTAAGATATTTAAAAGACCATATAACCAATTCAACATACCCGCTTAGACAAAACAGATCTAATGTTAGGCTAAAATCTTGGATGAATCGTTCTCTACTTACTAAAATAAAATTTAAACATTAAATGTGTAAGAAATGCCAAAAACATCCACAAAACACGAGCTTAAAAATTCGTTATAAGAAAATATGTCAGAAAAGAAACAAAGAGATACAAATCGTAACAAATTTAGACTTGCAAAAGGTAATTCAAAACAAGAGTGGAAGGTTGTAATAGATATAATGAATAGAAGGGTTAAAAATCAGTCCAACTCAATGAAGATACAAAATGGTAACAAAGAGATTTCTGATCCTAAAGAGATGGCTTACCTATTTAATGATTGTTTTGTTGCAGTAGGTCAAAATTCATTTACAATTGATCTGTCTCTTTCTTATAATTGCTGCTCAAATTTTAGTACTTTGGACGAAGGCTCTAGTAGAAATAGTTTCTTTTTTGCATCTATTTCTGCACTTGAAATTTCGAAGACCATTAACGCGTTGAAAAACTCCCATTCTTGTGGAAATGGCGGCATTTCAAACGATATACTGAAAGAAAACAGGAGTGAATTTAATAGACATTTTAGCACATATTTTTAATTTTAGTGTTTTCCAGATACTTAAAAAAGGACTCAAAACAGACATATGTAACTTTCGACCGATTTCTTATTGTCTTCTATCTCAAAAGCTTTCGAAAAAATCATAAAAATAAGGATCCTGCGCTTTTTGACTAATCAAAAATTCCTTAGCCCTCAACAATTCGGATCCAGGATGGGTCTATCCACAGAAGATGCACTTTTGGACTTCTGTTGTTTTATACATAAAGGCCTGGACACAAAAAAATATTGTGGTGCGCTTTTCGTTGACATAACCAAAGCTTTCGATATATGTAGTTAACCACAAGTTGAATAACATCGGCTTCCGTGGTTTTTTTCAGCGCTGGTTTGAATCTTATTTAAGAAAACGTAACCAAAAAGTTAAATGCCTTAAGTGTATCTAAGAATATCAATGTATATGTTCCTCAAGGATCTGTTTTGGGCCCTATTTTGTTCTTAGTTTATATTAACTCCCTTTTCGAACAACCTTTTGCGGGATCCGTAAAAGCTATTGCAGACGATCTTGCCATTGGGTATGATACAGCTAATCCTCTTAATATAGTAGCTGATATTAATCATGATTTACATATATTAAGGTTGTGGTTTGCGGATCATAAACTAATTATAAGCAATAAAACGAAACTTATGTTTTTTAGTCACAAGTCTATTGAATCGCTTGATACTTAAGTTATGTTTCAGACCTCTTTTGTGTAAAATACAAATTAATAAACAACAATTGCATAAGGTTAAATACTATGACCCTTTTCTATCGATACCGTAAAGCATTTTAAGTATCTAGGGGTTACAATAGATCCACATATTAAATGGAATGAACACTTCCATAATTTGAAGCAGTACTTCTTGTCCAGTATTCGATGTTTCTATCGCCTAAGAAAATGTTGGTTCTAACACTACTCTAACTACATTGTATTATGGACTGTTTCATCCCAGGCTACAATATGAAATATGTTGGGGGGGGGGGGGTGCTTATCTTAACAAACTGCAGCAGTTGAATGTGCTTCAAAAGTGTGCTATAAGAACAATTTGTAACTCCCCGCGCCTGGCTAACTCCATGGAATTATTTCGAAAAACAAACTAAACAAAACAAGCGCGTCACTAATTTTATTATAAAGTTTTAAAAATATTTTTTAAAAGAGGTGGATATTTGCAAAGTCCTATTATTAATTTTCATAACTTAAGAAGCAATTAATAAATGAAATGAAAAAAAAAAGATCTCACCTGCTGCTCCCATTGCAGTTTTTGGGATGTCCGCCCAGAGCTTGACATGGAATTGTGGGACAGGACCTCGCCAGCTCAGGATGTTTTTCCATATAAGAAAGAAATCATTTTAATTCGTTGTACTGTGGGAGCCCTTAAAGAAAACAAACATTATTATTATTTTATAATGTTGCAAGTTGTAGGCATACTTACATTTTTACAGAAGCCGAACTTTTCAGTTTGCAAATAAATTAAAGAATAACACAACAGCTGATCGACATAATATTATATGGTTTGGTAAATTGAAATGTGTACCAAGTTTCTCAAACTTGGGTAAGTGCTGCCAACAAATACTAAATTTTTAGCGATCACTTTACACAGAACAAAGAAAAGTTGATGATCAAAATTGACCATCAAAACAGTGACAATCAACTATCACATTACACGATTCCGCCCCTGATCTTCTTTCGATACCATCAGAAGATGAATTGTGCTTCGCTCCTTGCAATCCCACTTCTGAAAATGAATCTACCTCCTCTTCTCTCTGATTTTAAAGTCTAAGCTTTAGATCCCTTACCGCTGGTGGGGGGAAATCTTCGGATATACGTAGGATCACTAAACTGTGAACTGAACTTAACATGATCGATGTAACCCTTTTTGTACTTATAAATGTTTGTTCAGCAAATCTATCGTCGACTGAAGATCTTTGCATTGTCTTTATCTTATAAAATTTTTGACACAAGAATTCTATTGGAATTATGAAAGATGATTTGCACACACAAGTTACTGAAGGCAAAATGTGGTGATATGCAGTTTTATATTTATAATATCGGATATTATCATCCGCTACGAGATGAAATTATGAATCATTGTGTGAGCAGCCGCCAAGGGCGTTGAATGGGTATTTACGTGGCAGCAAAACCATCGGAAGGAGAAGTGTGGAAGCGAATTGTACAATACGCGGGTATACTCTGCAATGCATTCTAATAGAAGCCGAAAACGTGGTTAATTCCCGACAACTTACACATTTGGCAGTCGAACCTGTTCAAGAAGAGCCACTTACGCCAAACCACTTTCTGTTACGATCGGCAAATACAGCGCAGACACCGAGGATAGATGAGCCACTGCAGAAACTATGCAGCCTAAAGGAACAATGGCGAATAGCTCGACAACTGAGGGAACGGTTTTGGAAAAGATGGGTAGAAGAGTACGTGCCAACTATAACACGCCGGGCCAAATGGTGCCAGGAAGGAAACGTACGCAGGCAGTGGTGTCGAGGTCGGATTGACAATGTGGATACAGGAAACGATGGAGAAGTTCGACAAGTCTAAGCTTATATTATTGTGAACGCTGCCTTACTTCTTTCCTTCTTCCATATTCTGACATTTATTCGTTTCCTTCTCACGCGCTTTACGAGTTCATTTAAGTTGAGGCATTTCCGCATTTGTCGTTCGCCAGCCAAGGAACAAAGAAGGGAATAAAACTGCGGTAAGATTATAAAATAATATTGAATTAAATGTAAAAATTAAATTTTTATATTTAGAAATAAACGACACACGTTACACGAAGTGTTCAATTCAACGTTAGTTATATTCGTATCCCTTCTAGTCGCCAGCCGCGACATTGCCAGAACGGCTCAACGGATCTGGATAAAATTTGTCACAGCGATAGCACATAGGCTACCCGGTAAAATGTTTGGTTCCCGTGGGATAGACTTGTTTTAATTTAGCATAAAGCTCATTCTACAAATAGCCAACATGGCTTTCATTTACAAGGAGCTAAAAAGCATACATACAACATCAGATGTCGATCCAGTATCCAATCCAGTGTTCCAGAAAACTGAAGCAACACGGACACGAAAGCTCTACACCAAATCAGTAGTACAGATTACAGACACGCAAGCTGTTTCGTTTTAGTTCATGTACATACTGTAAATAAATTGTTTTTAGGTAAGTTGTATGCTCTTGTAGTTAAATGTCAATTATTATTAATTGATAAAACTTCCTAATATTATAAATGTGAATGAATGTTTCATCCACAATAACGCATCAACGACTTAATTGATTTGAATGACATTTTGCAGGTAGATGGATGAGAAACTGGATTATCCTACAAAAATTATCGAGTTAAATGACAGAGTTTTTGTGTTTGTTGTTGGCATCTGCTAGCTGTGATATATTTTCCAGAAATTTTTCTCTAAAAGAATTATTTTCTCAGGATCCCAGGATTCATCTCCCGAAATATACTGTGCGAATTTGGACACACCCCGTATAAGTAAATGTGGGGTTATCCATTTTGCGGTTTTAAAAGTATAGGGCTGGAATTCGACATCTCTCAAACTAAGTTGTTAAACCAATTTTGTTTTCAGTTGAAAGTCTGACATTTACGAAAATGGATCCCTTAACTAGAGCACCACGCATAAAAATTGTTAAAACCTACTACAAAAATGATGATTCTGCCTCAGCCATATATCGTGATTTAAGAGAAGATTATGGTTTACATAATCGTCTAACTACGCAAGCAATTGACAAAATTGTGAAAAAATTTGAATAGACTGGATTGGTTACAGATATTGTAAGGCCTGTGGATCATCGTTTCGCCCGCACCACTGAAAATATCGCTGCTGTAAGTGAAAGTGTTGCCGAAGAATCGAATGTGTCCATTCCTCGTCGTTCTGAGCAATTAGGACTGTCTTACGGCACATTATGGCGCATTTTGCATTTGGATCTACACCTACTTCCATATAAAGTCCAGCTCACACAACAACTGAAGCCATCTGACCATTCACAACGTCGTAGATACGTCGAATTGGTGCTTGAACAAAACCCGGGGGACGGCGATTTTTCTAACAACATTTTTTTCAGCAACCAAGCACATTTCACACTTGGTCGTTATGTTAATAAACAAAATTGTCGTATTTGTGATTCTGAGAATCCTGAAGTAATTGAAGAGAGGCCATTACATCCACAAAAGTCACTGTTTGGGGAGCTCTTTGATCCGGAAGTGTGATTGGACCTTACTTCTTCAAAAACGACGATGGAACGACTGTCACCGACTTTTTTTGCCTGCTTTTGAAGAATACGACTTGGAGAATATGTAGTTTCAACAAGAGGGTGCCACATGCCACACAACTCGAGCGAATATTGCTTTATTGCAAGAGACATTTCCTGGCCGCATAATTTCTCGTCGTTTTGATATCAACTGGCCACCAAGATCATGCGATTTGACACCGCTGTACTTTTTTTGTGGGGCTACGCAAAAGACTGTGTTTATGCCGATAAACCTTTAACTCTTGAGCACTTGAAAACCAACATTCGTGAAGTTATGGCTGAGATACCGCCCAATATGTGTCAAAGAGTTGTCGAAAATTACCTCGAAAGGACCACAATTCGCGTGGTGGTCATTTAAATGATGTAGTTTTTCACACATAATGTCAACGTTCAAACTTTATAATAAAAAAGAAATATCATGAAAAAAAAATATTTTATATGTTTTTTATTGACGTTCACTTTTGAAACCACAAATTGGATAACCTATTATAACATTCAGACGGAATAACGGGATATATAGTTATATGTATCACTAAATTTGTTGGTATTTTGCGGAGTTACAACCAACAATGTCACTCACATGGTCGTCAATGCTTAGTATTATAATGTGTTTTGTATACACACACTTCATTTTGGTTTCTCTTTTGTTACACAATTACAGGTTGCATGTATGCACACAACTACAGCATTTGATTCCCATTAAATGAATTTTGATATTTTATTTTGTCGGACTTTCTGGAATGTTCTACGGATTTATTCTGATTTTTTTCGGACGTTCCTCGAATTGTGGTTCCATCGATTTTTTGGACGAGTTAAGGGTGGCAAATTCGTTGTCGTAATTGATGCAAGAATGCAAATTTAACTCGCTTTATGTGTCAGGAACTCTGACTCATATTTTAAGGTGGGATCGATCAAAATCATGTTGTCAAGAAGAGGAAGTCCTTATCCCACGAATTTCGATTATTCAAACTGATTTTCCATTCCAATTCAAGTGGATTCAGTTCCACGTCAATACATCATAATGCTAATTGTTGTAAGTTTGTGGGATGAATCTCAAATGTCCCTGTTTTCCCACGGTCCTGTTCGCGAGTTAACAAAACATCTTCGTTGTTTGTTTTTAAGCCGTGAAACAAATCAAAAATGTTAATTATATCGCCCTCTACGCATTTTGACTCCATTCAAATAAATCACATTGAAATTTGAACTACTCGCATCTGTGTTTTATTATAGCTCTGGAGTTTATGTGAAGGCATTAAATTGGGTCAAGATAAAGTTCGCTGGGTCCGCTAGTATGATATATATTTTAGAATAAAAAAAATGTTTAGCTATAAGAAATTTGTTTAATATGTAGTTGGGTTAAGTGGAAATAAAAATTAGTAACTTACCACTAATCACGAGTACAGTCTTTTTATTTTACAGTTATAATTCTAATAATAACTAATAACCATATAACGAAATTCCATAAAAGTACAAAACAAAATTGCATTTTGTTCCAATTGGCATCAATTGGGAGCGAAATGAAACAACAAGATCGTTCCGCTTAGCAACAGAAAATAACAAACAACGCAATCTATCTCGTACAACACAAACTCTTTTATGTACCTACATATCCATATGCGTTAATTTAAAACCCTAAAAAGTAATTATTGAAATAGTTATTAATTACTAGCCTTGTCCGCCGTACGTTTTTACGCCAAGGGAAGAATGAATGAAGTATTTTATTTCGAGGTTGAAAAAACCGAGTTTAGTTTATCAATGAAAATGTTTATTGTAAATAATTACTGTAATGCGAGTGGATGTACAATATTCTTGGTTTTTCCATTTGGTGCCAGAATGAGAAATTTTTTCGGCGTTCCAACTCTTTATAATTTGAGGTGTTTTGACGTAACACAGCTCATTTCGAAATTGAGAGTGAGAGCGTTCAATGACGAGCTTTTTTCGATTCCATATTTCCATTACAGAATACGAATTCTGTAAACACAATTTTTCGGGATTCGTAGCGTAAAACTCCTTTCGGAGATTTTTCACGATGGAATCTGTGATAGGGCTAATATTCGGCTTAAATGATGTTGGTGTTGCAGTAATAACTGTCTTAAGCTTTTATCTGTCAAAAAGTAAGATTCCATCTAGCTTTGACTTTCGAATCTGATTGCTTTTATATTCAACTTTTGTTCCAATTTCCAGCCGTGTTTGTTTAGTTTCATTACGATCAATTAACTTTCATTTCAGTTGTACTTTCCCTAATATGTTTATCAGCTAATTCTCTAATTGAAATTATATTATCATCAATGGTTCTTAATTTAATTGATAAAATAAAAGTACAACTTGTGGAGTCCTGCCATTAATTCCAGTAAGCATTTTTAATGGATATAATATAGTTGTCTTATTTGTTGTTGTGCAATCTCATCTGTATTTGACTAAGATATGTTATACATTCTAAGCTTGCATCAAAATTCGTTTTTCCAATTGTCATTATCACAATCTAGACGTACAACTCATAGTGCAATTTCTTTTTAAGTTTTGTATACACTTTAAATTAATTAATCGCATAAAAGTGAAACCAACTTGGTTTTAGGTCATCGATGATTGAATCTGCGTTGAAAAATCTTTCAAATCCGCTTCTTTTTTTTATTTTTAATCGAAATTTCGATCATCGCCTGTATTCTTGCAAAATTTCAAATACTCCACAACCTCCAAAAGGCTTACTACACGTGGTGTAGGAGCTCTGCAACAACAAACAAGTGCAACAACAAGCAAGACAGGCAAGGAAAACAAATTATTGAAATCCAAAATTGAAAAATATATCAAGGGATTAAAAGATCTAATTCTAAGTAAAAATCGTAAGCTAACCGAGAAACTTGACAAAATAGAAAAGGATTTTAAACAACGTTTTGAAATGGTTGAACAAACTCTGGCAGACATGTCCAAAAGAGTCGAACAGCTTCAGATGACACCTGAACCAACTGTGGTAGCAGCACAGAACACCTCTTTACTTGTCCAACGTATCGATGATCTGGAACGGGGAAATATGTCCGCTGATGCTATTCTACTTGGAACAGCTAAACAAGATTATGAGAATTTGCATGATTTGTTTAACAAATTGTCTTTATCTTAATTGCGCACCGACACCTGTGCCTGTAAACATTTTTCGTGTCGAACCCAAGAGAACACAAATCGATACCGCGAAAATATAAAAGTTTAGGACGGATTCAGAGAAAAATTATCTGGTCGGATTAATCCATAAACGTTGGGTAACATCAAAAACATTTACTTTCCTCCGCGGCGTTGGATTACCTTCTGATAGCCGATTCAGAATGTTTGCAGTTATTAAGGACAAAGATTATAATGTTGAAAATTTTTTTAGTTAAATATAAATGAAATAAATATATCTAGTTTGTCGTTTTGAAGACTATATGTGTAATGATTTAAAATTGAAATTAAAATTACAATTTAAATAAACTATTTGTAACTTTTACTATCATTGTTGGCTTTATAGCCCTTTCTAAAAGATTCATAGAAATAAATAAATGAAATGAAAAAAAAGATTTGCAACTGTGTCAAAATCAGCATATAATTCTACTTTGCTATTTGCACTGCTTACTACTGGAGGTATCGTGTGATGTTCGATTCCATACGTTATGCACATTGCACATTTTCAACATTAATAGAATTTTCTATATCTAATAAAATATTTTATTTCTAATTCTAATGGACTTTGAGTTGAAAAGAAACTCTTCTTCAAATAAAATGTTTGAATACAGAAGTTGTTCACTTTTTTAAATTCATTAAAAAATTTAGAGGGTGAGTAACTAACTCCCTAACACTCCCGCACCGCCTACGCCCTTGGTTGGTACGCCAACTCAATTCATTTTGAGTCATTTTACTGATTTTGATGATAACAGTGGCGCCATCTGTCGAAAATTGGTCGTACCAACACAGCAACCTTCCTTGGCTCATGCACAAGAACTTTGCTAATATCATCACATGATCAAATGCATAGTTTTCGAGACTATAGCTTACATACACAGACACAAATTTTGAATTTAATATATTTAGGTATGTATACATTTGTCAGAACTATTTGAACATAATTAGCCACAACGTATAGATACTTAAAGGATTTCAATTTGTACAAATATTTAACGGCCTTAATAATTATAACTGTAGGTATGTATTTGCACAATACATTTATTGTATCAATTTTTAAGTATAATTGCGTCGTTGCGAAGGAATTCGTAGCCAAAAACAATATAAAATATCTATGAAAACGATTTAAAAATTCAATTTTGTGCAAGCGACTTTCTGCTTGCTTAATTAAGTTCAAGGAACATAATATTGTGTATCAAATAATGATAATTGAGGTCTAATTCAATAAGATTTTCATTTTCAAAACAAAAACTTACGGTCGATCAATTCTTCTTTGGTGCAATACTAATCTGATAAGTTGATTACTCCTATACTTACTCCTTTTCAAAACTCAAATTGATATTTATCAAACTTCTTGGTGATGCAACAGACACTCTAAGATTATCATAATTTGATATACTCTAACAAAAATTTTCTGTACAGGCCCTTTGGGAGAGCTTTTCCAAATACGCTGGTGCCTGTTGCTGAAATTACCACTGAAAATAACCACGTAGTTAAATACAAATCGTGTTTGACCACCGTATATCCCACGATGACCTACCTACTGCACATCCAAGTGATTTTACTGAACGCTGAAATGAAATGTACTGATAAACAACAAATAGTACTGGGGTATTTTAAATGGATAAAAACTTGCAAACACACAAATTTAAAAAGAAAATTTATTCAATAACGAAAACAAAACAATTAATTTGTTATAAATATGAAGGTAACATAGTAAAAAACTTCATTGTTATAGCTAAATAAATAATCACAGTAAGAAAATTTATTGAAAATTTAAATTTTTAGCTTCAAGGTGTTTTATAATGCTAAATCATTATTAAACTTTCAAGTTTATTTTGCCACTAAAATAATCATTGATTTTGCTTCTAAGGATCTAAAAATTATAAATGGAAATTTTCAATGATCGGTTTCAACAATGATTATTAGATATAACTTGTGCCTTAGATAAGTAAATAAAAGTTAGTTAGGTAATTAACATTAAATGAATTTTACTCTAAAAGTTCTTCTTTTTGAAGAGGATTGTTTGTCACGTTTTTATTCACAAGATATTTATTAATTACAAAACTATGGCCTATTTTAAAAGATTATTCGTTTCTATCAGTGAAGAACACGTTGAATGTGCAATCGATTTCTTTATTTAGTTTTTATTATATTTTGATATGAAAAAATTCTTTCAACGACGCCCTGAAAAATTCGACGAATATTTGGAAACATAAATGCATTAGCGCAAAATTTTAAACATTTAAAACCTACTCTAAATGAAGTTTACAATGGGAGTCGACTCTAAAAATGAGTTTTGAAATGAGGGTCGACTTTTTGATAATTTTAACGTTAAAGAAGGTGGTCTAACTTTAAACAGAGCAAAACGGTTCTTTATCTTTCATCAACTACCTGTCCTATCGAGTTAACGGTCGGAGCGGAACATTTTCCCCTTTGTCGGAGAAATGTTCCGCACAGCTGTTCGGAAGATTACCTCGAAGCACATATTCTCCGATTCGGACGATTTCGGAGAATGCTCCGCTCCGACGGTTACTTCGCTAGGGCAGTATAGTTTTTCCAGTTGGTGTTAGCATCTCATAACAAAAAATGAAAAAAATATATTTTTGAAGATTTTTTGAAAGTTTTTAGAAAGCCAAAAATATATAGGTAACGTTCCAGCAAATCCGTTCGAAGAACTTGAGGGCCTTGAATTTTATTCAGGATTTTATACTGATTGGTAATGCATCCAATTCCTCTTGTTAAACAATTTGTTTCTTTATCTGAAAATCTTTTTCTGCAATTTTTAAAATCTTATCTGAGCTTTTATAAATTTATGAATATATTGTTTGTGTTATTGTGCTTATGTTTAATTTTCGTCCTGTTCCATTACTTTATCTGTCAAAATAAGGTGTGTTCAACATAAGTTTGATTAACGTAACCCTAAAGATCTTCTATAAGAAGAGTTGCTTAGTGTGTTTAAAATTAAGACAAAGTTAGACAAGGGCCGGCAACTAGACGACTGATTTAACTAAACTAAAGTTTTAAAATTTTGCGCTATTGCATTCATTTTTTAAAATCCCAACTTTTGCCCAAAATTCCGATAGAGAGACATTTCTCAGTTTCTTAATATATTCGCAATCAGCTAGAGCTCTATATCGTTGTTTATAGCTTCAATATTCTTGTATTAATTCGGAAAAAACTTTCAAACAAATTGAACGATAGAGTTAACTTGACCATCCAATACTGCGCTCTCTGAGAAATTTTGAAGCGGGTTTAAGAAAACGTCATCGATATCCAATCTTCTTCTAATACCGAGCAGAAATGTTATGTAAAACATCTTAGCATGATTTTTGAAGCTCTGTATATATCCTTTTCACTGAACTTTTTCAAGGTGTATAATAATATATCTCCTTAACTGATAGGTGATTTTCTACGAGTTTTTCTACATAATTGTTTAAAAATAAATTTCATTCTTGGAATTCAAATATGTACTCTTACATCTTCGGATTGCATTTCCAAGTTAAATTTTCAATTATTTTTGAGACATACGATAACAATATGAAATATAATATAATCGACGAGCAGAGCCTTGGCTTTTAACAAAAATGCCACGCCATGCCATACGATCACTTGGCACCCTTCATTTCTGCTGCCAGGATCGACCTATTGAATCATGTGAGTCCTAGGCCGTAATGGCGGCTTATGGAAAAAAGGTTTGTAAGGGCCCAAAATATGTTTTGAGGTGAGTGTTACAGCATCCACCCAGTGGAAGATAAGAAGAAGTGTACATACATATATTACACAACATCGTCACACATTTTGCAAATATTTACATTGTTTTAGTTGGTTTCTTTTGATATTCTGCTGTGCCGATATTACATAGATTTATAGGAATTTGCTTGTGACCTCCAATATTTAATTGATAAAATATTTGTAGCAGTCTCCAGGACAAATATTTTATCGATTTTACATAGATACATGAACACCAAATTATTCAATTCCACATACAAAATCAAACAACAATGAATTGAAAATTTCGAAATTTATAAAATAATATTTACATTGCGTTTTCTATAGATGATTTATTGTTTATAGCAGAGCAGCAGCAGTTGTCAGATAGAGTTATGTTTTGATATGCTAATATTAATCAAACCAATTACTTTTCTTTTTTCTCCTCTACTAGCTGAGTTGTTTCGCTAATTGGGTCTAGCTCTTTTCCATGTCGGCAGTCTGACTGTTTTTTCGGCTGCTTGTGAGTCTCTTTTCCCACCTGGGTTTCGGAAGACTTCTTTTCCTGGCATTCAGACCCATGGCACGGTGTGAAAGTTTTTCAGCTTCAAAGTGTACTTTTCAAATAAACACGTTGAATCAGAGTTACCACTGCTAAGCTTGTGTTGAGTTAGTATGCTAACTACTGCATTCCTGTAAGAGCTTTAAAACTCCTGTAAGAGCTTTAAAACAGTACGACCTTATTGGCAACTTATACAGTCAATGTGAGAGGCAAGCATCCTATCTTTCCTGTACTGACTGTTTTTGTTGGACAGATTGTAAGTGAATAAGTTTTTGGGTGAATAGCCGCGCTCGAGTATACCCGGTTATGATGGATTTTGTTATAGATAAATATTTAGCTGTTAAAATAAGTATTATAATTATAAATAACGGGTTATCCATTTTGCGGTTTCAAAAGTAAACGTAAATAAAACACATATAAAATATTTTTTTAAAGTTTGAACGTTGAGATTATGTGTGAAACACTACATCATGTAAATGACCACCACGCGAATTGTTGCAGGCATCGATTCTTTTGAGGTAATTTTCGACCAATTTTTGACACATATTGGGCGGTATTTCAGCCATAACTTGACGAATGGTGGTTTTCAAGTGCTCAAGAGTTAAAGATTTATCTGCATTAACACGTTCTTTCACGTATCCCCACAAAAAAAGTCCAGCGGTGTCAAATCGCATGATCTTGGTGGCCAGTTGATATCGCCACGACGAGAAATTACGCGGCCAGGAAATGTCTTGCAATAAAGCCATATTGGCTCGAGTTGTGTGGCATATGGCACCGTCTTGTTGAAACCACATATTCTCCAAGTCGTATTCTTCAATAGCAGGCAAAAAAAAGTCGGATATCATATGACCATAACGCTCCGAATTGACGGTGACAGTCGTTCCACC
Organism: Philhelius pedissequus; assembly: GCA_910595825.1. NCBI lineage: Eukaryota > Metazoa > Arthropoda > Insecta > Diptera > Syrphidae > Philhelius > Philhelius pedissequus. The sequence goes on from OU343161.1 coordinate 155,651,723, forward strand.
GTCATTTTCAAAGAAGTAAGGTCCAATCACACATCAGGACCAAAGAGCGCCCCAAACAGTGACTTTTTGTGGATGCAATGGCCTTTATTCAATCACTTGAGTATTCTCAGAACCCCAAATACGACAATTTTGTTTATTAACATACCCACCGAGTGAGAAATGTGCTTCGTCGCTGAAGAAAATTTAGTTCGAAAAATCGCCGTCCACCGCCTGTTGGTCAAACACCCATTCGAACTATCTACGACGTTGTGAATGGTCAGCTGGCTTCAGTTGTTGTGTGAGCTGGACTTTGTATAGATGAAGGTGTAGAACCAAATGCAAAATACGCCATAATATTCCGTAAAACAGTCCTAATTCCTGAGAACGACGAGGAATCGACACATTAGGGTCTTCGCTAACACTTTCACTGACATCAGCAATATTTTCAGTGGAACGCGCGAAACGATGATGCACAGCCCTTTCAATATCTATAACCAATCCAATCTCTTCAAATTTCTTCACAATTTTGACAATTGCTTGCATAGTTGGGCGATTATGTAAACCATAATCTCCTCTTAAAGCACGATATGTAGCTGTGGCAGAATCATCATTTTTGTAGGAGGTTGTAACAATTTTTATGCGTTGTGCGATAGTTAAATTTTCGTAAATGTCAGACTTTCAACTGAAAAAAAAATTGGTTAAACAACTTAGTTTGACAGATGTCGACTTCCAGCCCTATACTTTTGAAATGGCAAAATGGACAATTTATATTTAAAAATAATTATATTAATTATAAAATAATTCAGTTATTACTATCAATCAGATTTGTCTAACCTTAACTAATATTTTAAGAGTATGCTCGAAAAATTATTAAGCCGTTAATCTCGGAGGAAGCTGCAAGTAAAATAAAGGATTATTATATAGAACTGAGGCGTCAGAAAAATGAAGAGGTGCTATTTTCAATCACATCAAGGTATGTAATTCTGCACACTCACTATAGTTTTTTCATCGTTAACTATATAATATTAATCTTTTAAACGCTTTCATAAGCTACATACCTTGGTTTAATAAAGACAGCAGTCGTGTCAGCTGGTGTCAAATTTATTTGCCAAAAAAATTATTTTGTTGGTTTGATATAGAAAATACAGGTCTGTACGAATAAGTCTGGAACAGGTTGAGCACAATTTTCTGCCAATTTTTAAACGTCAACAAAACATTTCTTTTATATTTTGGTTGTCTTAAAAATTCACATTTTTTTCACTTCAAACTAATTATTTTGTCTTTGCCAAATTATATAATTTATTCAAAATATATTTTTCCACAATAACTACGAAACGTTTTTTTTGTATCGTTTATGACAAACGTCAACCTGACAGTTGTAATTTTTCTACCCAAAAATTGGTGCCTACAAGAATTTATTGGGCAAAAATTGGCAAGAAATTGTCAAGAAGGGGCAAATATTTTACATTTTCAAGACTGCTCACTTCTGCCAGAATGTATAAGTCTTGAACAGGAATTGGAATTGGGCGTGGATCACACTTTATATGTATGTACATATATTGAAATCAAAATTATAATAATTATTATTAAAAGCACTTTATATTCAACAAAAATAAACACTAAACTCTTAAATTCAGTTGAAGGGATTGAATCAATTTAAAATAAGGGAAAGTATAATTGAATTAAGTATTAATCGTAAGGGCTACAACCTTAACGGCGAAGGAAAAGCTGAAGCTGGCCCTGGACAGATGTTAACTGGACTTAATTGCCACGAACTAACCAAAGAACCACTTGGAAGTGCTCCAAGCTGGGATGGGCAAGGAAGAGTAGGCCTCACGCCACTCGCCGAACCTGTCCCAGTGGCAAGCGCCTCCAAAAGCGCACGACATAACAGTTCGCCACCTGCTACCTCCTCCCCGAAGAACAAGAGGAAGAAGACAAAGATCTCCCAAGTAACATGTGAGGGCTACGAAGTGGCCATAGCCGGTTTTGGGAAACCCTCACGGAAACTTACCGAGGATCAATGGCAAATATTGCAGCTAAGAATCCTGGATGGTGTAAATGAGGCCATCGTTAAGAGCAGGCCACCGCCCCCCTTCGGTAATCTCAGCGCCGCCCACGGTTTTAAGCTGATGACGTCCGAGGACGATAAAACCCTCGAGTGGCTCCGAGAGTTCATCAGCAAAACTGAAGCTCCATGGCCAAACGCTGACCTTCGCCTGATAGAGAAGAAGGAGATCAGCGAATTAAACAGACTGCTGACGAAGCTATTGATTACAGGCCCGGCGCTCCCTAGGGAGCGCCTTGGAAGGTATATACTGTACCTCAAAACCCAGCAACTTAGCCAAAATTGGGAGGTGATGAACATAGATAAGACAAAGGTAGGCACGGAAGTGGTAGTGAAACTGGTGCACAAATAAATACCACTTCTGCGGAAAATCAATTTCAAGATTCGAGTGGGAATAACCAGATGTAAACTGAGATTGATAGCCAATCAGAAAAAACTTCTTAGTAATGTAGTTTTTGATAAACTGTTATGGAACTGAAAGTTTTACAAGTAAATCTTCAACACAGTAAAGCCGCTAGCGCCAACCTAGTCTATCTCCTGGAGAATAGACAATACGACATAGCCCTTATCCAAGAACCCAGGATCGCAGGTGGCAAGATAAAGGGCTTGGGATAAATAGTACATGCTGTATAAAACCACATAGGTGGATATGGACAGTAAATATAGAACATGTATATTAGCTAGGAAACAGATTAAGCTCTTTCTTCTAACTAAATATAGCAACATAGACCAGACGGCAGTGAAGATGGAACCAGATGGGCATACACCGCTGATAATCAGATCGACCACCGGCAATCATCTCCGGACGGCTGGTGCAATACATCAAAACACAAATATGGGATATGGTGTCTGGCAGCTACTCCAACGCACATAATGTGCAATGGGGAAGCACAGATATGAACACTAGGGGTGAGTCTCTTTTTGATTTTTTTCATCAAAATATTTTACTAATTTCTAAAAGTGGAAAGAACCCACTTTTGTTACCAAGAACAGGAAAGAGGTACTCCACATTACTCTTTCGAATAATTCGATTACCTTTTCGGTAGAAATGTGGAAGGTAGTACAAGAAGAATCCTTTTTTAGATCACAAACTGATCGAATTTTTCGTACCTGACACAACAGTCAAAAATTCTCGAAAACCTGTTAGAAATATTAGTATCAAACATTGGAAAAATGTTAATAGGGAAGTTGGGATAAGTATGAGTAATTGTAACATTGGAACAATAAACGAACCCGAAAGCAAAGATAAATCGACTGTTGAATTCTCAGCAATTTTAAACAGAGCTTTCGCATAATCCTGCCCACTTAAATCTGTAGGGAAGGGAAAAAATAAATAACTCTGGTGGACAGATGAACTCAGCGATATCAGAAAAGAAACTTGAAGACTTTTCAATGTTGCCAAACGAACACGAACAGAAAGAGACTGGAATATTTACATGTCCAGCCAAAGAAAATTCAAAGCTGAAACGCAACATGCAAAACTTAGCTCGTGGACACATTTCATCAGCGAGATCACAAGCACTAACGAATCAGCCAGACTAAGGAAAATTCTTTCCAAAGAACCAATTCCACTCGGAGCATTAAGAGAACCTAATAGACACTGGACGGAGTCATGCAGTGAAACTTTAAAATTACCAGTTAACGCTCACTTTCCAGGGTATGATGTGATATGAGTTAGAAAACTCAAACTATTCCGAAGATTGTAATACCCCATGATATTATAACAGAAGAGAAGATAAAATGGGCTATTAATTCCTTCTCTCCTTTCAAGTCATCGGGGCTTGACGGCATTTTTCCTGTGATGCTTCAAAAATGTGAAGTCCACGTTATTCCTTATCTAAATAACATATTCCTAAATAGCATAAAATGATGGTATGTACCCAAGCCGTAGCATGAAGCTGAGGTGGTTTTCATACATAAAGCTGGTAAAACCAGCCATACGGATGCCAAAAATACAGACTTATAAGTCTTACATCATTCCTTCTAAAGACATTTGAAAGACTAATGTACATTTACATAAGAAGCAAGCTAAACCCGGAAGTAATTTCCCCTGCACAGCATGCATATACGAAATGTAAAAGTGTAGAAACAGCTCTTCACTGCATTGTTAGTAAAACAGAAAAAACATTTCATGACAAGGAATACACACTCGCTGCTTTTCTAGACATTGAAGGAGCTTTCAACAATGTTAAAGGTAGCGCAATGGAACATGCCCTTATAAATCTTGAAGTAGATGGTGCAATCATAAACTGGATCATGTGCATGTTAAGGAACAGACTGACCTTCAGTGAACTTGATGGAGCCAACTAAAAGTATCAGCGTCAAGAGGAACACTGCAAGTGGAGTTCTATTGCCACTTTTATTGATTCTCGAAATGAATAGTATACTTATTAAACTTAAACATAGTGGTGTGAAAGTAGTATCCTATGCCGATGACTTAGCTCTACTTGCAACAGGTAGATTTCCAACCACTATAAGTGAACAACTTCAAAACGCTTTAGCCAAAGTCTGTAACTGGACAACAAAACTGTGGTCTAAAGGTTAATCATTCAAGGACTGAGCTGGTCCTCTTTACAAATAAGAGGAAAAGACCAGATTTTCCAGTACGCACAATTAATGGGATCCCACTTGTTATCTCGGATCAAGCCAAATATCTTGGGGTGATCATAGATAAGAAATTAAACTGGCGCCCAAACATAAAAGAAAGAGTTAAAAAAGCAATGATCGCATCCTATTCATGCAACAGGATATTTGGTAAAAACTGTGGCCCAAATCCTAAAATTATCATGTGGGTGTACGGCAATTGTTAGACCTATACTTACATACGGTAATCTGGTATGGTGGAATGCGCTAGAAAAAACTAAGAACCTAAAAATCCTAACAAAAATACAAAGAATGGCTTGTATAGGTATAACTGGAGCGGTGAAGAGTACCCCAACAGCGAGATTAGAAGCAATACTCAACTTAAAATCCATTGACCTATACGTACAAGAATCAGCAGCCAACAGTTTCTTACGGCTAAGCCAAGGTAACGCCTGGCACAATAGCCACATGCTAAGATTCTGCGGAAAATTATAGGAAGCAATGTGTTAATAGACTAGATGTCATCAAAACTTGTTTTTAAAAGACACTTTAAAACCTGTTTCCCTGACAGACAAGTATGGGTAAACAACGAACTCCGTGCTCGACTCGATGGGCCGACAGTATGTATCTATACCGACGGCTCACATATAGAGTTGGTGCAGGTTACCTGATCACAGTAGTGTCTTCCAGGCTGAGGTCTTAGCAGTGAAAAATGCTGCTAAACACGTATCAATGCTGAAGATACCACATACTAATATCTTCTTTTTTATCGACAGCCAAACATCAATAATAGCAATTGCTGCCGTTGTTATCAAGTCAAAGCTTGTAACTAGCTGTCGCGAGGAGCTGAAGGTTCTTGGCACAAAACACAACATTAGACTCGGCTGGGTCCCGGGTCACAGTAATATACCGGGCAACGAGAGAGCTGATGCGCTGGCGAGGAAGGGTTCAGCACTTGACCCTATCCAAATAGACCCGTAGATTAAAATCCCACTTTGTGTCTCTAAACAGAACATTGGAAAGAAGATTTTCTTAAAAACTAATGAAAAATGGAACGGACTCGACACCTGTTCAACGACAAGGAAACTATGGCCCAATTTTGACAAGAAGATGACAGAAAGTATTACCCACATAAACAAGAATTCCCTTCGAACTCTTGTATGCGTACTCACCGGGCACAACATGCTGGGCTAACATAAAAAGGAAATGTTGCTTAGTAATGATGACCTATGCAGAGGTTCCAATGACGAGCACAAACATGAGGACACCTCTCATTTTCTATGTCACTGTCCAGCACTTTGTCATATAAGGAACAAGTTCTTGAGCAGCTATTTCTTCAATGATTTAAAAGAGCTCTCGAATATTTCAGGCAAAAGCCTGCTGCACTTCATAAAAGCCTCTAAATGGGTCGATAATTATTATGCATAGAACTAATAGGTTATAAAATTAGAAGTTACAACACTTCATGGTATCACAATGGATCTTACATTTTTTGTCAACAATTAATCAACACCAAAGCGAATAAAAAACAAGAAGTGAAATTTCTGCCAGTGGCTCTCAAACCCTTAGAATTAATATGCTGCCAAAAATGATATATCATAAGAATTCCGTCAACCGCTTTAACTAGAAATTTTTCTATACTTTAATGTTTCAATATAGCTGCGTTGTGTTATCTTCGGGTCTGGGTCGGGGTTATTTTTTAACACGTAATAAAACAAAAAGACGAAATTAGCGCTTCAAACTGGGTTGCAAATATTAGTTCTTTTTTAAGCTGGTGAATTATGCGCCGATATTTAGCTATTTAAGAGAAGAAGTAACTGCATCGTTAAATTGACTCAAGAATGGTTAGCCGGCCGGATCGGATAAAATACAATCGGAATTCTGAATATGGTAACAATAAACTGCTCACAAAAAACAAACTGGAATTTTTAAAATCACACTGAAACAAGCAATAATACCTCAAGGATCCAAAGAAACACTGATTTTTCCCATATATAAAAAAGACAACACAATTTATCCGTCAAATTATGCAGGGTTATCCATTTTGCGGTTTCAAAAAAAAACGTAAATAAAACAATTACCTTTTGAGGTAATTTTCGACCACTTTTTGACACTTGTTGGGCTTTATCTCGGCCATAACTAGATGAATGTTGGTTTTCAAGTGCTCAAGAGTTAAAGGTTTATCTTTCGCGTAGCCCCACAAAAAAAAGTCCAGCATCGCCACGACGAGAAATTACGCGGCCAGGAAATGTCTTGCAATAAAGCCAGATTCGCTCGGGCTGTGTGGCATGTGGCACCGTCTTGTTGAAACCACATATTCTCCAAGTCGTATTTCCTTTTTTTCACTTCAAAATATCTTTTTGAATGGTACTTTAGAACTTTGTATTTCAAAAGAACACTAGAAGCAAGGATTTTGTACATCGGGATGAATGGAATTCATATTCAATTGTTAGATTGCCGCGTTTATTTAGACCTTGCACGCATCTTCCTGCGTTTACGCTTCAACCTATGCATACGCTTCTTACGCCACTTAGCTCTCATTTTCTTTTGAAGTTAGGAAAGAATTGCAAGCAACACTTTACTGCTCTAGTGATTGAGAACGAAATAATAGCAGGCAAGAAAAGTCGGTTATCATATGACCATGACGCTCCGAATTGACGGTGACAGTCGTTCCATCGTCATTTTCGAAGAAGTAAGGTCCAATCACACCTCCGGACTAAAGAGCGCCCCAAACAGTGACTTTTTGTGACTGTAATGGCCTCTCTTCAATTACTTGAGGATTCTCAGAACCCCAAATACGACAATTTTGTTTATTAACATACCCACCGGGTGAGAGAAATTTTGTTCAAAAAATTACCGTCCACCGCCTGTAGTTCAAGCACCCATTAGACGTATCTACGACGTTGTGAATGGTCAGCTGGCTTCAGTTATTGCGTGAGCTGGACTTTATATGGACTTTTTATAGATCCAAATGCAAAATATACCATTATGTGCCGTAAGACAGTCCTAATTCCAGAGAACGACGAGGAATCAACACATTCGGGTTTTCGGCAACACTTTCACTTACAGCAGCGATATTTTTAGTGGTACGAGCGAAACGATGATACACAGGCCTTACAATATGTGTAACCAATCCAGTCTCTTCAAATTTCTTCACAATTTTGCCAATTGCTTTCGTAGTTAACGATTATGTAAACCATAATCTCCTCTTAAGCACGATATGTGGCTGTGACAGAATCACCATTTTTGTAGTAGGTTTTAACAATTTTTATGCGTTGCGCGATAGTTAAGCGATCCATTTTCGTAAATGTCAGACTTTCAACTCAAAAAAAAAATTGGTTTAACAACTGAGTTTGACAGAGGTCGAATTCCAGCCCTATACTTTTGAAACCGCTAAATGGATAACCCTTTTTGTAGATGTATCTTATTCTTGAATGCATCCTATAAAAAATGTATAACGGTACTGCACAATCGACTAAAATTGTAGATGGATGCCAACAACCTTAGAAGTGCCAAGCTTGCCTCAGACCAGAATACTTAACCTTCCATCCTCATACATTTTTTACTTGTTCCGCAGACTGGGGTGTGACATACCCCAATTATTATAAATATTAAAAAAAATACATTTTGATTAAACCAATTAAATTAAACCTCCCCTCTAACTTCAGTACCAATAAAGTCAGAAACTTCAAACTCTTAGCACTTTCTAACCTTACCAGGCTAAGACAACTCGCCCAATTCCAATTCTTTAGCTTTAGTGGTTCCCGAGATATAAGCCTCAAAAATCCCAAAGACCGTAACTGACTGACTCACTCACTCTCTCACTGACAGATCATTAAAGAAATAAAAGTAAATATAAAATAAAAGATTTTTAAATTTTAATTAGATATTTAATTAATAAATAAAACTTAGTTTTTTAATCACAACTTTCTTAATTAATTTTGCTACGCGTTTCGGAATTATCATTCCATCATCGGGCTGTTGGCAACTTTGTTTAAATTTTTATTTTTTTTTGTTTATTTGGTTGTCATCTTCGTTTTTTTGTGTTATCTTCTTCTTTGTTGATTTATGTATTATTAATTCCAGTGCATTTCTTTTAAATATTAATTTGTCATTGATTATGTTGTCTTCGTCTAGCTTATGCGATTTGTATATCTCATATTCTTCGAGTACGTCCATGAGTTTACCTTTTTTACAACGGTGTAGGGGGGTCAAATTAATTTCGAAGTTTGTGTAGGTATGGTTTGTCTCTATCAGGTGTATTGCGAAATTAGATGTGGTGTTAGGTTTAGGTTTTTTGGTTTTCCGAATTCATTTTTGTTTTTAATTGGTTTTACTTTAGTGATTATTGTTAAAATTATGAGTAAAGTTAGCCGAGCCCAGCACTTTGCTCCATTTGATCCGTCATTTTATTCTGAGCTAATGGTTCATGCCCCGATTTAGCTCTGATTTAAAAAAGACACGAGTTGAGAGATTACATGTGTCTGAGCTAAAAATGGAACACAGATCTTTTCTTGACAGCTGAGTTCTTTACTCGGAGCTAAAAAAGAAAAACGCCAATAGACTACGGCAGGGATCGAACCTGTGACCATGAGGTTGACAGGTGAACACACAACTATCGCACCACGGCCACCCCCTACGGAAATGTATTTGGGTGTTTCTATTTGAATATTGTTGCAGTTATTTGTATTGTTTTTGTTTATTTTCTGTTTCTTTTTATTTATAAGTACGTCGATCATTTCGATTTTATATCCGTTTGCACTCGCTATATGTTTTATTGTGTTAACATCATCTTCATAATCTGCATTCGTCATAGGGATTGTTAATAATCTATTAACAAATGCGTTGTAGGCTGCTGTTTTTTGTGTTTGTGGATGGTGTGAATCAATATGTATACTTTATAGATGAGTTTGTTGTTGTTCTTTTTTATGTTTAGGTCTAAGAAATTTATTTGGTTATCATTTTCTATTTCAGCAGTGAATTTAATTTTAGCGTTTAAGTTATTGAGGTATTTTCTCATTACGTCTATTTGTCTAAATGTACCATCTATGATGATAAATGTGTCACCAACATATCTGGAGTATGTGATGATTTTTGAGAAAAGTGCATTAAGAGGAGACAGCATGTATTGGTTTTCAAAGTGGTTTAGGTAGAATTCTGCGATTAAGCCGCTTAAGGGTGAACCCATTGCTAGGCCTTCATGTTGTACGTAGTATTTGTTGTTAAATGTAAAGTAATTTTGTTGTAATATTAATTTTAGTAGTGTTATTAGTTCGTCTATTTGATTTGTATTTAAGGTGGCTGTGAATTTAAGATTATTTTCTATGATTGTTATTGTTTCATTTACTGGTATATTGGTATACATGTTAGTGACGTCAAAGGAAATCATTTTGTAATTAGTTAATATGTTTATGTTTTTTAGTTTGGTTATTAGTTGTTGATAATTGTTAATGATATGGTTTTTATGAAAGATGTTGTTAATTTTAATTAGTTTTTGTAATGTTAAAAAAGTAGCCAAGTTCTTCCATACACCAAAACCTTGCGTAAAAAGTCAGCCGTGAAAAGTAGTGAGATCTAAAAGTGCGCCAAGGTCTTAGTTTATTAATGTTAAATATCCAATATTTTAAGTAGAGTAATATGGCAGAACCTTAAAATTATCAGAGAAATCTGTTATTTAATGATCTCTGACTTAAATTGTGTTGGTTTACTTTTCAAATTTTCATTTCAAAATTGAGTAATTTATTATAATAAATGAAAATTTGCCAAAACGCAATTTAAGTCAGTAATCATTAAATAACAGATTTCTATGGTAATTTTGAGGTTTTTCCATGCTACTCTACTTAAAATATTTGATATTTAACATTAATAAACTTAGAACTTGGCGTAATTTTAGATCTCACTACTTTTCACGGCTGACTTGTTACGCAATGGTTTTGGTATATGGAAGAACTTGGCTACTTTTTTAACATTTATGCAAAATATATACCTATTAAAGTAAAAATTTTATTTAAAACATTAAGCTACCAACAAAATTGAAAAAAAAAGATTTTTGAAAATGTTTCAAATAATATACTAGTTTCTCACAAGTTATTAAAACAAAAGGCACGAGTACGATAACTCATGCCCGCAAAATAATAACGGATTTTTTTAGAGCGGATTAATACAATCATTTATATTATAGGAGAGGTTATCTGTCTCACTCATGGCCCAGATATGCCGAAATAAACCAGTAGGTTCCTTTTGAAGTTCCCAGTTTGGCTGCGGTGATATCTCTATCACTGAAATTGGGGAGTAAATATACATTAATGCTTCTTTTAACCAATATGCAAGATCTAGGTTCACCTTTGTCTGAAGTATATAGTACGTAGTATCCAGGAGTCCTGAGTCCTCTAACCATGGATTTTACAAGCCAAGGTTCCTGGATCAGGGCATCAGGCCCTAATGCAGTGTTGGAGGTCAATCAGGATTAACTACAACATTTTGGATACAATTAGGCAGACCAACCTCCACCACGGTATTGTCTAGCTCTGACTTGGATAACGCGTATAGCTGCTGTTCGCCCAGAAATTTCGGACGAAATTGCTGGCGACGTCAGCAGATTTATGCGGGCGCAAAATTGTTCACATCCACAAAGAATTAAGGAAACGCACTCGACAATTTAGCATTCCATGTCCACAGATAATAAAAGAAACGCACTCGACAATTAAGATTTTATCGTCTATATTTTAGGATGCTAAAACGAGGAAAAAATGCACTTATTATAAACTGGAGGCCTTATGGGCCAAGTGAAAAAACAATGATTTTAATTTAGGATGGATAGAAAAACGAGGATGGCTGACTGGTGTGCAAGAATGTTGAATTGAGAATGGAAATGGTAAGGCAAAATGCCGTCATCGAACGCACAACCCGAAGTTGATTGTGGTGCGAAACACAAACCAGCTTTTTAAGCCTGTTCATGCTGCGGACACCACGAACCAACTTAATGGGTTGTGCTCATGCGTTACTAGGCGGTAATGTACATGAACAGCTCCTCCTCGCTCAGAAGAATATGATCTAAGCAGTCTTTAGTCACCATTTCGGTCAAACTGTCGACTTTCATAGAAGGTTGCGATATAGTCCAGAATGACCTGAATTCCTCATCCACAACGGATGGAAGAATTTTGGTTGATTCGGACGGCCTTAAAAGCAAACTTCGCGACGCACTCGTGCGAGAGCCCGCTCCATAGACGGAAGGATCATTATTCACAAACCTAGCACCCCTGTAGAGGGCCCCACTCGGCGCGTGCTTGGAGAGGTTTACTCTCCTTAGTAGTGGAAGGATCAGTATGCACAACCCCACCACTAATTAACTTACGCATTTCTACCTTCCCACTACTTCTCTTGTTGTGATTTACATCAGCCGAGGGGCCATGATATGCCACAGCCTCCTCGCTGAAATGATTCACAGGAGAAACGGCAACCAGCTTTGGCGCTGTGCTGCCGCCAGGTTTTGAAGAACCGGTTTCAACTATCCTACTTTTTTTGTTTTTCAACGTCCCACGAGTAGCGAAGAAAGGGTGGTCAGTCTTTACTGTAAGGCTAGTTAATCCGGAGGTCCCAAGGTATCTAGATACTCCATTAACGACTGGGCTAGTTTTAAATTGGGCCCCCAGGCAGGCTGATCATCGGCACGGGTCGTGTAGCACCTTAGATCCAGGCCAATAACAAAGATTACAGTGGGTTTCGAAGGATAAGGCTAAGGCTAGAGATTGAAGGTAGCGCGGGGAACAACGTCGGATACAGCTAATCTGTTCACCGTGCGTCGAGGAGAGTCGTTGGACAGCTATACACCCTAGAAACGAGAGGAGAGAATAGGAGGGTACATGGAATGGAGTTGTTATGGGAAGACTTGAGCGGCCTTTGGTTCCAGGACTCATCTAGAGAGGTTTTCTCTAGACTATTTGACCTTACTTATCTTCCACAACTCGACAAGTTTGACGCTCGGGTAAAAGTTGCAACTGGTTAAAGAGAACAGTTTTGTGTGGCGTGATGAGCCTTGTGTAATTTGTATTGTGTAAATATAAGAATAATTACAGTTGCCGTCTTTTTATCTTTACTTTTTAATCACAACACAAACAAAATAATTTCAATGATAGGTAATTTAACAATTTAATATTTTAATCTCGAGCACATCTCTTCTACATTTCTTGATATCTTTTTTATTTAAAATGAAGATAAAGTTGGGTTTCTTGATCGGATCTCGTTTTGTGGATTTCTTGCTGATTTTTTTCACCTACATGCAAAATAATTCCATCTCTTACCATTAATAATTAAATTAAAGCTACTATCTCTATTGACTGAGAATATTTTGGCGACATTCATTGTATTAATGAAAATCTCCAATTTATAAATAATATTTCTTTCCTTAATGAAAGATTCGGTCCTTTAGTAACACCTACTCTACCTAACCTAAGATTTCCTTGGCTTACAAATCGCATACTCAGTTTAATCATTATATATCAATTTTTTTTGGAAACGAATTTAAATTTTTTGGAACTCATATAAACCTTACCTAACTAGACCAATTAAAGTATTCGAGCCTTAAAGAAAATTTATTATGCTAAAATTTTAGTCAACAATTTGGCTTCAAAAATCCTTTGGAACAATCTATAATGTTCTAAAGTATATTCCAAAGCATCCCCTGGAACATTAACAAATTGTCCATCAATTTTCTTCGTACTCACCCTTTTCATTTGAATTTATTTATTTTTTTTTTGTAAGACCGCCAATACACATTTACAAATATTTTTTGTCCTCAATTTTTTTCCCAATTTCATGGAAACAAGCCAAAGTGATTTTAACCCAAGCATATCTGATTACCGTCCTCTAAGTATTTTACCCGTGTAACTTTTAAGGTTTTCGCGGTTGTTTACATATGATATATTTAGTTTTTAGGTTAAGCCGCGTTATAACTATTTAGTATTTAGCGAGTTCAATTTTTTACTCACCCCGAACGTTTCGCTACGAATTATATCGAGCGTGGTCCCCGGGAAACTGACAAAGAGATGTTAATAGCGATTTTGGATACGCAGGCTGTAACGATACGCCTGTCTCTTGCTGATGTTGTTGTTGGTTTGCAAGTTGGGAGCATGCTCACTGTATCCGCGTTGGTGTGTAGCGGCAATTGGATCGACCTTGTGTATTGATTATGGGATCACATGCTTTCAACAACTTGAAACTATCCTCACGATTGAAATTATGGTGTCGTTTAATTTCAATCGCTTCGCGCACCAGACGATCCAGTGGTGATCATCTAGATGGTCGAAGATGTGCTCACATAGGGCGGACTTCTCCCTTTGGTTTTTGGTAACCGCGCTGATGTGTTCCGTCAGACGTGTGGTAATGCTCCTCTGAGTTTGTCCTACATATGAAGACCCACAGCTGCAGGGTACTGCATATACTCCAGGTGTTTGGAAGGGGAATTTATCTTTTGGTGATTAAGGGAAATTTATCACCTTGGTAAAAATATGGTTTTTACACCATAGCTCTTCAATATATTCCCTACCCTGCCTGTTACACTTCTTACATATGGCAGGAAAGCTTTCTTCTCTAAAAGGCTATCTTCCCTTTCTTATGACGAAACTGGCTTCCACGTTCTTTGCTTTTTTGAATAGCCATTCGCTTTAAGGACATTATCCAGCAGAGAGAGTTCAGTGGCAAGATGGTCGCTGTCACATATCGTGTGGGTACGCTGGACAAGTATCGACACCACAGATCTTAAATTTCCCGGATGGTGGTGGGAAGTAGCGTGTATATGTGAGTGTGCTTTTACGAAAAACCGTGTGCGCTAATGTGCCATTTTGTTTTCGCATCACTTTTACATCCAAAAATGCAATGGACTCTTCTTTCTCTTTTTCCATTGTGAACTTCATTTTAGGATGATGTGAGTTCAGATAATCGAGGAAAGTCAAAAAAGCCGAGTTTTTCATGATGCAAAAAGTGTCATCCACATATCTTAGCGAAACTTTCGGTTTTTGTTTTGAGCTACTCAGAGCTTTTTTCTCACAATGCTCCATCCAAATATCTGCAATTAAAGGAGTCAAGGGCAATCCCGTAGCAACACCATCTTTTTGCAGATAAAACTGTTGGTTGAAACAAAAATATCCCGATGTAGGCAAAACTCCAAAAGTGGCAAATAGTTTTCTTTGATGCTGGAAGTTAACACAAGCTTACTGATGATGTTAAGTACCTCTTGCACGGGAACGTTCGTAAATAGTGACTCGACACCAAAACTCACCATCATTTCATCATCTTCGAGTTTTAAACCACTTAAAATCGACACAAAATGTGAGGAATCCTTAATGTGGTGTTCCGTCAAGCCAACCAAAGGTTTAAAGACATCAACTAAATGTTTTAATATAAAATGGCAAGGGGCATTTATTTGACTGACGATTGGTCGCATTTGATTCCCTTCTTTGTGGATTTTTGGCAGACCATACAATTTCGGTGACTGTGTACACGAAGGTATGAGCTGCTTGGGTGGTTAAAGCGCTTTTTTATCGTTAGTGAGTTTTGTGACTTTTCTTAAAACCGGCGCAGTGGGGTCATAATTAACAGGCGAATGTGTGTTTTTGTCTTCAACTAAAACGTACATTTTAGCAAAATAGTCACATCTATTTACTACGACAGTTGCATTACCTTTATCAGCCGAGAGAATAAATATATTCTCTTCCCTTCGCAGCGCACTTAAAGCTAACATTTCATCTCTACTTGCATTGCTTCACGGTGGTGGTTTTGTTCGTCTTATCATCACTGCCGAATGCGACCAATCATCAGTCACGTAAATGCCCCTTGTCATTTGATATCAAAACATTTAGTTGATGTCCGTAAATCTTTGGTTGGCTTGACGGAACACCACATTAATTATTCCTCAAATTTTGCGCCGATTTTAAGTATGTAGTATGAAAACGGTGCAGGGAAATAAGTCCCCAGGAATTAAATCCACTGAGGGACTAAGTTCTCACTTGTGCAGGGAAATAAGTCCCCAGGAACTAAGTCCACTGGGGGACTAAGTTCTCACTTAATGGGAACGAATTCCACTTAAATAAAGTGATCTTTGTTCCCATGCAAGGTGGGAAATTCGTAACAAAAAACTGTGGGTTTAGTTCCCTTTGAATGCGAAATAAATTCCCATGTTAAGCCAGGAAGAAAAAATAATTCTTCAAGTATTTTTAAGTTTTATTAATATAAAAAAAATACATTTCTGTACAAAAAATTATTCTACTTCTATCGAGATACCAAATTTAATTAACAAAATTATTAAAATTTCGAAGTAGAGGTAAAACATTTTATAGATGATAATACAACAAAAAACAAAAATACTTTCAATTTAAAATTTCAATAATAAATTCAAGTGAAAAAAAAAACATAAAAAATTCAACAAAGTATACAAGAATTCAAATCAAATACAATCTACAAAAAAACTATCGTAAAACTCGTAACTATAGTTCTACAATACGGACACAATAATTCAGATGTTGCATTTTTCGAAATTGTATTATAACAATTTTCACATATCTTGATGTGATTACAAGGAGAAAGAAGAATATTACGATTATTTATATAGCAAATAATACACAACGTGGTATTTTCGTTTAGTAAAATATTGCAGAGAGCGAAGAACTCTGACTCGGCATCGTCTTGAGCGGTAATTTCAAATTCCATATCATTTTTTTGTTTAAACATTTTTATAATTTGTGGGAGGTATTCACATAGACTTATCCTATGGGTGTCGACTTTTGTAATAAAGCCTAGTACGCTGCTGATGCGAAACGAAATTTTTCGGTGGTCTCCAATAGGAGAGCGAAATGCTAACGAAAACCACAGCGGAAAAATATTTGCGGAGAGTTCTGTAAGCTGTCAAAAACAAATGACAAGTTGTAAAAAAAAAAAAGTAATTTTGTCGCCAAATTACTTTTAGATGTAATTTTCTTGAAATAATTCTTGGATTTAAAAATTGTTCTTGTTACACATAGAGGATTTAAAATAAAACTCAGAACCGTTTAAATGATAGAAATTAAGCAAATACTTTGGGACTTATTAACTGGTTTATCTGCCGATTTTATGAAATTTCTATCAATTTTAAGAAAATCAATGAAATAGGGAGGTAAACCACTCTATAATTCGAAAACTACGGCCTTCATTGGGATGGTGTAAACGGTTATGAGTTCTAATTTATGGTTTCTTACTAATTCCTGATACCATTTTCAAGTCCAAGAATTATTTCAAAAAAATTATATATAAAGGAAATTTGGTGACAAAAAAAATACATCTAAAAGTAATTTGGTGACAAAACTACTTTTGGTTTTGTTAATGCTTCCTTTGAAAGTATGAAGTTTTGATTCAAAAAAGATATCGCTCACCTTTATTGGACAACCCGTTGCAAAGATATAGTTCAAAATCTATTCACTGTTCACCTTGAAATACATAATCTGAAAATACTTGGAAGTGTATCTTTGGAACGGGTTGTCCAATAAAGGTGAGCGATATCTTTTTAGAATCAGCACTTCATACTTTCAAAGGAAGCATCAACATTTTTTGCAAAGAAGTTGTATTAAAAAAAATAGCTCCAGGAATACGCATACATCATTCTAAATATGCGTATTTCAAGAGTGATTTTTTGCAATAAGGCTTCTACATAAAAAATTTTGATGCTGATTTTGAGAGTATCAAAAGTAGATTACAAAAAGGTATCAACCAAGATTTTAGGATAACCCGTTCCAAAGATACACTCCAAAGTATTTTCAGATTATATATTCCAAGAGAACAGTGAATAGCTTTTAGAATATATTTTTGGAACGGGTTGCATTTTCACTTGTTCATCAGTGAGTTTTCTTAGTGGGTTTGTATACATAATATACATTCAATATACATTAAAAAAAAAAAAACTTCGTCCAGAAAAGAAAAAGAAGGTAGCGATGGCAATGCGAGGTAAGTGATTTGTCATCATCTTCTTTCTATCAACACAACAAAGGACTAGCGAGGTCATCACCTGAAATTGTAGACTAAATAACAATGTCCATCCCGTGCCGATTTTCACGAAGTAAACATTAAACAGAATATCTTAACTTGAGAAATAAGTTCTGGGGTATGGTATAAAATCGCCAATCAATGAGATCGGAAACAGGCTTTCTAAATTGAGGTGGGTATCGTTTAAGATGGCCTTTTTGCAACCAAACATTATTGTGGTAACGATGATTTCCTTAATTGTCGTTGGTGCAGCGGATAGCCGCTTACCTTTGGCTTCCTTGTCCCGACCAGGTCGGAAATTCATATTCGTACTGCCAGTAGCGGGCGGTCGATTTGATTTTTTCTTTGTGGCAATTGAGTTAATTTATTTGTTGAAAGTATGTATTTAGAAATGGTGAATGTTTTTTTTAATATTTATATGGTGTCAAAGGTCGCATAGAATTTAAAAGTCGGAGTAACAAATGTATTTTAAAAATCATGACATGGACAGTTAATTGCAGAACAAACTACTGAATCTTGATTATAATATTTTTATTTAGTAGTCACTTAAAATAAATTAATTTTAAAAGGACATAGGTTATTTTTAATCTAAGCACTAGCACTAGGTATGAGAAAAGTCGATAGTTGGTTATAATAAGCACTCCAAATAAAGATCAGCTATATCTTGTTCGCCGATAAGATATGTGAGGGGTGTGCTTCTTTCCAACTTCCCATTTTCATTTTGCAGATTTAGTTTAGTCGATTTTGAAATTGGTTTTGATACAAAATTAGAATTGAATGTATTTTGAATAATTTAATACAGGAAATGCACAGAAAAACCAGACACTAGAGAAAACACAAAGCCAAAGAAAAATCAAGTAAGTATTACAAGAGCTTGACTTTTTTTTTATAAAAAAAATGAAATGTCAAAATTTCGCAAGCAATTAATGTGCAGGTCAATTAAATTGAGAACGAAAAGAGTGGAGAATTGTACTAAGAAATCTACTACAGCTATCCACTAAAATTACACATTTCGTCGTTCAGCAGCGTACTGGAAAACGAAAAGTAGAACGAAATTTTTCGTTCATGATTTCGTCGTGTCATTTTTGTATGGGATTTTTCGTTTCGCATCAGCAGCGTACTAGGCTTAAGATTGAATATTATTGCATTTCTCCGTGCAAAAAATGGCTTTGGAGGTTCGAACATGAGCAATGTTTCGCCGTCCATTGCTGACATTAAATCCCGTGAAGAATTATACTCCTCATCAATCAAACAAGTGACGAATTTGAAAAAAATTCCGTTTTTACATAGCTTTTTTCCCAAGCGACTGTTATAGCCTTCAAGTGCGCTTGTTGTTCGCATTCGCTTATTGTAAACGCTAAACGACTGTGGCGTTTCCTTTTAAATGAAAAATTAAAAATGTATGTACATGATTTTTAAAGTTAATTTTACCTGCAACATCCACTGCCTTTTGAAATATACCATGAATGAAGACAAGCTGGATGAAGAAATTGCATTTGCGTCATTTTCAACCAACGAAAATCCTGCTTTTATATTTTCCACGCTCAATAGAGGCAACGTCAATAATTTTTTGAAAATGTTGTTAATGTTTGTGTTGGTTCTCATAGTCTTTAAGAAATTTGGAATTTTTGAAGCCTTTCTTCTTAAGGCTCTGGTATAATGAAACCAACATCCGTTGATTACAGCATTTGGAAATACTGTCTGAAGGGCGTTTCGTAAACTCCGTTCAAAGTCAGTTGTGAATGAGGTGGCATGGAATTCATATAGATTTCCCTTAATAAATTTAAATAAATGTTCGTACATACTTGTTGATTTATTTGTTGTTAAAACATATAGGAATGGATAAACCTAAAAACATAAAATTGATTCAATTTCGAAAGACAGTTTTCGAAATAAACTGATGCTTTTTGATTCTGTTTTCGAGTTTTCGAAAATAATCAAATAGTATCGAAAAGGTAGGTACTTACATGTTCTGCATAAGCGAAATGAATAATAATTAGTTGTTTGTATCCACATGATGAGGGCACAACATTGAACGTCCCATCTACAAAATAACGTTTTTGAAATATGTCGGGCATTTCTCCTATTAATCTTGTAATTCTTTTAGCCATAAAAACGGTGTATGCAAAGTCATTCTCCAAAACCGTGTGTTGGTAGAATGGGGCTTTATCACTAAATTTTGAAATTCCATAGTTTGACATGAAGGTTTCATTTTGATAGCACATAAAAACGTCACTTGGACTCGTTGGGCATTTTGGTAAGCTTTGGTTTTTTATTTTATTAAGTCCCCTTTTCACATTTTTAAAATTTATATTTATTGTTTCATCATTAAACTTAGAGCGGTTGTCGTCAAAAATCTCGCGAGCTGTAAGGCGCCGTTTTAAAGGTGCATTGACACAATCTTTTTTCATGGCATTTATAATTTTCATTTTTTTCATTGTTTTCTCCTGGTTTCCATGAGGATGATGAGCTTCATTTGGTTTAATTAGTTTTTCAGTGTTTTCATGAATTATTAAGCTGCCTTTGCAATTTTTATTAAAATAGCACCTGTACCGAGAGATATTATTCCTTGTATACTTTTTCACATATATTTGTTTTTCTACCCGATCATAAATTAAAACACTATTTTTTCGAAATCCCGTAATAAATTCAATTTGATTTTCCATTTTAACACGCTCTATATTATATCGCCATTGAACCTTACACTGTTTTCATCACGAATATTCAAATAACAAATGATGTATTGAATATAAACTGTAACATACTCGTACTTATCAAGATAAATTTAAGAAAATATAAAAAAAGGTCTAAGAACTAACAGTAGTTTACATCTCTCTTTAATTTTTGTTGATTGAAATTCATTCCCACTTTATACTTTCGAGTGTGTACTAATTTCACATAAGAAAGTGGAGATGGTTCTCACTTAATGGGAACAAAGACCACTATAGTAAAGTGGATTTCGTTCCCATTAAGTGAGAACTTAATCCCCTAGTGGACTTAGTTCCTGGGGACTCATTTCCCTGCACAAGTGAGAACTTAGTCCCTCAGTGGACTTAGTTCCTGGGGACTTATTTCCCTGCACCTATGAAAACACCCTTCAGTCCTCCTTTGTTTATGACAGTGATATCTGCGCAATTATGAAGTCTTGTGTGCTCCGAGTGAATAATACGGTCATAGTTGATCTTGATGTTAGAATTTTCTACTACCGGTAAAGGTTTATAGATAAATAGATAGATTCTTTATTTTTTCATCACAAGGTCTTACAAAATTTTATATAAGAATAAGGTCATGGCAACGCTGCCTTCTGTCTGAAATGATATTTCTTATAATATACATAAATATCAAAAACTTGTACAAAAACCTAACTATTCTTTTCTTCATAATATATGTCTCAATTTTGACGTGATTTGAAACACAAATAAGTTTTGAATAAGTTTTATTGATTTAACAAACCAAGATTGTTTATAAATATAATATACAATAAAATAGTTTTTATAATAAGAATTACGAGTAGTTTATATAGTATACAATTTAGGAATACCAATTTTGAAATGATTTGGAACACAAGAATAGATTTAATTTTTAATGTGTTTATTTTACAGGTATTAGCCTTCTAGATTATGTGCTATTAATTTTGAAGTGATTTAAAACACAAAAATAAAATTTAATTGGACTAAACTACTGTTTTTACAAATTAAATATATAGGTAATCGAGCGAATCAGCTAGGGTGATTTATTTCTATAATTAAGAGCGTCTTGAATATATTTGAATAGGCACAACCATTTCTATTCTCCATTAACAATTTCAAAAAAAAATTCTAAAGTAAAAAAGCTAACTCCAAAGTGTAATCTTCGGACATCTTGAAGAATGGGACACTCGGCCACGAAGTGGTAAATATCTTCATTTTCTCTTCTATTACAAAGATTACAAAGCTGTGGCAAATCTTGTCGATGCGGGATGAAATTAAGATTTAAGATTTCGACTCTCGTTCTAAAAATGAAACTTATTTGAATGGCCGAAAGATTATTACAAAAGTAGTTATTAGCGGTAAGAAGCTGATGGTTCAATTTTTTGTAGTGAATTTTCGAGGCTGATAAAGCTGCTTTGGCTAGAATATCCTGAAATAATTTTTGATGACTTTGAATGCCCAACAACAACTTGAGTGTGCTACCACCAAGTTTTTTCTCAATTATTTTTGGCTAGAATTATAGCTATTTCACGACTTGCCAAGGTGGATCATCAGATTCCTTTTGCTCTAGTGGTGCTGGTCTACTTTTTCATTTTAATGGAAAAACTTCTTGTGCCTTCATCGTGTATTGAACCATGACCAGCCGCTTAGTAGCCAACGGACTTCGCATTACGCCACCGAGCCCACATGATCAGATCCAACCTAATGCAGGTTTTTTTCTGTTTATCAATTGCGTTGAAAACACTAGCGCTTTTATACTTATTTTCTCCTTACTTGTTTATAAGCCAACATTTTTGTTGTTCATATAAGGAGGGAGATTTTTTTATGTAATTGGTTTTGACACTGGTCATTTTTATTTGTATTATATTCAGTTTTTGTATGATTACATACTTTCTTTTTTAAGCCATTTTTCGTATAATTTGATGACTTTGAATGCCCAACAACAACTTGAGTGTGCTACCACCAAGTTTTTTCTCAATTATTTTTGGCTAGAATTATAGCTATTTCACGACTTCCCAAGGTCGATCATCAGATTCCTTTTGCTCTAGTGGTGCTGGTCCACTTTTTCATTTTAATTGAAAAACTTCTTGTGCCTTCATTGTGTATTGAACCATGACCAGCCGCTTATGTTTCGGATAAATAATGTAATAGATCTTAAACAGTAGCCAACGGACTTCGCATTACGCCACCGAGCCCACATGATCAGATCAAACCTACCGCAGGTTTTTTCTGTTTGTCAATTGCATTGGAACGACTAGCGCTTTTATTAGCCACACAAGTTTATTGTTGTTTATTCGGGTTCTTTCTTATTTTCTCCTTACTCGTTCATAAGCCAACATTTTTGTTGTTCATATAATGAGGGAGATTTTTTTATGTGAAAGAATATAATACAAATAAAAATTACCAGTGTCAAAAGCTTTCACATAAAAAAGTCTCCCTCCTTATATGAACAACAAAGATGTTGGCTTATAAATGAGTAAGGAAAAAATAAGAAAGAACCCGAATAAACAACAATAAACTTGTGTGGCTAATAAAAGCGCTAGTCGTTCCAATGCAATTGACAAACAGAAAAAACCTGCGGTAGGTTGGATCTGATCATGTGGGCTCGGTGGCGTGATGCGAAGTGTGTTGGCTACTAATCGGCTGGTCATGGTTCTATACGAGATGAAGGCACAAGAAGTTTTTCAATTAAAATGAAAAAGTAGACCAGCACCACTAGAGCAAAAGGAATCTGATGATCGACCTTTGCAAGTCGTGAAATAGCTATAATTCTAGCCAAAAATAATTGAGAAAAAACTTGGTGGTAGCACACTCAAGTTGTTGTTGGGCATTCAAAGTCATCAAATGATACGAACAATGGGTTTAAAAAGCAAGTATGTAATCATACAAAAACTGAACATAATACAAATAAAAATGAGCAGTGTCAAAATCTTTCACATAAAAAAAATATGAACAACAAAAATGCTGGCTTATAAACAAGGAGAAAATAGGAAAGAACCCGAATAAACAACAACAAACTTGTGTGGCTAATAAAAGCGCTAGTCGTTTGAATGCAATTGATAAACAGAAAAAACCTGCATTAGGTTGGATCTGATCAAGTGGGCTCGGTGGCATTATGCGAAGTGCGTTGGCTACTAAGCGCTTGGTCATCGTTCAATACACGAAGAAGGCACAAGAAGTTTTTCAATTAAAATGAAAAAGTAGACCATCACCACTAGAGCAAAAGGAATCTGATGATTGACCTTGGCAAGTAGTGAAATAGCTATAATTCTAGCCAAAAATAATTGAGAAAAAACTTGGTGGTAGCACACTCAAGTTGTTGTTGGGCATTCAAAGTCATCAAATGATACGAAAAATGGCTTTAAAAAGCAAGTATGTAATCGTACAAAAACTGAATATAATAGAAATGATTTTTGGTCTACTAGAGCTATAACCTAGGTAAACTGTTTTTGCCAGTCTTCAATTCGATTTTCTGACAGATGTAAAACTGATTCGTGGTCAAGTGCCAACTACTTCCACTCTTTGAACGGAGTCGTTTTTCTTAGTAAAAAGTTCTTTAATAAAATTCTATGGAGTGATCTTTCGTTTCTTTTCATTGTTCTTACAATGTAATCCGCGCTAGTCTTCAAGTTTTTAAAGTAGATTGGCGTTATCCCTGCTTCTACGCATATTGCAAAATTTGGAGTGCAGTTCGGTAAATGAAAAAGTCTTTTTAAAGAAATTTCTTTGTACGAGTTGAAAATTATCAAAATATTTGTAACCAAAGACTTTTATGTCATGCAAGTATTAATTGTTGCGTTAAAAACCTGATATTTAGATCTTAAATCGATCTTTTGTTTTGAAAAAAAAAATATTGGCCACATTATGGTTAAAGCTAGTCTAGCTTCTCGACTTTTTTCTTTCACGTGCTTGCAAAAGTTTAGGTTGTTACTCAAAAGGACACCCTATCAATACTGACCGTGTTGATAAACCATTTTTCTTCGAGTCGTCTCTTGATTTCCTACCTTCAAAGATTAAAATCTTAGTTTTTAAAGAATTTATATGAAGACCCCAAGTATCACAGAAAGAAATTACGCGGTTTATTTGCATTTGAAGTGTTGATGGCTAATCAGCAAAAATTACTAGATCGTCAGCATATAGCAGAACTTTTATTAGGGTATTTGCGTAAATAACTCCTCCCGGAAGATTGTCACAGACGTCGTCTACATATAAGGCAAACAGTAACGGACTGAGAATACAGACTTGAGGTACTCCTGCCGATGTTTGAAATTGGTTTGAGAACCTCAAACCATCCCATACTTTTGCGTCAGTCAAAGAAATGAGTCTTTCATACATGTGAAGGAAATTTCGAGATATACCCATACAAGATAATTTATAGCCATTTGAAGTCCACAAAACATGTGAAACACTTTTTTTGTTATCTATAAAGTTTCCAGCCATGCTGGAAATTGCAAAAATTTGGTCCGTCGTCGAAAAACCCGGTCGAAAACCAGTTTGAAAAATGCTTAGATGATTGTTATTATCTATCCACTTAGAAAGCTGTTCATACAAAATTGCTGAAAAAAAATTTCTTATAGAATTTAATATTGAAATAACTCTATAATTCTCGACTTCGTTGGCATCACCCTTTATAAATATAGCAAAAATTAAGGATTTTTTGAAATTGGTAGAAGAAGACAAGGAGTTGTAAACTTTATTATAAAAGTTAACCAAGTAGTTTTTTAGTTTTTGAAATCCGTTGTGCTGTTCTTGTAAAATTCTACTGGAATTCCATCAATACCTGGACTCTTACCGTTTTTACAATTCCAAGAGAGAAAAATCCACATCGAGTTCATTCAAGCGGGTATTTGGTAAAGCATACTCGAAGGTGTGAAGGTTTTGGTTAACTGAGATTAGAGTTTTAAAATGAGCAGCCAGTAACTCAGATTCCGAGGAAAACTTCACACCTTGAGACTGTCTACCTAGTTCGTGTACTGTAATCCAGAACTGTTTAGAGTTGGTGCATTTTTTCAAGTTGTCGGCTTTATTTCTTAAATAAGATATTTTCTTAGTTTTACAAATATCTTTGTAATTTTTATTGAATCGTAAATAATAACTTTTGAAAAACTGTGAATTCGTAGTTTTAAAGAACATCAAATAAACAAACGAGAGTTTTCGTAGAGGCTTGCAATCATTGTCAAACCAAGGATTTTTTGCTACAAAATTTTTGGAAGTTTTATGTGCAAAAGGAGCTGCAGCTATAATAACTTTATTTATACTTTGACTTATTTCTTCGACCATGTTTAGATTGCTGAACTAAAGACCTCGAATGTCGATTTAAGAGTTTTTTTTATATAGCGTTGCGTTGTTTTCTAACCATTTTAGCTTTGAAAAAGTTGGAGTTTGTATTTTGACAATAATAGGAAAGTGGACTGAAAAGTTCACCATAGCAACCTCAATATCTTCGAATAAAGCCAGCCAGTTAGTTGACATTGCGGCAGAATCAATGATCGATTGCCCTTGGCCACTTACGAAAGTGAAATCACCAGCCTTATCACTATTAGAACAATTATTTAATATGTATAATCCAAAATCTGTAATAAATTCAATCAATCTTCTTCCCTTGTTATTTAAAATATCATCTTTTGAGTTTCTTGGAAATAAGAGAATATTACGCGAATCTAAAAAGTTGTCAGACAAATTTTGATATTTACCGATTCTAGAATTTAAGTCTCCAATAATCAATATGTGTTTCTATTCATAAAATCTACCAGCTGATTGAATTCGTTTGTCCAGTTATTACAGTTCAGGTAATCAGGTATAATGTAATAGTGTTGGTTTTTACTAATCACGTCAAAAATTATTTTCTCTTCAATAGTTTTAAAGTTTAAAAAATTTTCTAATAGATGTTTTTTAATAACGTATAAAGTACCCCCACTGGCTCGTCCATTATAATTAACTCTTATAGCAGGTGTGAACACTACCTTAAAATATTTTATGTAATGATTTTGGTTATGAGCTTCAATAAAAGTTTCAATTAAAATTATGATATCAAAATCTTGAAAATACTTTAAAAAAATCTGGTTGTAAAAGTTTGTTTTTGAGGCCAGTAATATTATAGCAACATATACTAATTCTATTCAGTATATTATTTAAGTGGTAGCAGACTACAGTATTTACCTATTGACTAGTACCTCTAACCCGTTATATCCTTTGTACGGTAGGTGTCGCTCGAGAGTTAGAAATGACTTCTCTGCTGTTGATTTGACAAGTAAGCTATGCGAAAACTTGTAAACAAAAAGTTTATTGTTGATCAGCAACTTGTTGTCTCCTCTTAATAAAATGTTTGCGTTTGGGTTAGTGTGCAATAATTTGTTTTTTATCTCCATAAGCGATTTCTTTCGGAATAGAAGTGATTGTTCGCGAAAAACACTAAATCCAGAGCCTTTTAAAGTGTGCGGGGCTGCAATAAGCTTTTCTGTGATTTCCGTGGCTTGGAAGTTCCATGATGACAGTGCCTCTTTCGTTGTTGTTGTTGCTAATTTGTCTGACATTTTTTACAGAGATTTCTTCACCTTCGTTTAATTGTAGAAGCCCCTTCCAAGTATGTTTTGCTAATTGCGGATAGATTTAGAAAATAGTTAAATTCTACGTTTTTAATGATAATTCTTCGCGAAACTATTGTAAATGTCATTTAAAAATGGTGAACACAAAGTTCTAGTGTTGTTTTTAACAAAAAATCAGTTTAATTTTATTGAAAATTTAAAAAACATAAGAGAGCTAACTAGAATCGCACTTTTACTTTGACAGTTGAAATGACAAAAAGGTTTATATAAATATTAGGGTGATTTTTCAGGTGGAATTTTATATTTTCGAGGAGCTTTTTGTGCAGAATTTTCATTCAATCATAACCCCATGACCCCTCCTCTCGATCCGTGCTTGCATGTTACATATGGAGGTTTATTTATTTGTAGTTGAAAAGACAAATAGTTATAGGTTTTGGTAGTATTGAATAAAAAACTAGAAGACCCGTGCGAACATTTCGCAAATTCAGTAAGGTTTTGCAATTAATTTTTCAAATAGAATGTTTGACCAAAATAAATAAATTATTTATTATACAATCAAATCAGGTCCAATTTTGAAGAGTGATACCTAATTTAGTGCATTCGGGTTTTTATAAATGAGAAAAAAAGAATACAAAAGACAGAAGTCACAAATAAATATGTTTCTCCCCCACACATTCATGGCGAAAAAAATTGTTCTCCTCCACTCACTCAATGTGGAAGCAAGAAAAAGAGAATTTTAAATTACAGAAGCAATTCATATCTTTCTCTTTCACTCATTCAATGGGTTACAGTGACGCATTCTTTATTTTAAATTATTCATTTATTGAACTATTTGCAATTATTCATTTATTGAACTATTTGCAATTACCTAAATTTATAGAAAATAAGGTGGTACAACATAAAGTTTTTGTGCAATGTCATAGCTATGTTTAAATTATAATATCCAGTGATACCTAATTTAGTGGATTTGACTATTTTATAAATGAGAAAAAAGGAGTTTGACAATAGAAATAATATATATGATGATGGCATTGGTATATATATTTTCTTATAAAAAATCCAACAGCCTTTTGAGTGGATAATTTATTTTAGTTAGAGCCGATTTTTAAATCTTCAGATAAACATCCAGTTAGTTGCCAGAGGAATAAACTTGCTTGACTGTTAAACAACCGCATAACAACATCGAATTTTTCAATCAAGAAAAAACAATCTAGAATAATTTAATTTGAACGTCACTTTTATTTCGAGTATCGAACTTTTCATAGAAATTAATTTTTGTTTAACGTTTATTTTAAAAAAATAATTTTTCAGAGTGTTTTTGACACCGAAAATAGCTATTTATTTTATTCCTCAGATAATTCCGCTCTAAAATGAGCAGATAACTTTATTCCTAGGTTAAGTTGTATCTGACTGTTGAAAAACTGATTTTTGCTCTACCTCGAAAATATGTACTAACTGACTGCTTAACTGACTACTGAAAAATTGGCCCTTAGCCTTAAAAGTAAATGTAGGAAAGAAGTTTCAGTTCCAAAAAATTTCCCTCCTTTATTATTTGAATTTAGTTATTATTTATTATTCTTATTTAAACAATAGGTATTAAACATTCTTACGCTTTTCAGTACAAAATATTAATTTACCTACATATTACATTTTGAAAAAAAATCTTTGTCACTTTTTCTTTCACTATAAAGTGTTTTTAGTCACTTTTTTCACTTAATAAAAAAATATCTTGAGCATCAGCCCTCAATGTGGTCCGCGATCAGTCAAGCCGCGATTGGAATTAGCGAATTGTTGTCAATATAACGATTAATATAAAACACTTAATATAATGTATCGGAATATAAATTTGAATATGCATATATTTACGAATAATTTAATAGACCTCAACTTTACTTCTTGTTGTATCCACTATGCTGCAGAGAAACTATTAACTACTAACTAAGAACTGCGAGCAACACGATACAAATAATTTAATGTTGACTGTTGATATCTTAATCGTATCGGCTTATTAGTGAGAAAAACTCGACGATTTTGGCTCATTCTTATTTAGCGGCCGCGTATTTCACATTCGATAAAATAGTGGCGGATTGACTTTATCTGGTTTTCATGCAATGCCTGAAGATTTATTAAACCTCTTCCGCCTTCATTTCTCGATATGAGCATTCTTTCGCTGCACGATTTAGGGTGGTGAAACTTGTAACATGTGTGCATTGTTCTAATCTTGCGCTGCAATGCTTGCAGTTCAGTTGTAGACCACCCGACAATCCCGAAGCTGTAGGATAGAATTGGGATCGTGAACGTGTTCCCAACCTTAATTATTTATTAAGTGTTAGCCGCTAAGATATGCCTTGGCGATTTTGTGAATACGGGATTTGACCTCTCTATTCAAAATGTTTTTGACAATTTTCTTTTTTATTTTTATTATTTTTATTTGTGAGATCCATCTAGTTGTTATGCAGTAAGTGGTGAGATAGGTATACCAACGTCCTCCATATTAGGTAGAATTGTTTCTAAGGTTCCATTTCTGTCAAGTTCATCGACTTTGCAGTTTCCCAAATGCCACAAGAGCTTCTTGTAAATACGGATGTACGATGTGGATACATATCACGTTTTCCCTTAGCTAATATTAATATAAAATCTCTTTAATCGATAGAATTTTTGCTTGGACGACGCTATAATGATCAAGGAGACGCGCCGCAAAGAGGCCACCCACTCCGTCTTCGGTTTCTGAACCCCCATGTTTTCATAAACCAGTTCTAATATACATAATAACAAAAAATTTAGTTCTTAGAGACGCCATCAAATTATTTTTACTTTTTTCCATTCAGTCAAATGAACATAGCATATATACAAAATCGTTGTCTTTCATTGCAGACAACTTGAAGGATTTATTCTACTGGCACAAGCAAGAGCCCGAACAGAGCTGTGTTTAGAAGCAACTAAACATCATGCAGAGGACATAATTAAATTCGTTCGCCATAATTATACATCAGTTGTGGACGGACTAAATACGGAACTATATGGAAGCATTGGTGATACAAGTTATAGGAGTCAAGTTAAAAAGTTCGTTAAAATGCTTCAGGTTCGTTCCAATGCACTGGGAACAACAACTTTTGAATTTGAAGAGCTCAAGAACATAGCTAAACATGCTGGGATTAGCTTTGGATTTTCTAATCTAATAGATATTGTCAACATACAAGGATATTTGCTAAAAAAAGGATCAAATTTATATGAATTTATATCTCAAAAATATTAAAACTAAAAGAATAAAATAAATAATTATTCGTGATTAAATGTTTCGGGTTTCATTATATTTTTCGTGTTGAAACCTATACATTTACTTGTATAATGATATTTTACTCGTTTAAGTTTATGTTCGTGTAGGTGCTTTTGTATGTACCAAAGTTCAGTTTTTGATATTCTATAAACGAATAAAATCTGAATGCCAAAGTTCTGATAAAATAACTTAACAAAAATAGGGTTTTTTTAAATTTCAACTTTTTACAATAGGGCAAGTTTTTCATTTGGAAAAAAAACGAACTCGAGATTTTAATCAAAGTTGACAATACGATGATAGAGAACACGAAAAAAGTGGATCCCGCAATTCCATCTGTCTCTGTCTGTCTATCTGTACAACTCGCTACAGCCTAAACGGCTGAAGCGATTTTCTTCAGAGTTGGTATTTAAGCGTTTTAGCTGATTGTCCAAAATAGATTTTTGACTCGTTGTTTTATCTCCAAAAATAACGGTACTTGCCATACAAATTTTTCTACCATCTTAATTATCTCTAAAACGGCTCTAACGATGTTCATAAAAATTGGTCTGCGTACTACATTGAGTACGGTCTACATTTTGGCCAACATTTGTTTAAAAATATTTTGTTATTAACGGTACCTGCCATACAACCATTTTATTGATTTTCGACTTTCTCATAAACGGCTCAAAAGGTTTCGATCAAAACTTTTATACAGGAACTCCTTTAAATTCGAAATAATACTGCGTTTCAAAATTTTCAAAAAATAGTTTTTTTGGATTTTTGAAAAAAAAAAAATATTTTTCTTTTTGATAAAATTCAATATTTCGAAAATTTTTAGAAAAAAATTTAAAAATTTTTATATATACCAAAAATAAGTGAAAAACGACTTTAAAAATACATTTAGCCGTTTCTATTAAGAATCTTTTGCATATAATGTTATCGAACATAGGAGCAGTATGTGTGATCCAGTCGTCCATTTTAATATTTAAGGCTAGATGTGCCTTGGAAAAATGGTTGGAGATTTGCGCTAAACTGCGTTCCCAAATTTTGGAATATTTTAATGAAATAGACAGCTATCGATTCCCAAATGATTGCAGCTCAGTTGCCCCGTAACATTTGAACGCAGGTTTTTAAGTTATTTTTAGTACCCCTATTACTGTAAACGTTTTCTGGCAGCACGATATCTCGAATTTATTTTTTTGCGAGGTTGGCGGTGGGATAGCAATAATATCAATACTTTTAGTACTATTATGAAAAGAGTTTTGACTTTTGGATACATATTTTATTTTTGGAAGCATCATTTTCAGATATTTGGATTTTTTTAAATATTTTTTCTTTTTTTACATATATTTAGGTGACCAAATGTATTTAAGTTGTTGTGCTTCTAATGGAATCTTAAGTTGTTGTTAGAACTCCAAAGATGTTACACTACCTCTCAAAGCGATATAAATAGGAAATGGTATTTGTTTTTTTGTTGACTGTCGGTAGGTAGGAACAAGACATGGACGACACGCTTAGCATTTGGTGTGGAAGGCCGTTTTGCGGTAACGCTCAAAATAGGTTTTAAAAGCAATTACGCTTAAAAAAATTAATTGTGATATTTTTCTTTATTTATTTTTGGCTTTTAAGCGGTTAAAAGCAAATTCCCAAACATGAATTTTACGTTTTAAAAAATAGATTATATTTTCAGAATATTTACATTTTGTTCGGTTTGAAAACGTTTAAAAATACCAAAAATACCTCACAATTTGCGATTTTTTTGTTTTCGTTTTGTTGATTCTCATAGATTAATGTATGTGTACTATGTGTATTCGACAAAGATTTTTTTGTTGATTTGCTTTTGTTGATTCTCATGATTAATGTATAATTTTGTGTATTCGGTGGAGAATTGTTCGGGTGCTTCTTGTTGATTTTTACAAATTATTCTGTCCTCAACAATTTTTATTTAGGCACGAGTACGATAACTTTGGCGCCAAGATATAATAACGGTTTTTGGTAGAGGGGCTTAATACAAGCATTTTTTACTATGGGAGGGGGGTCTATCTCCCCTCGTTTAGGCGGGAGGGGCAATTTTATAAAAATTTACTTAAAATCTTTAAAAAAATATTAAAAAAGAACGGCAACACTTACCGTTATAAATTATACCTTTTTCAAAAGTCAGAACTCTACAATTTATAATAAATTTTAAGTAAAGTTGTTTCAGTCAATAGTTTTTGAAATAATTGACTTCAAACTCAAAATTTATGAAAAAAAAGTTAAAAAAATCACTTTGAGTATTATTTTTCTCATGATTATAAACACCAATAAAGAAGTAATTGATGCAGTTAACTGTTCTAATTATTTTTTAATCAAACACTGAAAACTATTCGTTTCTATGTTTTCTAGTTTTTGAGAAAATTGAAAAACAAAACAAAATAATTTTGTATCAGATGGGTGCATGTAAAGTGTCTTTTGCATGTAAAGAATCTGGATTTAAAAAAATAATTGATATTATATACATAAACGTATGTACATATGTCATGTCCATTTCAATCTCTTTTTTCTAAATATCTGGTTATGTACTTGGCCAAAACTTAAACATTTAATATATTTAAGCATGAAAATTTATTGCATTATAAAAAAATTTGCATTACCTTTACGACAACACAACGGCAGCAAATTCTCATAGTTTCTTAATATGCACATATGTTTGTGTCATACATAGATATGCATATAACTATGTACACACATATAATGCAGCCACAGTAAAAAGTATGTATATAGTTAGATTATAAAAAACAAGACCAAGCATTCGATGTTTGTACCGTTATTTTTATACAGGTTTGGTGCAGGTTATTGTTTACCAAAGCCATTCTTCATTTAACGTTTGAAAGAGTAGTGTTTCCTGTTTAAGAATGGCGGCTAAGCATCCACTTCTTCACCCAAAATTAAATAATTTTTCGATTTTTTGTTCTTTTGGGGATTTGGTGTCAACAAACGAAAAAAGTATCCCGTTTTTAGAAGAAATCGGGTTAATTCCCTCCAAAACGTCTACTCCACCTCTGTGTTGTGATATTTTAATGACCGTCGAAAATTCAAAAAGTGCAAAGTTCGGTTGGTAAATAACCGCATTAACTGTAATAAAATCACAAAGGCATATATAAAATTTACGATGCAAACAGTGAGATGCCTAAGGGGGGACATGCTGCCCCCTGCAACCCCCCTGCTTGGGCTCACTGTAGGCTTTGGGGAGGGTGAAAATTGTATTATATGCAAAGTTCTTTAAAATTAAAGAATCTTTTGGGTTTAAAGAACAAGTATAGTTTTACTATTTTTCAATTACATATCTTAAAATCTAGAAGACATAAAAAGAAGTAGTTTTCTGTGTTTAATAAAAAAATAATTGGAGCAGTTAACTACATCAATTATTTTTTTATCGATATCCATAATCATGAGAAAAATAATATTCAAAGTGATTTTTGTAACTTTTTTTTCATAAATTTTGACTTTGAAGTCAATTATTTAAAAAACTATTGACTAAAACAACTTTATTTAAAATTAATTATAAATTGTAGAGTTCGAACTTTTGAAAAAGGTATAATTTATAACTGTAAGTGTTGCCGTTCTTTTTTAATATTTTTTAAAAGATTTTAAGTAAATTTTTATAAAATTGCCCCTCCCGCCTAAACGAGGGGAGATAGACCCCCCCCTACCATAGTAAAAAATGCTTGTATTAAGCCCCTCTACCAAAAACCGTTATTATATCTTGGCGCCATAGTTATCGTACTCTCTCCGTTTTTTTTATTTTATTTGTTTTCGCGTTTAAAAAGTGAATTTTAAAATTTAAAAATGCTTGTTTGTGCTGTTTTGGGGTGGAATAATTTACCGGACAGAAAAAACAATGAAATACAATTAAAATTACACTATCTCCCGAAAGACGCTAAAATATGCAAATTCTGGATTAGTGCTTGTGGTAATAAAAATATTATTCTTTAAAAAGCAGTAGTGTTTGCTCAGAGCATTGTGTTGAAAGCGACTATGCACTTAAAGATATACTTTTGAATTTTCCTGAAAATAAGAGAGGTTTAAGGATAGAATCAGTACCATCAAAAAATTTGCCAAATGAACTTGAGTAATATTCGAGAGACACAAGACAATAAATAAGAGAAAACAAAAGGATCGTTAATGAATGTCTAGCTGCTTTCGAAAAGTAATAATTTGAAATAAACTGTTATAATTTAAATATGTCTAATACCTATTGTTCATAAACTAACAATGTAAAGACCGGAAACCTCTGCTTTCATTTGACATTTGCCTACAAGCTGAAACACGCACACAAGTAACTTTTCTGTTCTTCCAATAGACACATTGATAAAAACGCACCCAAGAATCTTTTCTGTTCTTCTTCCTACAGACACATAGACAACACAGCCCTACTAATTTGTTTTTGTTTTGTTTTTCGATTTCCTGATGGGTGAAACGTACGAAAGTACGTTCTTACAATCAATCTTATTATGGCTTATTTGTGCTATAAGCCTAGTACGCTGCTGATGCGAAACGAAAATTTTCGGTGGTCTCCAATATGAGAGCGAAATGCTAACGAAAATCACAGCGGAAAAATATTTGCGGAGATGGTGTTAGCTGTCAAAAAAAGTTGACAAGTTGTAAAAAAAGGAGTTTTGTCACCAAATTACTTTTAGATGGAATTTTTTTGTCACCAAATTACTTTTAGATGTAATTCTACGAACGGGTTGTCCAATAAAGGCGAGCGATATCTTTTTAGAATCAGCACTTCATACTTTCAAAGGAAGCATCAACATTTTTAGCAAAGAAGTTGTATTAAAAAAAATAACTCCAGGAATACGCATACCTCATTCTAAATATGCGTATTTCAAGAGTGATTTTTTGCAATAATCCTTCTACCTATAAACTTTTGATGCTGATTTTGAGAGTATCAAGAGTATATTACAAAAAGTTATTGACCAAGTTTTTAGGATAACCGGTTCCAAAGATACACTCCAAAGTATTTTCAGATTATATATTCCAAGAGAACAGTGAATAGCTTTTGAAATATATGTTTGGAACGGGTTGCATTTTCACTTGTTCATCAGTGAGTTTTCTTAGTGGGTTTGTACTTGACCGCTCTGCTACGATGCGAATGCTCTTTGATCGATTCCCATTTTAACTATAGGTCTTGCTTCCTCAATTAATACCAAAATCAAATGAATAGTATAAATGCATGGCCTTATATGTCAAATCCAATTGACAAGTGACCAGCTTACAAGCAGCTTGATTTGCTATCAAATCCACGAGCAGGGCATCTGCCATACGATAGTTCAATTACATTAAAAAACTTCGTCCAGAAAAGAAAAAGAAGGTAGCGATGGCAATGCGAGGTAAGTGATTTGTCATCATCTTCTTTCTATCAACACAACAAAGGACTAGCGAGGTCATCACCAGAAATTGTAGACTAAATAACAATGTCCATCCCGTGCCGATTTAAACGAAGTAAACATTAAACAGATTGTCTGAACTTGAGAAATAAGTTCTGGGGTATGGTATAAAATCGCTAATCAATGAGGTCGGAAACAGGCTTTCTAAATAGAGGTGGGTATCGTTTACGATGGCCTTTTTGCAACCAAACATTATTGTGGTAACGATGATTTCCTTAATTGTCGTTTGTGCAGCGGAAGGCCGCTTACCTTTGGCTTCCGGCCTGGATACATCTTGTCCCGACCAGGTCGGAAATTCATATACGTACTGCCAGTAGCGGGCGGTCGATTTGATTTTTTCTTTGTGGCAATTGAGTTAATTTATGTGTTGAAAGTATGTAGTTAGAAATGGTGAGTGTTTTTTTTATATTTATATGGTGTCAAAGGTCGCATAGAATTTAAAAGTCGGAGTAACAAATGTATTTTAAAAATCATGACATGGACAGTTAATTCCAGAACAAACTACTGAATCTTGATTATAATATTTATATTTAGTAGTCACTTAAAATAAATTAATTTTAAAAGGACATAGGTTATTTTTAATCTAAGCACTAGCACTAGGTATGAGAAAAGTCGATAGTTGGTTATAATAAGCACTCCAAATAAAGATCCGCTATATCTTGTTCACCGGTAAGATATGTGAAGGGTGTGCTTCTTTCCAACTTCCCATTTTCATTTTGCAGATTTAGTTTAGTCGATTTTGAAATTGGTTTTGATACAAAAATTAGAATTGAACTTATTTCGAATAATTTAATACAGAAAATGCACAGAAAAACCAGACACTAGAGAAAACCCAAAGAAAAATCAAATAAACAATACAAGAGCTTGAATTTTTTTTTTTATAAAAAAAAATTAAATGTCAAAATTTCGCACGCAATTAATGTGCAGGTCAATTAAATTGAGAACGAAAAGAGTGGAGAATTGTACTAAGAAATCTAGTACAGCTATCCACTAAAATTACACATTTCGTCGTTCAGCAGCGTACTGGAAAACGAAAAGTAGAGCGAAATTTTTCGTTCATGATTTCGTCGTGTCATTTTTGTATGGGATTTTTCGTTTCGCATCAGCAGCGTACTAGGCTATAGTTATCACAAGCCTTCGACAAGAACCTTTGTCCCCGAAAGTCTACAAGAGGAAGAATATTGTGGAGACCATGATCAGGAGGATTGTTACTTGCGATTATAGGTACTATAAGGCAAGTTATGCATTCGTAAAAAAAATTCTAACAATCAAACATGATATTACGATCATAGAGAAGCCTAAATAAGTGATCGCCAAAAAATGTCTGTCTGTCTTTCAGTCTGTCCGTCTGTATGTATAACGAGCTACGCCCTAAGCGGCTTAAGCGATTGCCTTCAAATTTGGTATGGGTTATAATCTTGGCATTCCTCAAAGGGGAAACTGAAAATTTATTTTTAGGCCTAAAAAT
This sequence comes from Philhelius pedissequus, assembly GCA_910595825.1. Taxonomy (NCBI): domain Eukaryota; kingdom Metazoa; phylum Arthropoda; class Insecta; order Diptera; family Syrphidae; genus Philhelius; species Philhelius pedissequus. Next base: position 155,688,752 of record OU343161.1, read on the forward strand.
TACGGTACCTGTCATATGACATTGAAATAAAATCTTATTTTTCTCTAAAACGGCTGCAACGATTTTGATAAAAATTTTTGAGAATTTTTTTGTTGGTAATAGTTATCATTTGATATGAACCAAGTGTACAGGAAAGGTCTATTAACGGTACTTTTCATATAACGGTCTTCTTAATTTTTGGCTTTCTCGGTAACGGTACATTGGATTTCTGTCAAATTTTATATCTGAGAAGATCTAAGTAGCTAAATTATTTTTGCATATCAAGATCTTGAATAACTTTTTTTTTAAATTAAAATAATTTATTAAATTTTTTTTTCGAAAAATAAATAATTTCAGAACTAATCAAATAAAATAATTTTAAATTTTATATTCACATGAACATTAATAGTCTCTAAAAAATCGCATACCAAAATTTCAAAAGAATTTTGTTTTCAAAAAAACGAAAAATAAGAAACAGGATTTCATCAAAACCCGTCCTACAATTTTCGAGATACTTTTTTATAAAATTTTCACTGATCCGTCGCATCTAATGGCGTTCTTCGTTTTTTAGAAAAACTGATTAAAGTGATGGTTTTGGCAGTATAAATAAGTTTTTCCCACCTATGCACCATCCACTTTCATTATATACATGTATGTACTTGTACATATTTACATTATTACCCTCCTAATTTACATAATTAAAATCCACTATTCCTTGAGTCATGCATTCGACAATTCATAATGCTAAGAATCAAGGTAATATTCAATTCAATTCAATTCTTTCTTTATTTTTCAAATTATAAAATACAATTTTAGATATAAGAAATAATTACAAAGCATGGCAAATATGCCGTCTGCCGTAATAAAAATTTCTTATACAATAAACAAATTTAAAATATAATAAGAGAGTTTGATTTAACAAAGTTGTGCTCATTTAAAGTCAATTATAAGTTATTTTTATACACATATATTTAATTTGGGATTAATAAATAAACAAACTGTGACTTTTAGTTTAGTCAAAACAAAGATAAATTAATTTTGGTTAAATTGTTTAGATATATTTAAAGTTTAGAACCTTTTTGTATATAAAAAGTTAGAAAGAAAGAAAAAATAATTAATCTGGACTTTTAGTTTAGTCAAAACAAAAACATATAAAGAAGTGAAATAGGGCTTTTAGTTTAGCAAAAACGAAAATAATCTGCGACATGCGCTTTTTAAAATACCTATTCAAATAGTAGTGGCGACTTTATTCTTCAAAACATGTTCAAATACTCATCTCGATATTTTGTTGCCTGCGAAACATATCCTACAAGAGACTTCCAACCACGGCCACCATTCCAAATATTTATACATTCTTCTAAAGAAAGGAAACTTGCGGAAAAATGAAGTCTACGGATCTCTTGTAAAATTGGACAAAACGCTATAAAATGTAAGATATTTCATTCGTACCAAGGTTGCAAAGAGAACAGATAGGATTTAAGTCAGATCTATATGGTCTACAATTCAGATCCAGCATTTCGGTTCTGGCTTTGAAAATTAAGCTCATTTCTGAAACTGAAAACTCGTTTCTAAAATAGTTATCCTCGCCTAGAGTAAAACTAAATTGCCTATAAACACTCCTTGAAACTGAATGAGAACCACGTTCTATACATTTCTGGAAAAGTGTCTCATCTATACAAGCTATGCAGTCGTATAAAGACAATTTTAATTCTTCATTATTATCAGTTCGTAATGAGATCGGAAAGTCGTGTGTAACAGCTAGATCGTACCAATTTTTTACTGGACTGTAAACTTTATTAAAACAAATATTAAGGATCCGTTTTTGGAGGTTTTGGTCTGATCTATTCATTACCTTTACAATGTAATCCGCATTTGCCTTTAAGTTTTTCAGAAATATTTGAGGTAAGCCAGACTTTACATGGATGGCATAATTTGGGGTGTTCTTAGGTAACCGGAAGATTCGTTTAAAAAAATATCTTTGAACATTTTCTAGTTCTTCTAGCTGTTCATACCCATAAACTTCGCTTCCATAGCAGAGGCAGCTATTCACTGTAGCATTGAATACTTTGAATTTTGAAACTGAGTCTACAAAAATATTGCTAAAAAAATTAGACCACATACTGTTTAAAGCAACTCTAGCAGCTTTTATTTTTTCTTTAGCATGAGCCTGCGTATTTAAGTTATATGTTAGTACATATCCCAGATATTTAAATTTATCCACGACTTCTATAATATCGTTCCCTAGAGTCCAGTTGCGGCCATAACCTATAGATCTGTTGTGTGATCTGAAGATCATAATTTTCCATTTCGAGCTGTTGATTTTGAGATCCCAACTATCACAGTATTGTTTTAGCTTATTTATTTGAAGTTGTAAAGTAAGCGGGCTATCTGACAGGATAACAAGATTGGCTGCATAAAGAAGAACCTTAATAGTTACATCACCTATTACAATACCTTCTGGGATGTGATTTTCAACATCATTTATAAATAGAGAGAATAACAAAGGACATAAAACACAGCCTTGGGGAACACCAGTTTGCCATTTGAAATCTCTCGATTTCCTAGGGCCGTTCTGAACAAAAGCATTAGAGTTCTCTAGCATCTTCTCATAGAATTTTATGAACTTTGTTGATAAACCTATTACTGAAAGCTTGTAGATCAATGACTTTCTATTGACTGTGTCGAATGCAGCCTTTAAATCGACAAAAAAAGGATACAAACATACAACAGTTTCAAAAATGCAAAAGATTTTTTCCTAGCCTTTTTGCAGTCATTATCGTACCATTTAGAATAAAAAGTGTTCCTAACACTATTTTGATTGTTGAAATTTGAGGATTGTCTAATCGTTGTAAGTATCGAAGTAGATATTTCTTCTAAATTGGTCGCTTCTATGAATGGTAAGCTTGGTATATGTTGATTAAGCTTTCTAATATAATTGTTTAAGTTTTTATCACTCCATTTCAATCTGAGTGTTTTCTGTCGACTGTAGGCTTATAAAGTTATCTAAACCGCAAGTTACGAGAATAGAGAGGTGTTGCGAGAAATTTCCTGGAAGAATTTCAAAGTTTCGTGTTATGCTTAACCAATCGCCTCTGATAAGGCAGAAATAAATGTAAAGTTACCGTTTGAGTCGTTAGAACTTATTCCATTTAATAGAAGAAATCCAAAGTCTTCAATCATTTCCACTAGATATTTACCATTCTGATTGAGACAGGTATCTAAAGATTTTCTTTCATTAAAAAATTGCCGTTATTTAAATTAATTGGGTTCTGGTAGTCACTTATACGACCATTTAAATCGCCAATTATCATCAAATTTATTAAATCAAATATTACCTAGTTGAATACAACTGCTGCAAGGAACTAAGAATAATGGAACTGGAAAGGCAAGTCATTGATTGAAGAGCAATCTGAAGCGGAAGAATCAGCAGGCACAAAATGATGAGGCTATGAGAACATCTTTAAGAGGGATATTTACTTCTAGCCAAGCAAAACAATTGGAGCATCCCAATAAAAAGGTACGCTGGAAAGCTGATGATATTTCTTCAGCAATGTCCCTATGTTCTGCTGGTGCCAGTCCTATAGGCTACTTGGGTGGATGAAAAGTCGGAAGGTGGACTTAAGAAACCAAGCGATACATTCCTTGAACATGTTAGACTTTTGGAAAATATTTTTACTAAACACAATAAGGAACATCTATACACAGAAGGCAAGTTCCTGTAAAAACATAAACATTTAAAAAATGCTGAAGCTTTTTTAAGTGCAGACTGTATTTTAGAATTAAACATTTAAACAAATAATTTTTAAGTGAAATTAACTGTAAGAATAGAAAAATAATAAAAACAATGCAATGTAATAGTATTCTTTTCTTTCATCCTATATCCGATCAGTTGACGATGACGTCACACTACAGCTGTCAAAACACAATGAGCATACGTTATCTGTTTATCGTGGACTTGGTTTTCCTGTCCGCAGTGTAATGTCGCTCTTCGTAGAAATAATTTTCGTGTCCTGCTCTTCGATGATCGAAGTTAGAAGTCCATATAGCTTACCAAGAAGGTCGCAGAGTATCTGAACGTCGGTTTTTGCGAGATCATCACTGGGAACAACTGTTGACGCTTCCATCAAAATCTGCTCGATTCAAGTATCTGGCTTATTTGTGGCAAATTGAAAAGAAAGAAAGTCTTTAACAAAAAAAGCTGCACAAACAAGTCGCAGAACGAAGGGAAAAAGAAATGAATAGGGAACACAATCACATTATATACGGCATCACTCAACATTTTTGTTAAAGGTAGACTCCACCATAAATCGTTTATATAACAGCAGGTTAATAAATACAAAAAAACCTTAATATTATATTTCAATTTGCAGGTCCTACATAATTATAAAGGTTGATAAAAGCAATTCAGTTTGGTTCTAATATTGTAATGGATTGTTCCTATGACCAACTCATGAATCTACGGGAGTCCATGAATGCAGCTAAGCAGTTGATACTTTGTTTTGCACGACGACCCCTTCGACATCCACTTCTGTAATGTTGATTTAAATAAAACCACCATTGAAACCTTTCAGCGGAATTTCCGATGAATGTCCATGAGAAGTGCTTTACTGACATATTCCCCAAGAAAAACCTTGAATATCTCACACCTCACTGCCGGACTGACTAAACGGAATACAATCATGATTATACATCATTATAACAATGGGTGACAAGGTAAGCTATAAAGCATCTCTCACAAATAATCATTAACTCTTAAATTTATTAGATACACAACGAACCATTGTCATTGGCAAAAGCTAAACGACTAGGTCTGAGAATGGCTCGCCTGCCCGTGGACAAATATTTACAGTGGGGATCAGGTTCTGGCAAGTCAATAACACTCAACCAGATGATAAATATTATGTTGGATTTGAAATCAACTGGGAAAAATCACTGAGTTATGTACCGAGAAGAAAACTACTAAATCCATACGACAAACAATTCAAGGAGCAACGAGTTTTGCGTAAGAGAGCAGATGCATTGAAATTTCATTTGGACACTTGGGGAAATTAAAAAAAACCCTTATAGATTCAATTAATAAAAAATAAGTAAAAATAAATAATTAATGTACGTGTATTGGGTTTTTTTGTGCTTGTGGATTTTAGGTACGTTGAACTTAAGGAAAAGTTAAAACAAAATGAGGATGCAATTAAAACTATCCCAGCACGAATTGAAGATGATAAAGAAAAACAAGCACTTAAAATAACTAATAACCCATTAATTCATGGTGTTCCTTTCGTACCGATACAAGATCTTACAAATTTGTTTAATTTTCTCTACATCAACATTAACCTTCAACCTCCTATGATTAAGAATATTTTCCGTATTAAATCTAAAGCAAACTCTATAACACCGCCAATAATAATTAAGTTTTACTCGCCGCACGTCAAAAATTTTGTATTGCAATCGATCGCCAGTTACCGGAAAACAACTAAACAAGGTCTTCGACTTGGTAATCTTGGCCATAGAAAAAATAATTACATAGAGGCGCGACTCGTACCCCCCTTGCCTTAAACACCCGCACATTTTTTTTTTGAGTTAAGTAAGAGAAAACTCTTAAATTACTCATTTTTTGCTATCCGTGAATACATGTGAGTGGTGGATTAAAATAACTTTTGCTCAACCTGACAGATAGTTTTTTTTTAGTTGTGCAATTGATATGTATGCAGATGATGTTCATCTCCGGAAAAGTTGCTTGCTGGGACTTGTCGAAAATGGCGCTTCGGAAAATTGATGAGGATCTTAATAGAATTGCGCGCAGGTCAAGATTAAATGTTTTTTTTTTTTAATCAATAGAAGTCTAAATGTATTATTATCTCACGAAATGCTGTAGATACATCGTATTTTCCTAAAGTTTATCTGAACAATACACCCATAGAATATGTTGAGTCAGCCATAAACCTTGGATTACTCTTTAATAAAACCCTTACCTGGAATGACCATATTACGGTAATAGTCGGTAGATTATATGGAGGTCTTCGTATGCTTTGGGCTACGCAGAAAATCACACCTATTAATACAAGAAAAATCCTTGCCAAGGCGCTGTTGATCCCAATTGTATGTACGATTGTGAACTTTTCGCTAACTGTGGTTATGTTAACAAACCTAAGTTAAATGTTGCTTATAATAGTATGGCACGCTATCTCTATGTGCGAAGAAGGTGTGACCATATTTGATCCTTCTCTAAGTCAATACATGGAATTACATTTTAAAATATCCTTAAACAAAGGACTTTAACCTTGCTACATAATGTATGCACACATCAACCTTTATACCTTTAGAACAAGATTTGTTTCCCGCGTTCCAATAGAAGTTGTGATCTTGTACCAATTATGCATACATATCTTGTCTCTGAGTGTCACTTCTTTATATATGCGATCAGATTATGGAATTCCCTTCCCCGATCTATTCGATTGGTGAGCTCCAGGACCCTTTTCAAAGTAAGCCCCTTTTTTTCTTCTTTTTATATATAACTTTCGTTATATTTTTTTCTCTTTAATCTATTATTTTGTAAATATTTCTCTTTTTTAATTTTGTTTCTTGCTTTTATTTTCAAATAATACTAAGCCCCAATTATAACATGTATTAATACTATAAATTTTAACTCATGGAATTTTGTTGTTATTGCTGATTTTTTTTCTTGGTAATACCATACAAATCATTAATCATTGTAACTTATACAAATTAAGAAGATCCTGTATCTTACTGTGTAAGGTTAAGGTAAATAAATAAATAAATAAATAGGTAAATCATTAATACATGCTACTTTGAATTTGGCACTATTAAGGATTTACCATCTTTGGTAAAGGATTTTTAATATCTCTTTCATAATTTCCTTCTTGTATCAATTTTTACATTCTATTGTCATAATCCTGTTTATCAAGAATCACTAATATATTTCCTTTATCGGCTTTAACGAAAAAATGATCCCTCTTTTTATTGAATTGATTGCATCATTGAAAACGTTTTTCACAATTTTCCGTTCTTTAACGTTATATGAATATATTAAACTTACAGCAGCCGATCTTATACTTTTTTGAACATCAAACGGTTTGTATTAAAGCATGGTTTCAATATCAATCACCAAATCAAATAGAGGTTGTTTTTCAGGCACTGGTGCAAAATTAAAACCTTTATTTAAAAGTTCCACCTCCACTTTAGAAAAAACAATACTCGATTGGTTCACCACATAATCTTCAATAATTGCAGGCTTACACACTTTTTCCTTTTTATGTTTTTATTCTTTTCTAAAATCAATAAATCAAACTTTTTCTTGTGAATTCAATATTTAAATAAATATTTAAATTGATTTGAATCTTTTTTTTTTTTAGTTTTGAAGCAAGTCTTCTTTGCCGAAAGTACTCAGAGCAAAAACGAAAGGGCCCCTATGTCGGGGCACATTCGGCGAAATTACTTTTTTTCATACAATAGAAAATATAAGTGTTTTTAGAATTAATACGGAAAGTTTTTTACTTCATTTTAAATCCTAAATATTTACATTTCATATAATGTTGAAGGGTTTTCAATAGGTTCATTAACTTCCTGAATTCGAAGGCTTGAACTTTTGGTGCCGAATGTGCCCCGGCTTACCATGCTAATACAACGGCGGAAATCCTCTATAAAGCTCAGAAAACAGATAATTTATTTTAAATTACCTGGTTTCTGAGGTTTATACGGGTTTTCCGCCGTTTCATGAATACCTTTAGTACATAGTATAATAATATATTTCGATAGACTTAACAGTACTAAAAGGCAGTTCAAATAAAGTATAAATTCCTTGGAGCCCGTCACGTGCAACAAGCGTCTTTATTACATATGACGGAAAACGGGTCATTTATCATAATACAAAAGGGCAAATACAATGGAGTCGTTATGGGTAAGTGTACGCACTTTCGACTTTAAAACATGATTCCAAGCGAAATATAGAAGATTTTGTACAAGGCTGTATTAAATTACAAAGCTGCATATTTGGCTATTTATGAAAAAAAGTAAAACTATATATTTTTGCCAATTTACTAAATAAATAAATAAAAATAAATAACCGCGTAGAATTCAATGCTTCAAAAACTCAGTGCTGTCTTATGTCGTTAGCAGAACCCACCACTCATGCCTCTATCCATGAGCGCCACTTGCATTGAAGAAACCGATCAGCAGTCAGTCCTTGGCATGTGCATCACAAACCACCTCTTGTGGAATGAACACATATTTGATGTAGCCAAAAACGCTGCAAAATGTTTGGGTTTCTTCGAAGATGCAAGAAATTCTTCTGCCCTCCTGATCGGGCTGTAATCTATAAGGCCTTCATTCGTCCAAAGATGGAGTATAATTCCCAAACTCCCAAAACTCATTTGAGTCTTTTAGATAGAATTCAGTATAGAGCTCTTAGAATGATAAGCGATAGAACTATAATGGAAACATTTAAATCTCTAGAACACCGTCGAAATGTTATATGTCTCTCATTATTTTATCGCTATTTTTATAAACAATGTTCAAGCCAAATAGCCATTTCTTTCTTTAGCCATTTTACCATTTTGATATTCAGAAATTCAAAACCAATGTGCATCGGTATCTCCTCCTGCATCCTTTCCTACTTTCCTAACGCTAGCCATGTGCTTGCTCATTTTAAGGGTAGTCAAAATCCCTTTAGTGCGCGCGTCATTATAAAAAAAATAATGACAAAACCAAAGCACGTCAGATTGCGCACACTTGCCCCTATCTGGGGGTTTTTAATACTTAATACGTTAAAATACCGGTACTTGCCACACAATAATTTTTGGATTTTCGACTTTATCATAAACGGCTAGACGGATTTCGATCAAAATTTTTATATAGGAGGTCCTTGGAATTATAAATAATACTGTAATTTTCAAAAAATATTTTTGTTTGATTAAAAAAAAAATATTTTTTTTTTGAAAATTCAATATTTCGAAAACTTCTTAATGATTTTTTGTGAAATATCGGTTTTATGTTTATATTATTAAATGATTAAAATCTTCACACCAATTTAATTTTTTTAGAAAAAAATTAAGGAAATTTTGTATATACAAAATTAAGTAAAACGTTTTTAAAAATATATTTAGATTCCTAATAGAAATATTTTGCATAGGATGTGATGAACATAAGAGCAAGTACGTGCGATACAATCCATTTTATTTGATATTCCATTTACAAACAAAAAAATTAAATGCACGACTGGATCGGATGTACTTGCTATTATGTGCGATCACATCTTAACCACAAGATTTTTATTAGAAACAGCTCAATGTTTTTAGTATTTTTTACTTAATTTTTTAACTACAACATTTTTTTTTCTAAACAATGTTTAGTATGTCAATTTTATGTATTTAATAATATAAATTTAAAAACTGAATTTGAAAAACAATCGTCCATCCATTTTCCAAATATTGAATTTTCAAGAAAAAAAAATATTTTTTTTTGCAAAAATCCAAAAAAAAACATTTTTCGAAAATTTTGGTCTGTAGTATTATTTAGAAATCAAATGGCCTCATACGTAAACAAAAATTTGAACGAAATACTTTGAGCCGTTTATGAGAAAGTCCAAAATCAAAAAATGGTTGTATGGCAGGTACCGTTAGTTTTGGGCTTAAAAAAACGATTCAAAAATATATTTTAGACAATCACATAAAACACTTAAATACCAAGTTTAAAGAAAATCGCTTCAGCCGTTTAGACTCTAGTTGTACAGATAAAGACGCGGAATTGCCGTACCCACTTTTTTGGTGTTCTTTATCATCTAATGTCGAGTTTGATTAAAATCTCGAGTTCGATTTTTTTCCAAAAGCAAAACTTGCCCTATAGTACCAATATGCTAGTAATAGGGAAGGGAAACGTCAAAACAAAAGATATATATGTATGATTCTCTGCATCGTTGTTGTAAGCCAATCAGGGCTGACACTTCATTAATTTTATTTTGTATATAATTAGTTTATAAAAATAGAATGAAAACATGAATAAAAGAAAACAAGATCACGACACTTTTTTTCGTCTTATTTGAAGTCACCAGAGATCAAAATCCATTAGTCCACAAACAACAACAATTTGCATATTTTTGATCTCTGGTGCCGTCAATAAAATAAGAAAATAAAAGAAGTGTATTAAACTTGTTTTCTTTGATTCATTTAATGAAACCACCTTTATGAGGATTGGCTTTTGGTCTCAGAATAAGAATAACCAGAAATGTATTTTAAAAGGAAAATTCAGTGTTCTTAGAACCAAACAATTATTGGGACATTTATGGGAAATTCGTGTACAGATTTCATATCGTATAATTCACAAAAGAAAAATTAATGATTGGCATTTCCAGCAATTCCAAGATGGCTGCGCGAATGAAAATAACCAATCAAACTTGAATGTATAAGTACTTTTATTTGCTTCTATATAAACTAGTCATATTTTTGGTGAATGTTACTACACATAAAACATATTTTCATTACAGGGTATCCGAAAAAATGACACACATAAACCTTAACTTTAGTTTTATTTTATTCCATAACTATTTTACGGATATACTCCGCGGTTGTGGTTGTTGCTGTTGCTGTTGAAGATCCGGTAGCTTCAAATTCCTCCAATTATTATTCGCTGAAGATTAAAGATGCTTCACTCCCTTCGTCCTCAGTCCTAAGACTTTTTTTCTTTTAGGACATCCTGAAATCCAGGAAAAATATTAGCAAATTAATTCTTACCAGCATCGTCTTCATTCAGCGTGAAAACGTAAATTTTAGACATTAAATTTATTCTTTTCAAATTTTTATTGCCAGGTGATTTGATGATTTTTAAGTCAATTGACACTATTATGATATCGTCAATTTTTCGACTGAATTTTCAATGCCGCCACACAAGCTCTGTCTGAAAATTGGTTCACCGGTGACGTTTCAAAGACGGTGCACGACGTACTTGAAGCAACGATATTGACTGGGCAGTTTAAAGGAAAATTACCTCGAATACCTATAATTCCAGCAAATCAGCAATACCTTTGAAAAAGCTACAATTCCCGATACGTTTGGGTTTCGCGATGGCGATAAATAAGTCGCAAAGGCAGACAATGGAAATTTGACGCTTCGACTTGGAGAATCCGTGTTTTTCCCATGGGCGGCTGTACGTTGCATGCGCACACGTTGGGAAATCATCAACTTTATTTGTTTTAACGACAGACAGATTAACGATCAGAATGGAAAGCACTGATTGCTATTAATAAGAATCTTCACCAATCACTTTCATAATAATAACAATTTTAATATCTAATAATTGAACGCAATACAATAAAGTCGCGGCAACGCGCGGCCGGGTCTTCTAGTACATATGTATATATATTGAATATATATTGTCCATTTTCTCGCATTACTCCACTATTTCTCACTATCCCTAAGCTAGAATTTGGCAATAACTTCCAAGTCACCATTCCACCAAGATCTGTCTGGGAGGACTTACACTTCTTCGAAGATGATGCTATCTGTTTTTATACTGATACATCAAAAACTGATGATGGGATTGGTGGGGTTGTGTCCTCAAACAGACTAAAATTAAATTTCTCTTTCCGTCTTACTAATTATTATAGCGTATTCCAGCCGGAAATCATGGCAATTAGAGAAGTCCTTTTCCTGGCTCAAAGAAAACGAAATGGATACTGATATCCGTATCTTCTCAGATAGTCAGGTGGCTATTAAATCTCTGGAATCGTCCTCTACAAACTTCATCACTGCTCTCAACTACCGTCCATCTCTTATGGGGATTGGGAAGCAGTTCAATATTCACCTATGTTGGGTGCCATGGCACAGTGATATCCCAGGGAATTGTAAGGCTTATAAACTTGCCAAAAGTGGAACGACACTACCTTTATTACTTGACAAGGCAGATATTCAAACTATTTTTGCAGAAGCTGCATGGTCGAAGAAGAGAAACTACTCCTCATCTTCTGTGTACTGTACATACCCTGCTCTATCTCACAGACGTAAGCTCAATTTTGGGACTTTTTCATCGAGGATCTCAGCGATATAAACAAACAGACGTTTACAGTCTCTTGCGCTTCATTAGGAGCTCCAAATGGTTCAACGAATAGGGAGATTATCTCAGGATTCATGTAGTATCACAAGGGACCAAACTCTGGTCTATATTTTCAGCTGCAACGCTGACAGCCACTTTGACCTAACCTAACCGAACCTACAATTTCATTTTCTTGTTTCGGGAGAAAATGTCGTTGTGAAGTGACCAAGAGAACTAGCTCTAGATAGATAGATAAATAGATATAATTTTATTTATGTTATTAAGCAATTTTTACATGATATTATTACAAGAGTAAAATAAAATAAGTGGGTAATGGCATTGCCGTTTGCGTGATTGACGCGCTAAAATGTATAACGTTCTTGATTCTTGTACACTTTAAAAAAGTATTTTACTATTAAAGAAAAAAGCCAAGGTTAATTGAAAAACATGCTTTTTTTGGTTTGTACTACATGAACTCCGTAATGATATTATTGCGATATGTAAATGCACTTTCAATATAAATTTGAAGTGAATCCCAATTGTCGCCTTTAAGAATATTCTTTGTTTTTTCCATTGTCAAGCTTTCACACGAAGATATTGATTAGGAAACTGAGTTGCTCGTTTTTTGAATTGCTTTCGATTTGACATTCGCTTTTTGTAAACAAACAATTTGCTACGCGGTTGGAAAATTCTAGATAATTTTGAGTTCTAAATTAACCGCAGCTTATTTTTAGAAAAATAAATACAAAATAAAGAAACCTGTATAGGTAAATGTTGTTTTTTTTATTGTGGTTGTTAATAATAGTTTGCTAAATTAATATATTAGAAGGTCACGGAAAAACAATGAACTAGGAGAAAATTGATTTGAATGCAGATTTGTTGGAGTGCGTTTCTCTTTCCATCCAAATCTTGGACCCAACACATGATAGTGACGATGGGAAGCTTATATTGGGCTTATTGAAATGCACCGGCATTGCCACAATCATCACAGGAACAGCCGCCTGGAAACATTGCCTACAAGAATTAAAACTTAAAATTTTCTTTCACAATGAATTTATTTAAGTAGCTCACTTGGTTTGGTTTAATGTTGTAATAATATTATTGTAAGAAACAATTTCTCTTTAATAGATAGATCTGTCTCCCGAGATAGACGTCAAAATGGAAATCTAAAAAAATTTCAAAGCAAAAAGTCAAAAAATTCGCTTTAAATCGTTGACCGGGGAGATTTTTTTCATTCCCCTTACTTCTTGTCCTTCTCACCCACAAACTCCCAGTTGCCGGCAACTCAGTTGCCTTGTGTGAAAGGGGTCTTCAAAATGAAAAGATCATCATACTGAATATTAATGGTTAGTTCGCATTTTTCTGCCAAAAAAAATCCAATCATTAACACATTCCAATTTATTTGGTAAGAAGGTATGGAATTATATGTGCCGGATAATTAAGCACTTTGATTATATAATCGAAATGTTATTTTAGTGTAAACGTAAAAGGTTTGGGAGACCTGTCTCCAGGGCGAGGAAGTAGTTAGGAGTGTTGATAGGGAGGCGGAAAAGTTTTTAAGGGAAAAAGCTAAGTAGTTTTTCAATTTCTTCGTATTGCTTGAGCTCTTGCGGCTTAACTATATGCCACACAGAAGTGAAATTATTAACATCTGCAGCTTGTGTAATTTACGAGAGAGGGAAGGTATTGGACAGTTTCTTTGAACATGCCATGCCTTAAAGGAAATTAGAAGGTTACACTTTGGCAAAAGTGAGATAAGAGAAGACGTTATTTGCAGCTTGCTTAATGGCTTTAATTAGATGCAGATCATTAATTTTTGCACGGATGCGTCATCATATAGGCTCAAAATAATGAATGAGAGTTTGTAGTGCTAGAGCATGTTCATGCAAAAAGTATAATGATGTTTTAAATTGCGTTACATTTAATTTACTTTGTTTCTTAACTTAACTTAAGGCTACACAAAAAGAGTTGAACAAAAATTGTTGCATTAAACTCTGCTTAGTGTTTAAAATTGCTTTTGATGTTTTTTGTTTTAACTAACCTAAATTTTCCTAAAATGGTTGGAAATCCTGAAGAAAATATATAGTAAAGTTAACTTTATTTATTTTTGTTTTAACTAAACTAAAAGTCGCTTGAAATAAACAAGTAAAGTAAAATACAAATTATTTTACAAAAAATACAAAAAAAAAATGTTCAAACCTTACTGTAAATAAATATTGTATAGCAGCTACAACTCGTACTGACGGCCTTAATGCCATGTCCTATATATTATTCGATAAGAAATTACAAATATTGTTATAAAAAATGTTTTTATTAAATGAATAAAAAATCTAATCTATTGCTTTAATCCCCAAGTTTGGCAACTGTAACATATAACTGAGCGCATGATAGCTTCAAAAACACGGTATTTTGTTGAGATTGGAATTTCATTTTTATTGATAATGGTTTTCAATGACGCGTGTATTAGGCTTTTAGATGATGATAGCTTTTGATGAAAATGATGAGTGAGTTTCATATTGGGTTCCAAAATTATGCCGAGGTAATTATATTGTGCGACAACTTAGATTTCTTCACCGTCGAAATACCGTTTTTCATTCACTCGCAGCCTCGTTTATCTATTGCGTAGGATCATGATTTTAGATTTTTCTAGATTCACCCTCAAGTTCCAGGTTTTACAGAAGTTGTGCATTTTATTGATCATTAGTTGTAAGCTGTGAGGGGATTCCGCCAGTAATACAATATCATCAGCGTAAAGTAAAACCTTAATGATTTCTTGAGCAATTCTGATACCGGCTGGTAGATTTTGCGATATGTCATCTATAAATAAAGCGAAGAGGACTACACTAAGCAGGCAACCCTGTTTAACTCCGGTCTTAGTTTCAAACCATTCAGACTTATTTCTGCCGTCCCATACACATTGACGTGTTCGTTGACATACCTTTTTGAGATAGTATATAGAAAAGTGCATTGCGGTCAATCGAGTCAAATGCAGCTTTAAAATCTACAAAAAATACGTACAGATTTCTTTTTTGTCTAAGGAAGAATTGGGCGACTGTTGTTAGTGTGAATATGTTGTCAACAGTGGAGTATCCTTTTCGGAAACCCGCTTGATATTCACTTAGTAAATTGTTTCTTTCCACCCAGGTGATGATTCTTCTTAGAAGGATAGAGCAGAAAATCTTAGCAATTGAGTTCATGAACGAGATTCCTCTATAATTATTTGGTACATTAACGTCCCCTTTTTTATATATAGGATACACAATAGAGTTCTTGAATTCGGTTGGTACCTCACCCGTTCTATAAATGAAGTTGAATGCTTCTAGCATTTTACTTAAAAAAATGGGTGGGGCATTTTTATAGAATTAATTTCCTATTCTATCAGGTCCAGGGGCTTTTTTGTTTTTGAAATTATTGAGGCTAGTCATCAGTTCACTCATATCAAATTCCGCATCTAGTAGTTTTTCGATTATAAGGGGCTCAGTAAATTGTATAATTTCACAAATGTGAGTGGGATTAAGTAAGTGTTTAAAGTAATCTGCTAAATTTGAGGCCGAAACATGAATTCCACAGATAAATTCTATATCTTTGAGTATCTTAATTTTATCCCAGAAATATTTACTATTCTTTGCGCTCGAAAGTGCCAGTACAACAGACTTAAAATATTTATGACGTTTGTCTCTGCAAAGCATTTCATAATTTTTATTTACGCTGATGTATTGCTTTGTAAGGGATTTATTCGGACTTGTTGATATTTTTAATCTCCGTAGTAGTTTAAATGATAATTTTCGTGCGGTGACATTCCTGGTCGAACCACTTCTGTCGGTAGTACTAACAACTTTTTTAATGGAGTTGCTTAGGTAACTTATCTTTTCTGCGTCTGTACGGTAAAATTTGGTGGTTGCGCAGGTACTCTCTATCTCGGTCAATAATTTTAAAGCATATGATTCTTTTTGGTTCTCTTTCCACATAGGTTTTGGCGGCAAGCTAAGTGCGAGGTATTGTGTATTGATTTCGAAGTCGAACGTAACAGATATTGGCATGTGATCTGAGAAAATTTCGGGTACTACTTGAAACCAAGAAAGGATTTTATTCCATTCGCCCGATGCTGCACAAATATCTATAACCGACTTTCCTGAACCTCCAAAAAAAAAATAAACTCCCCGTTTCTATTACCTTTGCTACACCCATTAAGTATGTACAAATTGAAGTTTTGGCACATTTCTAGAAAAAGGCGACCATTCTTATTCGTGATTTTATCTTTTGAGATAAGTCTATCTAAAATGTCCATACCAATAAAACTCGTCTCAGATGGAATTATTTGCTCTTCACCAGTCCTGGCGTTGACATCTCCGATTAGCAGAATATTTTCAGATTCTATTGTATTTAGAAGATCATAAACAGCATATAATTCGACATCCCAGAAATTGCAGTACTGTTTTAAATACGTTGTGAAGTTAGTTTTTTTGTTGAGCTTGTAGATGGCGCTGCTAGCATCCCATCCTTATTGACAATAGTTGACGTTTCGCCGAAGTTCTCTTGTGATTTATTTGTTTTCCATTGTGAAAAGTTAATTATTTCATTTTTTATTCCGATGTCACCAAATAATTCGTGTAGCACCTCACACCCATCTCGATTGCCAGAAAAGCATTTTCCTTCTTGTGTTGTGTGAAAAGCTTAGTTAGTCTCTGGTGTAATCAGGGTTCACGTACACACCGCTTCCTTTGAGCTTGCCTGAGCTCTTAAGCAGCTGAGATGAAATGTGTTTGTTCTTTGTCTCTCCTAGTACAAGTTGCTGTCTTCCTTTAGATTGCAATGCAGTTACATCATCTATATCAATGTTTTGATCCAGAAGTTTTTTTTGTGATCTCATTGATTGATTTGTGGATATCATCGAACATAGTTGGTGGTAGAGTGAAAAATAATTTTTTTTCCTTAGAACGCATTTCCAACGATTCCATTTTTTTTCGAGTGTATTGTTATTTTGTTTTAACTCCTCAAGTTCTTGTGCAAGGGTCTCATTTGAGGCTTTCAGATTCTGCATTTCGGCAAACATGAGTTTTTGTTGGCAAATCACTAAGTTTGCTTTGTAAAGTTTTTGAAAGCATATCTTGCAGTCCAAAAACAGTTATTAATGCTACAGCCATTTTGTTAGTATGTCTTTTTTTGCTATTGCGGGCTAGCTCCGGAGATGTTTCTAGCAAATTTCTTTTGTGTGTTTGTTGCATTAGAACTCACTGAATTTGGTGTTTAGTTCTCTTACTGAATCTTTTAATTTTATAGAATTTAGGATTATTACTAAAAAAAAAATACAAAAGGGCTTTTTATTTCGCGATAAAATACAGAAAATAAAATATTTTCTTAAGAGCCATGGTTTTTCACTTTTGCAACCTTTGACAGATCAACGGTCAATCGAGAACTAGCTGTAAAGTTTAGCCTGAGGCGTTTTCTAAGCGCACATTCGCTTATTCCAACTTCCACCACGGCCCTACGCTGGCTTAAAGACAAACTGAAAAGATGTTTAACCTTATCAATTAGGCATTGTTTCACAAACTTTTTTCAGGATTTTTCCTAACATATGTTCGAAGCATCTGGAAAAAAAAGAATGATAAAGAAATCATAGGAACATTAAATATATTTATTCATAACATGTAACATGTATATCACGGATATATAATATTCACTGGTAGTCGGTTAGGAAAAATGTATATTGATATATAAGTGAAGCCACAATTAGTTTGTTTTTAATTACATCAATAAAAGATTCGATTCTTTCACACGTATACACGCATTTCCTAGCCGGGGTTAGTGTACACACGCGCACATTTGTCCAAAAGTTTTGAGAACACTTACCCCCACTGCACTTGTTTTAATATTTTGTTTAATTTGAACACATTAATACCAAATACAGTGAAATGTTCACTCAAATATAACGTATATAAATAAATATTTAGCACTCAATGTGTTAAAATAAAATCACTGAACACTAAGACGTTTTTTAAATTGAGAAATATTTTAGTAAAACTTACCTTTTAAAATTTAAAGCGCAACAACAACATCACGCAAACAAAATGCAAATACCTAGTTAATTGCGCATTTATAGATACTTAAAGCCGGGTCCATACGCAACAGCAAACTTGACATGCATACATGTACAAGGAGTACTGTACAATCTTACTTGACTGTGTGTAAGAAAATATTGCCCAAATTTTATGTTGCCCAAGTGGGTGGTAATATTTGGAATGATAATATTTGTATATTACTTGTGCATGCCTCAACAAAAACAACCAAATAAATGGTCTTCGATAGAATTTCATTCAATCAATTATTATTGTTATTGTTTTCACTTTCAAAGAATAATAATAAACAATAACAAAGGGTTTAAACCTATAACAACATTTTGAGGGTCCAGATAAATCGAAGTTCTAACTAAAATAAAGTCATAAATTCGAGTTCTATATTTATTGTCATTGTCCAGAAATTAACTGTGCGTACACTTCCCCGCTGCGCACACTTACGGCAAACGACTCTAGATGTTACGAAGCAAATTATCAACAGATCGAATGCGAATGAGTGCCATCAAGAGGCATCTGAAGAAGGTTATCAGCTGAACGGGTTCAAGCGAAGGGTGTGAGTTTAGAAATGTTGGGGATTATGAATATATTTGATTTTTGATGTCTTTTACTATATGGGTATTTGTATCTTAGCGGTAAGCGGAGAAAGTTACAGTTCAGATTTTGTTGTTCGAATTTCTGCTAGTGCGATATTGTTGTACACTTCTACATGAACAGAATAATAATTGAACTTATAATTTTAACAGGCATATGAATAAAGCCGCGATTATTACTTAAGATTTTGCACCGCGTCATCCAGGTAAGTTTTATTATAAGCCTTTTATATCGTACATATGTATAATCAAATTATCGTTTAGTTATTTGAGTTGATTTATTGAATCCAGCAACCATTTAAAATACATCATGGGGCTAAACGCTCATAAAGCCATCCGTCCTCTGCCAAATGAACTAACGTTTCATTAACATCCTGTGAAAAAAAATAAATATAAATGAAAAAGAATCAACAGTTGTTTTTTTGTATTGTTATAAGAGTATTTTAAAATAAGATTTGTTTTCGCAAGACATTGATTTATCGATTTCAATTAATAAAACCTGCACCTATTCTTAACAAGGAGATGGCGAGAATAGGTTTTAAATCGGCAAACACTCAAGTCTTTTTTGTTCACGAACACAAAAGGGAAAATCAATACACTAGATATGTCTGATGTTGTTTATTAGATCAACTGTTTGGGTGAAAGGGATATGAACTGTTCATCTGTGTATGTAGGTACATCCAAAGAAAAGCTTCGCAATCGTCTCTCGCTGCGCTTGAACAACATTGCAAAGAGGAAAACCAGAAGCCTGACTTGGATAATGTCAACATTTTGGAAGTTAAGAGACCCCATACAAAAAATTTCTGGAAATGTTGCACATAAACAACACGGAGCATGCTATCAACACAAGATCCTCTCAGTCTCAGCATCATTTTTAACCAGCTGATTAAAAGAAAATAAGAAAGAAATAAAACCAGATAGAGAACAATGGACAACAGTGTAGTGGTTAAAAATTAAATTTGTATCGAAAATTTTCATTATTTTTATTATTATTATAATTGATTAATGATTTTTGTAAACATATTTTTAACTTTTATGCTTCACTTTTTGATATGCTTTTATTTCGAGCAATTGTTTTAATGCCGTGATTTTAAATTTACTTATTTTTGTGTTAAGCCTAGTACTCTGCTGATGCGAAACGAAAATTTTCGGTGGTCTCCACTAGGAGAGCGAAGTGCTAACGAATACCACAGCGCACAAATATTTGCGGAGAGTTCTGTAGGCCGTCAAAAAAAATTGACAAGTTGTAACAAAAAGGAGTTTTGTCAACAAATTACTTCTAGATGGAATTTTTTGTCACCAAATTACTTTTAGATGTAATTCTTATGAAATAATTCTTGGATATAAAAATGGTTCTGATTACACATAGAGGATTTAAAATAAAACTCAGAACCGTTTAAATGATCCAAATTGAGCAATTACTTTTGGATTTATTATATGGCTTATCTGCCGATTTGATGAAATTTCTATCACTTTTAAGAAAATCAATGAAATTGGGAGGTAAACCACTCTATAATTCGAAAACTACGTGCTTCTTTGGAATAGTGTAAACGTTCTGAGCTCTAATTTATGGTTTCTTACTAATTTCGGATACCATTTTCAAGTCCAAGAATTATTTCAAAAATATTACATCTAAAAGTAATTTGGTGACAAAATATTCCATCTAAAAGCATTTGTCAATGCTTCCTTTGAAAGTATAAAGTTTTGATTATAAAAAGATATTGCTCGCCTTTATTGGACAAACCGTTCCAAAGATATACCCCAAAAGGCATTCACTGTTCCATTTTAAAAATATAATCTTAAAATACTTTGCAATGTATTTCTGGAACGGGTTATCCTAAAAACTTTGTTGATACCTTTTTTGTAATCTACTCTCAAAATCAGCATCAAAAGTATTTAGGTAGAAGGCTTATTGCAAAAAATCACTCTTGAAATACGCATATTTAGAATGATGTATGCGTATTCCTGAAGATATTTTTTTAATACAACTTCTTTGCAAAAAATGTTGATGCTTCCTTTGAAAGTATGAAGTGGTGATTCTTAAAAGATATCGCTCGCCTTTTTTGGACAACCCGTCCCAAAGATATACACCAAAAGCTATTCACTGTTCACTTTGAAATAATATATAATCTGAAAATACTTTGGAGTGTACCTATAGAACGGGTTGTCCAATTAAGGCGAGCGATATCTTTTTAAATTTAGCACTTCATACTTTCAAAGGAAGCATCAACAGTTTTTGCAAAGAAGTTGTATTTAAAAAAAATAACTCTAGGAATACGCATACATCATTCTAAATATACGAATTTGAAGAGTGATTTTTTGCAATACGGCTTCTATCTAAAAGAGTAGATTAAAAAAGGTGTCAGCCAAGTTTTAAGGATAACCCGTTCCAAAGATACACTCTAAAGTATTTTCAGATTATATATTTCAAAGCTTTTGGCGTATATCTTTGACACGGGTTGCATCTTCACTTGTTCATCAGTTTGATTCCTTAGTGGGTTTGTACGTGACCGCTCTGCTACGTCCCCTTTCACGCAGGGAAACCAGTTGCTGGAGACTTTTTGATGTTTTCCTTTAATTGCTTTGTAGCTTTCACACGAAGAAACTGGCACCAAGAAACTGAGGAGGAAACTAGGAAGATTATGTTGGGCTTATTGGAATGCAAAATGCAAAACGTCAAAAAAATCTCTTCAAATCGTTGACCGGGGAGATTTTTTTCATTCCCCTTACTTCTTGCATTTCTCGCCATCAAACTACCAGTTGCCGGCAACTCAGTTTCTTGTGTTAAAGCAGTCTACGCTGCGTTTATGCAATTCTTTTCGCAAATGCTCTTTGGATTTCCATTTAACTATAGGTCTTGCTTCCTCAAATAATTCCAAAATCGAATGAATAGCATAAATTCATTCATATGTCAAATCCAATCGACAAGTGACCAGCATGCAAGCAGTTTGATTTGCTTTGGCAGTGCATCTGCCAAACGATGGTTCAATTACATTAAACAACTTCGTCCAGAAAAACCAAAACAAGGTAGCTATGGCAACGCGAGTTAAGTGATTTGTCATCATCTTCTCTATATAAGCACAAGGGACTATCGGGGTCATCACCAGAAATTGTAGACTAAATAACAATGTCCATCCCGAGCCTATTTTGACGAAGTAAACATTAAACATCTTGATTGGGAGAAATAAGTTTTGGGGTATGGTATAAAATCGCCAATCAATGAGATCAGAACAGGCTTCCCAGATAGAGAGCTATTTTGAGGTGGGTATGGTTTAAGATGCACTTTTTGGAACCAAACATTATTGTGGTAACGATGATTTCCTTAATTGTGGTTGGTGCAGCGGTAGACCGCGTACCTTTGGCTTCTGACCTGGATACATCTGGTCCGGCAGGTTGGAAATATATATTCGTACTGACAGTAACGGGCGGTCGATTTGATTTTTTCTTTGTGGCCATTGAGTTAATTTATGTGTTGAAAGTATGTGGCTAGAAATGGTGAGTGTTTTGATATTTATATGGTGTCAAAGGTAGCATAGAATTTAAAACTCGGAGTAACAAATGGATTTTAAAAATCGTGACTTGGACAGTTCGCAGAACAAACTACAGAATCTTGGTTATAATATTTGTATTTAGTAGTCACTTAAAATAAATACATTTTTAAGAACCATAGGTCATTTTTAATCTAAGCACTAGCACTAGGTATGAGAAAAGTCAATAGTTGGTTGTAATAAGCACTCCAAATAAAGATCCGCTATATCTTGTTCGCCGATAAGATATGTGAAGGATGTGCTTCTTTCCAAATTACCATTTTCATTTTGCAGATTTAGTTTAGTCGATTTTGAAATTGGTTTTAATACAAAAATTAGAATTGAATTTGAATTTATTTTAAATAATTCAATAGAAAAATGCACAGAAAAACCAGACACTAGAGAAAACTAAAAGCCAAAGAAAAATCAAATAAACAAAACAAGTAAGCTTGTCTTTTTTATAAAAGAAAAGAAATGTCAAAATCTCGAAAGCAAGTAATGTGCAGGTCAATTAAATTGAGAACGAAGATTGGAGAATTGTTCTAAGAAATCTAGTACAGCTATCCAATAAAATTACAAATTTCGTCGTTCAACAGCGTACTGGAAAACGAAAGGTAGACCGAAATTTTTCGTTCATTATTTCGTCGTGTCATTCTTGTATGGGATTTTTCGTTTCGCATCAGCAGCGTACTGGGCTTAAAGTGGTATTGACATAGTATAACTTTATACACGAATCTAATTTGTTATATTTTTTTTTAACAAAAGACCTGATGAAGAGTGTATTCACACTCTTTGCACATTTGTATATAAACTGGAAAGGTCACCTATAAATTCATACAATTAAACGATTTAAACTTCTAATTTATTTTGTACTTTATAAAAATTTACAAATATTTTTTACTTGCGATTTATAGGTACTATAAGGCAAGTTATGTATTCGTAAAAAAAAATGTTCTAACAATCAAACATGACATTACGATCATTGAGAACACCAACAATGTGGGTCCCCCAATTCCGTCTGTGTGTCTGTCTGTCCTCGAGTCTGCAGCCTAAACGGTTCGGTGGATTTGATTCAAACTTGGTACATATAGTTTTCGGTAATATGCCCACACGTTTTTTACATTTTTTTAAGACGACAAATAACAGTAGCTCCTATAATTTTTTTTGGCCAAAAACAAAAATCTTATTTTTATCAAAAACGGCTCCAACAATTTTCATAAAGAAATCAGTTCATTAACGAAAGGAAATGGTACCTTTTGATATTTTTTTTGTAAAAAAAATTTATTTTTGGTACCTCTAGTAGAGCCATTTTTTTGGTTTTCGATTTTCTCGGAAACGGTTAATTTGATTTTTCGAAAACTCAAAATTTCCAAAACGACTTAATAGATTTTTTCAAAACTTCATATTTGGTGATTTTTTGACATTATCTGGAACAGTTAAAAAAACTATTTTTCTGAAATAAAAAAACAACGGTACCTCCCATACAAATGTTGAAAAACCGTTAAGAAAAAAAATGATTTCTCGAAAACGGCTCCAAGAATTTTTATAAAAAAATGTGTGTTCTGTGAGACGCATTACGTATAATAAACAAAAGTGTTAAGCTCTCACATAACCAGCACCATCCTAAACAATTATTAAAATAATAATATGACCACGACCTTCCCTAACAAACATTAAAAAATATCAAATTAACATCAAGGTCGACACCAACAACAGAATTGTGTGAATCAGCCCAATGATACTCGATCGGGTGGTTTATACAAACAATGCACTGAAACCATAAGCCATAGTAGGGCAATTAATTGCGATACATTTTAATGTCAATTTAACAAATTTGTAAACTTAAGACAATTGGTAGGGATGATAGGCTAAGAATATTTTTGTATAAATAGAGTAGAAAAATAGCAAAAAAAATAACAGTTGATCAGTAACACAGTGGATCTAAGTAAAATTACAAGTTTTTCTATTTTTCAACAACCGTGGCATTGGACTTGGAAAGGTGAATAATTAACCATTGTTATCTCTTTTCACATATTAACTAAATAGGCTTTCTAAGGCTTTTAGAATCAGCCGCCAGCACCAATTCAATAATCTGGAATCTCTTCATTTCTGTTCTCAAAATGTATATTACACAACAATGGCGCAGCCGGTAGGATGGTGTTGATGAAGAGGCTATAAATAACGTCAAAAACTGGAGTGTTCTCTAACTCTAGTATCATCATCCGAACCACAAAATTTTTAATTCACACATGTTCTGCATTCCGAGTGAAAATGAATTCAAAACGAATTTAAATTTCACTTAAAAGGAAATAACGTGTTCTGCATTTCCAGCGGATCCAACTCCTTCCAATTCCCTTCGAATTGATTTTCGCACTGTCAAAATCACCTGTTACAGACGATTTGTATAAAAACGGTTCATATTGGGAATGTAGAACATTCGGAATGAGCTATTTACAAACTTTATTTTATGTGAAATACGGAACATCTAAATTCACTCTCGTTCCTCAAACTCACAAAAAGTAAAATACAGAACATGTGCGATTAATTTGAGTTTTTGATTTTTTTTGAGTCTCCTTTAATCTTTATCGGTAATCTACCGGTGTTTTATTCTACACTTTTTGAAGTGTAAATTTTTCACTTATTTATAAAATTGTTTAAACTTATAAAACTTTCGAGAACCAAATAAGTTACATTAACTCCATAAATAGAGAGCAGAATTAAAAAAAAAATCTTTTCATCATGCGAAATAAAGTTTTGAAGTGTAAATTTTTCACTTATTTATAAAATTGTTTAAACTCATAAAACTTTCGAGAACCAAATAAGTTACCTTAACTCCATAAATAGAGAGCAGAATTACAAAAAAAATCTTTTTATCATGCGAAATAAAGTATCTAAAGTCGCGCCAGATTAGAAGCGGCAAGATATTGTTGCTCAATTACCTACATACCTATGTGTATCAATTTGCGATTCTTAAAAAGTCATTAATTTGGCTATAAAGCCCATCTTACAAAATTATTTATACTTACAAAATTTCCGAATAAGCAAACAAATTACTTAATGATTGCAAAATTTTGTATTTTATTTTTTAAATATAGAGTCACATTCAAAAAATAAAAAAAAGTTTGAAACCTCGGGAAAATATATACGTCTCGTTTTGCCTCCCCGTGTAATGTGAGATTTCTTTTTTAGCATGAACCATACTCCCACTCAACCAAATAAAATTACTATCACCTTGGAAGACTACAGAAGAAGGCAAAAGGCAGCCTTAGAAGAAGCCATCACCCAGGATCCAACGGCCGGCCCCAAACCCTGTACCCGGAGGAAAGAAGAGCTTCCAAGTCCAGATAAATATACCATCATCAGCCCCAAACCTCCAAAACACCGGGGCGGAGCACAGGTCCGGATGCGCCGTGAGCTGGGTACTGGAAAAGTCTCCTACGACAAGTACAAGAGCTGAAGCAGCACCAGGACAAATTGGCGGAGCAGAGAGCAACAAAAAAGGCCCCAACAAGTGGAAAATTAAAGTAAAAAAAATATATATATATGTTCTTTATGTAAATATATATAAATAAATAAATAAAAAGAACATAAAAGGTGTTTTAATTTAGGGCATAACACGTACAATTTGGTTTGGTTTTTTTTTATATAATTTTGCACGCGCTCAAGGGATTATGAATACTCTTTATATGTTTTTAACATAGCGCGGACATCCAGTGAAAGAAGAGAAAGAAGGATAGGATAGATGTGTGGCGCGATATATTGAGACGGTGGTTGTTGTCTCAGATTTTATCTCCAGGGATGGCGACTGAACTAATGCGGAGAAAATTACCGTATCTTATTTATTTATGTCTCTTATAATTCGCATTATTTTATTTTATTTTATTTCGTTGTCATATTTATGAGTAGTTTTCTCAATCACATGTTGTTAGTGTTATGCCTGAACAGCATGTAATGAGTAAACCAGCTACTCATTTTGTGACAATTTTAAGAATTGGTTTCTAATGGAATATAAGAAGACAATATAAACAACGGCAGGAATCGAACCTGCGACCGCGAAGTTGACAGGCGAGCACACAACTATCGCGCCACCCCTAAAGTTTCTATTGTTCAACTTGTTGTCTTTTCATACAAATCTGTTTTATATTGTTATATACAGGAAATGTTCTCCCACGATTCACCATACGAATCTACAATAAAACAGCTTCTCACCAAACATTGTACTTGCAGGGCAAATACTTTAGTGTGACCCTGTTGTTATCGTCATTTGGTTTTTTCTCTAGCTTCATCTTCTGCGAAGATCTGCAGAGCCTCGTCAGCAGAACAATGACCCTCATAGCGGGCAATTGCGTCAAACGAATAATAATGCTAACTGTATAACAAATAATAATTCTTACAGTGGTCAATCACGACAGACAAAAATCGAATAGCCATGAGGTCATGGATATTGCATTGAATGAGTGCAGTTTTATTTTCAAATATGTCCAGAAAACAGCTACCCTATATAGTCTGTAAAAGTCCTGTAAAAACTCTCAGATTTGTAATTGATTGCGGTGCCGAGTACTGTGTTATTAATAAAAATCTATGTAATCCAAAGTGGGAGATATACTTTCAAAAAAATACACCCTTAAAGTGCTCGATCATAATGTTGAAACAAGTACAGAATACCAAATACCTCTTTTTAAAGAGTTCAATAAACCCAATAGCCTTGCGAATTTCAAATAGAAGATATGCTTAAGCAGAAGATAACTCCACCAAGTACTAGCCCATACAATTCTCCAATTTGGATCGTACCGGAAAAAGACGATCAAGATGGTAAAAAACAATAGCGAATTGTAGTTGACTATGGAAAGCTTAATGAGCAGACCATCGATGATAGCTTTCCTATGAACGGCTCAGAAGAACTCTTTGATAAACTTGGCAAATGCAATTATTTTTCTGTCATAGATCTTGTCAAAGGGTTTCATCAAATCGAGGTTGAACCGCAAGACAGACCAAAAAACGCATTTTCAACCAAAACAGGTCACTATGAATTTGTGAGGATGCCTTTCGGGCTTAAAAATACCCCAAAAACATTCCAAAGATTGATGAATAATATCCTTAAGAAATTTATAAACGTGATCTGCATTGTTTATTGTATTTTCGAAAAGTTTTGAAGAGCATCTTCAAGCACTTGAAAAAAATGTACAAGCCTTAAAAGAATTTAAATTAAAAATACAAATAAGCAAATGTAAATTTGCCGAAATATCAACTTCTCATTTGAGTCACATTGTTGTGAGAAATGGTATTAAACCAGAACCAAATAAGGTTAAATCTATAACCCAAGTGACTTTACCAACAACCGTTAAAGGAATCAAACAATTCTTAGGAATTACTGGGTACTACCGCAAATTCGTAAAGGATTATGCAAAAGTAGCCTATCCAATGATTAAATATTTTAAAAAATCTGAAAAAATAAATCTTTGTGACAAACAGTACATTAATTAATTTAATATTTTAAAAACTCTTTTAACCTCGGATCCTATTCTCAGAAGGCCTGATTTTAGTAAGACCTTTATTCTTATCACCTATGCTTCAAATTATGCTCTAGGGGCTGTTCTCAGCCAAAACAGCCGTCTAATCTACATCGCTTCTCGAACTTAAAATAAGCATGAGCTTAATTACTCTACTATAGAGAAAGAGTTGCGATTGTGTGGGCTGTAAAGTATTTTGGAACATACTTATATGGCCGAAAATTCGTCGTGAGAACAGACCACAAGACATTAGTTTGGTGAAGGCATATAAAAGAACCAAACATGAAACTGCAAAGATGGAAAATAATGCTGAATGAATATGACTTTACAATCGAGTACCTTAAAGGGAAAGAAAATTGCGTTGCGGATGGTCTCAGTAGATTTACTGAACGGATTCAAGATTGTGTTTCGGAAAACAACGAAGAAGTTGTATTTGAAAACAGTCTTAAAGATGATTTAGGTGTTGTTGAAGATTCTTCAAATTCTAAAGAATAAGTTAATTATGTGGAGTTTTTTTTAACAACGAAGTGATTTGTGAAGAAAACCAAACTCACGAAAGTCATAAGACTACAGGTCCAATTGCAAAAAACGATAACAATGATGTTATCTCTGCAGCTGCAACCATTCATAGCGCGATGGAGGATGAATCCTTACACATATTTATAACCGAAAAACCCATTAACATATTCAAAAATCAAATATACTTGTCTTGTGGCACAAAAGAAAAAAATTACACTTAAAATAGTGCAAAAAAAGGTCCAAAATCATGTTGAGATGGACAAAAATAAAAGTATTCTCTTAGACATTATACAACTTTTTTTTATAAACAAAGGAATAATTTGCATTTATTGCAATGATATACCATTATTCCTGGAGTTTCAAAATTTGTATGTAAAATATTTTGCAATAAACACAAACTTAAAACTATTACAATCAAATTTTCGACTTAGAGATATAATAGATAAAAACGAAATCATTACTATAATCGAAAATTAACATTTAAGCAAAAATCATAGAGGCTTTAACGAAATCTTTTTAGAATTAAAGAAATTATGGTATTACCCAAAAATGCAAATTGATCCAAAAATTAATAAATAACTGCGATATTTGCAATATAGCCAAACATGACCATCAACTAATGCAGATACCCATGCAAGTTACAGAAACACCAAAATGCATCAACGATATTATCCATGTAGATATTTGGTTCCCGGAACGAGGTAAAATGTATTTCACTATCATTGACAAATTCTCTAAATATGCGACAGTTCATCCTTTAGAGGATAGAAATTGGATAGCGATTTTAAGTGCAATTAAACAACGCATTCAATTCTTAGGGAAACCTAACAAAATAGTATAGGATGGTGAAACATGCATATTGCACTCTGCAGTGGAACAGTTTTTAAAAGAGCATAACATAACTTCACAAAACCACTGCATCAATGAAAACTGGAAACGCCGATATAGAAATGCTACATGGAACTCTGAATGAACATCTAAGAATACTAAATGCATCCAACGATAACACTGAATTAGACAAGAAAATATTCAATATTGTCACTATTTACAATAAAACAATTCACTCCACGACTAAGTTAAAACCAATAGATTTCCTTTGCAAGAACATACGCAAAGAAGAGATTGAAAAGCACTATGAAAACTTTAAACACCAAAAAATAAAAACAATTGAAAACAGAAACAAAAACATTACAAATAGGCACTTTGACCAATGTCAAGATTTGCCTCAAAATAGAACAGTTGTTAAGTCCAAACCAAAAAATAGGAAACTTAATAAGTTTTCACGAGATGGGAATTACATCATAGATAAGACAACTAAACGAAATACAAAATTTTACAAAAAACAATTAAAAAGAAGGTACAAACATCAAAACAATTGAAATTCTTTTGGAAACACTCACAAGGTTCAATTTCACATTCATTTAAATGAATAGATTCATACCACTTGTTCGATCTTCTGCGAAGATGCAGCTAGAAAACAATAAATAATTATCATTAACTAAAATCAGCCTAGCAACTAACCGACGCCTAGAGATTAACCAATTACAGTTTCTGTTATATTCATTTTGTTGGCTTGGTCTTTTTTTTGGTATGTAAGTTGTGCAAGTTTCACTTCTATTCCTACTCGCTCTTCGTAAAGATGATAACAAAAAACTTTAATGTACTTATTAAAATATGTATAAATTGTAAAAAAGAAAACTAAATAGGAAGTTGCACTAAATAAATAATTTCAATAAAATTAAAACTTGGTGTTTAATTGTGGTTAAATAAAACATAAACCTTTATTATATGCATAGTTTATGGCGTTAGGGGCCACTGATACTGAGACCGAAATCCAAAAATTGCTCGACGAAATCCAGCAATTACAAAAGGAAAAACGGGATCAAACCCAGGAGATAAGGAATTTCAACACTTCTTTACAGGGTGGCCCACGAATCGTGCTACAATAAGAAATTTAAATAACTTTTATTTTAATCGATTTTTTTTATTGGATTAAAAATTCAATTTTATTTTAAATAACTAATGGTTTTTAAAGATGGCAGACAGCAACCCCGCATATGCGGCACCTGATCAGAAAATTGTTCATTATGGCCTGAAAGATTGAAATTGTGATCGACTCAATTATTGTCTTGATGGACTGCTTCAATTCAGTCAAATTCCTTGGTTTCGTTTTGTACATTTCCTCCTTTCTTTGATATGGCCCCCAAGGTCAGGTGACCTTGAGGGCCAGCGGGAAGTGCAGTTTCTGGATATGTTTGGGAATTTTCGTCATAACTTGTGTGGCTACGTGTGCACTTGATCCATCTTGTTGAAACCAAATCCTGCTGAAAGGGATGTCTTCGGCGAAGATCTGGGTAAAAAAAACTCCTTCAACATCTCTAAATAACGGTCCCCATTGACAGTTTGTGTTACACCGTTTTCTCCAAAGAAGTATGGCCCGACAATACACCTTGATGAAACTGCGCACCACACAGTGACTCGTTCTGGGTGCAGTTCCGTCTCATAGAGCATTTCTGGATTATATTCACTCCATATACGGCAATTTTGCTTGCTAACATTGCCGTTTAAGCCAAAATGGGCCTCATCAGACATGAACGAACAATATATCAATATGTTGTCTTCTCCGGCCATTGCAATCAGTTTTCGGCAAAATTCCAGGCGAACAGGTAAATCCTGAGTGTTTAACTTGCTTGTAATTTGGACTTTGTACGGAAACAAGTTTAAGTCATCATGAAGTATCCGTTGTAATGACCGTCTGCTAACTCCAATTTGGCCCGATATGTTTCGAGTCGAACCACTTGGATTTACCTGTATTGCCGATGCAACAGCCAAGATTGTATCCTGAACCCGAACATTGGCATCTCGATGATACTGTCTTCGTTCGATGCTTCCAAATTCGACAAACATGTTCACCAGCCTCATAATGGTCCATCTACTTCAGTATCCCAAGCATTCATTTTGATATATCTAAATAGTAGCATATAAAATAAAAAAAATAAGCCGATTACTCTAACTGAAAAAAAGTTAACCGAAAAAAAGTTATTACGTTTTATTTTTGTAGCACGATTCGTGGGCCACCCTGTATTCAGTGAATTGAAATCAGTAGTAGGTCGAGAAACATATCAACTGAGCATACAGTAGGGTCAGTTTACAAGGCTTGAAAATACTGACGCCATTTTAACGTTATATATTGATGCGGTAAGAGATCAGCAAGAGAGACAAGGAAACAAACTTGAAGACCGAAGGTCATTCAAAGTCACTAAATGATACGAAAAAGTGCTTTAAAAGCAAGTATGTAATCATACAAAAACTGAATATAATACAAATAAAAATGACAAGTGTCAAAACCTTTCACATAAAAAAGTCTCCCTCCTTATATGAACAACAAAAATGTTGGCTTATAAACGAGTAAGGAGAAAATAAGAAAGAACCCAAATAAACAACAAACTTGTGTGGCTAATAAAAGCGGTAGTCGTTTCAATGCAATTGATAAACAGGAAAAACCTGCATTAGGTTGGATCTAATCATGTGGGCTCGGTTGCGTGATGCGAAGTGCGTTGGCTACTCATCGGCTAGTCATGGTTCAATACACGATGAAGGCACAAGTTTTTCAATTAAAATGAAAAAGTAGACCAGTACCACTAGAGCAAAGGAATCTGATGATCGACCTTGGCAAGTCGTGAAATAGCTATAATTCCAGCCAAAATTAATTGAGAAAAAACTTGGTGCTAGCACACTCAAGTTGTTGTTGGGCATTCAAAGCCATTAAATGATCGAAGAAACAATAGCAAAACTAGAGCAACAGTTAGCTACTCTTGAGGCCAAATAATACAAAACCGAAGCAGAACTTAACATATACAAGGTTAAGGAAAGTAAACTGGAACTCGAAGCTAACAAGCTTAAAAAGCAAGAATCTGTTTATCTCGGCCAAATAACTTTTGTACAAGTGGAGGTCAAAAAATTAATAGAAAGGGTAAATACCCACTCAAACACAACCCCCTATTAATCACACTCTCGGTTGAAATTTCAGAGGCAAATACACCTAAACGATTATCTCTACCAAATTTCGAAACCCGATCCGCGGGATCCCAAAATGTCGTTAGGTTTTGAAAAACTGCTAAAGCTATTGCATGGCATCCCTGAATTTATATTTATTTATTTTTGTTTATTTTATTTTATTTGATTTTATTTTATCTACAAACAGTATTACAGCTAACAGATATATATATATATATATATATATATATATATATATATATATATATATATATGTATATAATATGTATATATATATGTATATAACGAACTCCAAGGATAAGGGAGAATGTGAGTAAATATAATATTTCAGTCTTAAACTTGTCACGACTAATATTAAACAAATAAATATTTGAGGACATTTCATTGAAATGGACAATAGACCTTGATAATGTTTCTTTCTTACCATAATTAGTTATATATGTTTGTTGAAATAGTAAGGTCTAGCTCTAGTTGATATAGCTGGAACATAGAAAGGTATTAAAGCAAGAAGCGGTGGTCATTTGTTATGGTAACATAGTAAGTCTCTAATGCTCTAATGAGCATTACACTATGAATCTTTCGCCTTGATTTTAGCGATTTTATTCTAAGTAATTAGCATCTAGCCTCATAGCCAGGGCAAAAATTCCAGCGCATTTTATTAAATATATATTTAGTGAATCTTTTTTGAATTTTTTCAATGCGATCAGAATGGACTCTATATGATTAGCTCCAAATAACATCTGCATATTCCAAAAGTGATCTTACAAGAGAAATAAATAAGGCAAATGGATCTCTAGTCTTTCCTATTTCGTTTTATGAAACCTACTAACGAATTAGCCTTAGGAACCACATAATCGAAATGGCTCTTAAAAGAAAGTGAAGATTCTAGTACCACACCTAAGTCTTTTTAACTTGAGACCCGACCTATACTTTCAGAACTAATTGCATAATTAAATTTTAAACTGACGGTTTTTTTAGAAAAAGAAATTGCATTACACTTCTTAATGTTCAATTTTAGGCCACTGATATGACACCAATTAGACAGAGAATCCAGATCACAAGTTGACAGTCATCCAAACTCGAAACTTTTAAAAATTGCTTAAGATCGTCAGCATATAACAAGCATTTACAATATTTAAAAACAGAGATGATATCATCAATGAAAATTATGAATAGAAGTGGGCCCAGTTGACTACCTTGGGGGACACTTGACGTACACTGAATTTCTTTAGAGCATATATTTCCAATCTTAACTTGTTGTGTTCTACAAAATAGATATCCAACGGAGAAATTGAGAATTAAATCCGAACACCACAAGTTTTTTCATATGGGTTTGGTGATCCACAGAATCAAAGGCTTTGCTAAAGTCTGAAATTTTTGTTCCATGGCGGCAATGATGTACGAAGTAAAATGGGTCAGGCTGCTAACAATAGATCGACCGGAGGTAAAACTATGCTGTGCTTCCGATAAATATTCTCCAGTTAGAAATTTGTAGAAAGGTAATATCGACAACAGATGCTGCTCAATTTGTTTTTTCTTTTCGCCGCTTGGCCTGAAATAGTCGCTGAAAGAAGGGAACCATATTTTTGCAAATATTGTATGGAAATGAATCACAACTAGCAGTCCATATCTAGTATGTCAACAACTATCATGAAGAGGAACGCTCTGGGAGCCCTCTAGGCAGATATAAGAAGAATTACTATGTCGGGAATATTTGCAGACTGGAGAAGAGCGATATTGTGAAAGATTGAAGAATAAAAAATAAGGTAAGACAAATAGATAATGATTGGGAACAATGCTTGAAGTTAAAGCAAGATAAAACAAAAGATACTTTTTGCATTTTTCTTTCTTCATATTTATTTAAAATTAAAGAAACTACCTATGTAGTAGTTGGTTGTTATTTGTATTTATTTTTTAACCCAGTTTTGGTTTCGGCATTGCATTTACGTTTGCCGTTGGTTCGTTTTCTGTTTAAAAAAATATTTTCATTGCCTTAAATTATCAATTTTTGTTTGAAATAAATTTTGCCGTTCAATGATGTATGAAGTATGTAAATAATTCATTCTGTGATAAGGTTTTGTCTGGGGCATTGTAGGTAGCGTTTTATGTAAAACAAAAAAAACATTTTTGATTTTGACTTCGATTTGCAATTTTCGTTTAAAATTAATTTTGCCGTGTTGAGTGTATGTGCCTCTGTGATATTGAATTCTGAAAACAAAAATTATACTTAATTACATACAATTTTGAAAAAAATTAGTTAATTAATTTTTCAAAAACTATTGCCTAGCACAACTTGATTTAAAATGAAAATTAAAGAAGAGATTTCTGGCTTTCCAAAAAGGTATAGCATGTCATTATTGCTTTTACCGTTGTTTTTTAATATTTTTTTTATGTTTTAAGTCAATTTTTTAGAAAATTGCACCTCCCGGGGAAATAGACCCCCCTCCCATTTTTTCCTTGTCTAAGTCCAACCTACGCGCTCTAGCTTTTTGTCGCATTTAAAACGAATCACCCTGTATATATGAATATAAGTAGGTATAATACATTTGGATTTACATTAAATCCATGATATGGTACTACAACCCAAACGCAAAATAGTTGGCCTACTCATCAATTGACAAATTAACTCTTTTTAAATACCTATATTTTCTGGTCCCAAGCAGTTCTTGTTTAATATTTTTTGTCAATGTAATAAACGAAATTTCATAAGAAAATTAGACCAAACTGTACTAAATTTGAGAAAACAAATATGGCTCCAGTTCGCATTCTCTTAAACAAAGATAGAGCATAATATTTGGACTACTCTCTCTGGGATGCAAATTAGTTGGACTATGACGATTTAAATAGATTTACAGTTAACGGTTATAACAAAATGACATGAACTTGTTTTGTTGGTTATTGATCTCTTGTTTTATGCATCACATCAACAGTTTAATGTCAACCATGGTGCTTGGCGTTGCAAATTCAAAAATAGTGGAAATATGGAGATTGGTAAAAAACGGGACGCCCACCAATTACGAATCCTCGAGATTGCCGAGTTTTAAAGAAAATAATAAAAAAAAAACGACGTCAAACTGCGGCTGCAATAACTGTTCAATGGAGAGAAAGAATCTTAAAAGTTTTTCAATCGACACTTGTAAGCGGAATATGAAAAAAATTGGATACAAATTTTGGTTGGTTTTAGATTTATTTAAATTAGAGCTATTTTAATTCGTTAAAAACATAGGCAAAAGAAAAACCGCTTTTAACACCTAAAGAAGAGAAAAAGCGACTAAAGTGGGCGGTACGATATTTGGAGTAATGAGTCCAGGTTTGAGGTTTGCGTGCGCGATGAACGAAAACGAGTAATTAGAAATTCAAAAGTGGCATTTCACAAGGATTGCCTTAAAAAACACTCGTTTCCAGCATCTTTAATGATATGGGGATGCATGTCCGGGCGGGGTTGGGGCAATTTACGTTTTGTAAATTGAATTTTAAATGCTGCCAAGTAGATATTCTGCAAAATGAATTTCTCCCTTTAGTACCACGACTTCAAGCTAGTGAAGGCGACTATATTTTACAACAGGATGGCGCTTCTTGCCATACAGCAAGGTCCACAATTGCGTGGTTATCTGCTGAAGCAATTCCTTTACTGGAATGGCCTTCCAGCAGCCCTGACCTTTCACCAATTGAAACTGTCTGACATAAAATGAAGCAAAAACTGCGAAAAGAACCATGCCGGACTCTTCAAGACCTAAAAGCTAAAATCATAAATATTTGGGAATCTTTTGGTACCGAAGAATGTCAAATTAGTTGGCACAACGACACGGCGTATAGAAGCAGTTATCAAGGCCAAATGCGACGTAACAACATGGTGAAATGAAAATTCAGACCCGTAGACCAACTATTTTGCACTTAAGAAATGTATCAATCGTTATTTTATTTTGTAAGACTGCTCGGCACCGTTATTTAAATGAAAATTTTTGTGTTTGTTACTTATTCCGATTCAAAATAAATGTATCTTAAGAAAAATACCAAAATATTGAGTTTATTTCCCATGGAAATTAAGAGTTAGCAGATTATTGTTTTTATCATAGGTAGTCCAACTATTTTGCGTTTGGGTGGTATAAGGCAAGTTATGCATTCGTCGAAAAAAAAAGTTTTGAAAAAAAGTTTTGAAATAACAATCAAACATGACATTACAATGCTAGCGAATACGAAAAAAGATGGTCTAAAAATTCTGTCCGTCTGTATGACTGTCAGTCTGTGATACTGAGTTTGATGAAAATCTTAAGTCATTTATCATTTTAATCTTAAGCCTTTATAAAAGACTAAGTCTTACTTTTACCCCGGATTAAAATAAAATAAATTAAAATTGAAATGAGTTTTTTTTATTACTCTACCGAATTGTACCTACCTGTTTATTTATTTATTTATTTATTATTTATCAAGCAGAGAGAAGTTCCCTTTTAGACTACATACTATATACATACATATTAACAAAGGTTAAAATAAAATAGAAGTAATATAGTTTTGATATTATAATAATTACGTAGATATGTATTTGCCGGTAGATATGTATTAAACGGGTTTTATGACTAAAACATCTAGTATATGGAACTTGAAAGTATCTCTTATACAATTTTTAAAAATATATATTCTAGAACAAACAACGTTAGTTTCCCTATTGCAACGGAAATTGGCTCATTTAGGCCATAATTTGTACGATGAAAATATTCATGCAGTAACTTTGACTCACGACGATTTCTTTGAGGAACACGTAAATTTATAAGATTAATTAATTGAGGGCATTTACTGTGATACGATCTCTGATGAACATAACAGAGAAGCAAGTACGCCGATTTTTCAGGATATTAATACCAAACAGTAAACACCTAGATTTGTAAGTTGACATGTCCATGCGCCAATTTAATTTAAAAATCAAATATCTAGTAAAATTCTTTTAAAATTTTTCAATTCTGTTAGATGAGTTTTTATAGAATGGATTCCAAACCGTTCTAGAGTATTCCAATACAGATCTTACCAGTGAATTAAAAAGTGACTTAATTGAATAAGGATCTGGAATTCGCTTGTTTTCCTCTTAACAAATCCAAGCATTTGATTAGCCTTATTTACAATATAACCAATATGAGATAAAAACGAAAGCTTACTATCTAAAATAATCCCTAGATCCTTTTCACGTTCAACGCGCTCCAGAATTTCATAGTTTACTACATAATTGAATAAAATAGGTGTAGCGTTACGGAAACATGACATTATTTGACATTTCGTAATATTAAAAACAAATAAAATTATTGTGACAACCATTCAGTTAATCTAAATACATCATCACGAAGTGAATAACAAATCTTATGATAAAACTTTAAGTCATCAAGCAAATAAAAGACATAACAAAAATTGAAGGAATATCATTTATAAATAAGAGGAACAACAATGGACCCAAATGACTACCTTGCGGGACCCCAGATGATACATAGATGTTTTCTGAGTAACATTTGTCAAATTTAACTATTTGAATACTATTAATAAGGTAGATTCAATCCAACTCAGGAGTTCGTAATGAAATCCCAGGGACGATAATTTATAAAGAAGCACACAATGGTTTACACGACCAAATGCTTTTGCAAAATCTGTGAATATTATATCAGTTTGAATATGACTTTCAAAATATAAATAATATGATTAGTCATTAATGTAAGATTCGCTGTTGTCGATTTGCCGGAAATAGAACCGTGTTGATACTTAGATATAAGGGCTTTTAATTGAAAGGCTAGTCTATTGTAAACTATTTTTTCGAATAATCTAGACATAGCTGAAATTTTGCTTATATGCCGGTAATTAGTAATTTCTTGCTTAGATCCTGATTTGAAAACTGGGGTAAGAGACGACAGTTTCTAAAAGTCTAGAAATTTTCCTTGGAAAGTGAAGCATTAAAAATTGTTGTAAATGGTTTGGCTAATGACTTTGCACATTTAAGCAAAATAATTTATAATTGGTGCATAGCTCTGGACAACTACGATTAAGGTTAAAGCTTTTAAAGCTTTACTTTTTCTATTCTTTAGATTTACTAATCTCTTATTAAACCAGATCGGATGAGAACTTGTTTTCAGTTTTTTACTAGGAACAAACTGACGTACTGCCTCTTTAATAGCCATCAAAAGATTTTCATTAGCGAGTTCCACTTGTACATCGGAAATAAGAATCCCAATTAATGGAGAAAAACTAATCATTCATCGCATCAAAGTTCCCTTTACCGAGGTTTGGAACATATGTATTGTTTATAATCTTTTTTTTTAATATAATCATAGATATGAAAATTTCCATCTAATGCAACATGGTGCATAGAATTATTAACTATTGGAAACTCGGATTTATATACACAAATATCAAATTCTTTTTCAACAGAAATTAGATCTAATAATCTTGATAAATCATTTTTAAAGAAATTAATTTGAGTTAAATCAAATTGAGTACAAAAGTCAATAAAATCTACCTCAATTTCAGAGTTTACATTATAAGGTATTAAATATTTATTATCAGAGTCCAAACTCCATATAATATTACCTAGATTAAAGTCGCCAATACATATAACATGTTGCGAGTTATTGAGGTTTTCTAAAATGTTTTTACAATTAATTTGATGTATTGTAAATATTTCGAGAGAACTCCTAGGAGGAATGTAACTTAACATGGTAAATATTTCCGTTTTCTTATTTAGCAAAAGCGATGCAATTAATTGATCAACATCGCGATTTAAATCAGAATAATTCTGATTTGAAAGCAAATTTACCTGTTTACAAGGCAAGGAGGAATGGATGGCAATCATGACTCCACCGCCCTTATCCATACCTGTTAGTAAATTACTTCTATCTTTCCTAAATACTGTGTAATACTTAGAGTCAAATATTTCAGATGTTAGTTGATTTACAGTTAGCCATGTTCCTGTTAACATTATTACATCATAATTACAAGATGAGAAAACCATATATAAATAATCTAATTTAGATCTTATTCCTCCCACATTTTGATTTTGATAACAAAAAGATAAACTGCATAATCAGTACAATTGGAAAGTTGTAAGTTGTTTAGAGTTGAATCAACGGCATTATCAGCCAAAGTTATTTCACAGGCCCGAGTAGGGGAGCAATATCCTTTTTTGGAGGGTTTATAATTTTTTTCACTTTAACAAAGCTTGGCCATAGCGATGAGTCACTCATTAAACGGTTCAAACAATCAGATGGAACGCTCAATTTAAAGTTTACATATTTGATATCCGGTTCCGGCATATTTTTATTAGTAAGCTTATAGCACTTAAAACAATGCTCAGGTATACCAGTTTGTGATGAAATATGTTTTATTAAATCCTCAGGAGGAGTATCACGGTGAAATTTAGAAACATGAAGCCACTTAAAGGGAGTTACAGTAGTGAGGGTACTATTTCCTGTTCTAATAAGTCTCTGGTGTTTATTAAGTCTTAATTTATTTTGTACTTCAACCATTTTTGCTTTTTTGTTTATAGTGGCTAAATGTTTATTTACTACTTCACTAATAGATTCAGAGCTTACGATAGAAGTCATGTCAGATTCCATGACAGAAAATTCACTAGATTGATTTCTAGTTTGATCACTTTGCACCCATTTAAATTTGTTTCGAAAATAACAGATGAACCATAGTTATCGGCGACGACAGCAGCTTCATCATCGACAGCGGGAGCAGCTTGTTCAACAACAGATGTTTTTGTGTTACTATTTGATTAATAATTTCAGTAGCAGCAACATCATTAACAACGATGTCATCCTTTGATAAATAGACGTTTTTGTTAGCTTTGTTTTGTCATCATTTTCTTCACAGGCCAAATTCACATTCCCCATTGCAGTAGAACTAACTTCAGTGCACAAATACTGTTTCTTATTTTTCTATATATTCTTGGTTTTGTTTAAGCATGTAGGCATAACATGATGATTTATCACTGCAGGCGACAGTGCGGAAGGGTTAGACAATGACAATATCGTAGGTGCATTAGTATTTGTCGCCTTCTTGGTAATGAGAGAGCCACTAGACACTAGGTGAACGGCGAAGAGGGAGGTAAGCTAGGGGAAATAGATCTGTTGTTTGGCACCACAGATGGGGAGCTCTTTTCGATAAATTATTTTCTGTCGGATTCACTGCAGAAAACTTTTTAGACAGAGAAACCGAAGGTTCATTGACCTTTGCTTTCAATCCACTCCGCGTCACTACTCCCTTTTTACTTGGGACATTGTTATTCGATTTATTGTTGTTGAAAGAGAACATATTTGGAAATTAATTTTTCAAGCAATTTAAGTTCAGGGTTATACCACCAATGAAGTTTTCAATGTTTTCAATATAATTGGATAAACCACCATTTGTGCAACAATTTTCACAATTTATAAAAATGTTATTGTTTGATTTAATGGTGTTAAATTCAGATTTTTTAATTTTAACACAATTTAAGTGCATTAATAAATTACAGATACCACACGAAACAGTTTCGAAAGGTTCCGTCTTATTACAGATGATACAAAGATTATTCATTATGAATATACGATGAGGTAAAAAGAGAACAAAAGAAACGAAAAACGATCGTGCGTCGCGACTGAAAGCTTAACTGGAAGTTGAATACATACATACAAATGCAACTAAATATATCGCAAGTAAAAATTAAGATAGGTACCTACAGCTTGAAAATAACAGCAAAGCACCTGGATAATAGCTGTGACCTACATTGCACCTGTTAAATAAAAAAATTAGTTAGATATTTAGGTACAATAAGTACATTTGTCTTTTCGATCTTTTGAGCGTTTGACTGAACTTCTTGAAGAGAAATATTAACTTACCTTTATTGTGGTGTTAAGTACCCTCTTTTTGGTATATTAAGCGTACCACGCTATATTGGTATAAGAGCGAACCACGCTATATTGGTCTAGGCGATTACTCGCCGTCACTTAAAGCAAAAGAGTGTATCTTCAGTATTCAAGATTACAAGTGTGTTTTTATTGGTTTTAAATATTCCTTACATACTAATTCGTCTAACTGTTGTAGAAAATGCCGTAAGTGGTCTAGAGTCTTTGTGAAGACTTATTCGGTGAAAAGAACTAGTCATGTATAAAGTTGAAAACCACTTTGCTCTACCTAATCGTACGTCTTCTAAATGTGTCAAAGGGAATTTGTCTTTCACTATTTTGTCATTTAATTTTCTGTTTTTTTGGTACTAGTAATTTTCTGTTTTTTTGGTACTAGTAAAAGTGGTGCGTTGTAAGGGCTTTTTGAATGTTCTATTATGTCGTCTTTGAACATTTGTTTAACTTGTTCAGATATGACTTCTAAATGTGAATGGGGAAGTCTATAGTTTTTTATATATGTAGGTACTTCATCGGAAGTTTCAATTTTCTGAGTATAAAAATTGTTTATTGTTGTGGTTCGTTTTCTAGATGAAATACTTCTTGATATTTTCTAAAGATATCAATTAATTCTTTTTTTGCATGATCGTCTTTACAGTCTACTTTTAGTTTTTTCATTATTTTCTTAAAACGATCCTCACTATTATTGTTTTCGTATTTATATGACAGTATGTCATAGTTATCAAGTGGTTCTGTGTCTAAGGTAGCATTGTTTAAAATTACTTCATTGTCGTTCGTGTTGAGCAATTTGATATGCGCCATTTCATTTTTTGGTAGTACAAAAACAAAATACAAAATAGATTGATTTTATTTGTCTACAATTTGTTACAATTTGTTATACACAATTAATATTGCATGGCATTGTTGCCGTCTGCCTGATTGACAATTTGTTAATTCTTTATCAGAACTACTCGTAAGTTACAGTTTAATACTAAAATGCTTCATTAAGTATTTGCTCTCTATATCTGAGTGCTGTTTTGCAATACATTGATAACTTTGTTACATCCATTTCATGAAGGAGGTCAAAAATGTCTTCATCAGATAGATAGTCGCTGCCAAAGTGTACCTTCTTGTTTCCTTGAGTACTCCACACCTTCCGAAAAAATGCAGAACATCTTCCCGCTACCCCATATTACACAGGCTGCATAATAACGGTAGATAACGGTGGTATAAAGTTCAAATTAAGTAACTCTCCTCTTAACCGGAACATGAGCGAAATTTGTTCGATTGTATAATCGTCACGGAAATAGTTTTGTTCGTTAAGATTGTAATCTAGTCTGCTATAAAGCATTCGGTGTAGAGAGCTTGAAGATTGTTCCTTGTAACGATCTCTTGCAGCATCGTCCAAACGGGCG
Organism: Philhelius pedissequus; assembly: GCA_910595825.1. Classification (NCBI taxonomy): domain Eukaryota; kingdom Metazoa; phylum Arthropoda; class Insecta; order Diptera; family Syrphidae; genus Philhelius; species Philhelius pedissequus. Next base: position 155,731,280 of record OU343161.1, read on the forward strand.
ATCAACGTATACAAAGCAGGCTTCCATAAAACAGGGTCGCTGTAGTTTACTTCGAAGGCCACCTGCTCTGCTAACTCTACCCAGTCCTTGAACCATCCCGTCCGTGTTTGGATAGCTTGTAGGACAACTTTCTTACAAGGCCGATGATTTGGCATATTTAATACTTTCATAGCGTAGTCTACTTCCAGTTTAAAAGTCTTAATGAACAGTTTTGATACTCCTGTCTTTAACATTATCATATAGTTTGGAGTGTTCGGGGGAAGGCGAAAAATACGTTTTATATAAAACCTGAGTAATTTCTCCACTTGGTCATATTTTCTACCTCCCCACACCTGAGCTGCATAAAAAAGATCCAATTCTGATACTGCTTCGAAAACTCGGAATTTACTGCAATGTGCAATTTCATTATTGTAGAAACATTACTTCCATGCAACTTTATAGCGGTTTTTGCTTTCGTAAGCTTTTCGGTAAAGTGCTTTTCCATGCTAAGGTTCTTTGTGAAGTAAACTCCAAGATATTTGCACAACCTCAATTGTTTCATTATTGTAATGCCAATGTTCATTTGCCCCAACTCTACCTTCTCATTTCTTAAAGATCATCACTTTAGATTTGTTTAAGTTTACTTCCAGATTCCATCTCGAACAGTAAACGGAGTCTATTTATCATCAATTGGATAGATTGTAGCGTGTACGCAAGCTGTACTACGTCGTCAGCAAAGACCAGGGCTTTTATGGTCATGTCTGCGTATTCAATGCCCCCAGCTAATATTTCAACAATATCTTCTATGAAGAGAGCGAATAAACTTGGGCTGAGTGTACAACCCTGTCTAACACCTGAGTTCGTTGAAAACCAGTCAGAGAGGTTTTTTTCCATTCCAGACCGCCGCTTTGGTATCCATGTATAAATTTTGCAGTACTCTTCCGAACTTCAGTGACATTCCTTTCTGGAAAAGCTTGTAGAATAGTGCATTACGGTCGCCGGTGTCAAAAGCAGACTTGAAATCCACAAAGAAAGCGAATAATTTCTTCTTTCTAGATATGAAGGAGTTAGCAATTTTGCAAAGAACGAAGATGTGGTCTATAGTGGAGTAACCCGATCTGAAGCCAGCTTGGTACTCACTGAGAAGGTTATTTAAATCTATCCATTTATTCAGGCGCTTATTCAGATCTTATAAGAAGCATTTAGAAAAGAGATTTCTCTATAGTTTGACGGATCTTCGGTACTACCCTTTTTGTATATCAGAAAAATCAGGGCCTCTTTAAACTGCTCTGGTATAGTTCCATGCTCTAAAATGTAGTTGACTATTTCTGTCAGATTCGCTACCAGCTCCTAAGTTCCATATCTGTAAAATTCTGCCGGAATTCCGTCAGAGCCTGCGGCCTTCTAATCCTTTTCTTCAATTATCGAAGAACACACTTCATCACACGAAATTGGTAAGTCCAGAATATTGTTTTCGAAGCCAGGCTGAGCGTAGTGAGTTGGGAATTGATTTGGAGTTACTGGATTAAGTAATTGTTGAAAGTGTGATTTCAGCATGCTTGGATCCAGTTCTCTACCGATAAAATACTTCGTACCATTAAGCTTGCGGGCCAAGTTCCAAACCTCAGACTAATTGTTACACATTGCAAGTTTTTTCGCTTGATCTTCAAAATAAACTTTTTTCTTACTTCGACAGTGTTTTAAATTTCTGATTATATTCGATGAATAGGTCTTTAGTAAAGACAGAATTGACTCGTCTATATGCATTAAGTCATGTGTATGAAAGACTTCTCGCACGCATGCCTTCTTTATCAAACCATGTCTCTCTAAAAGTAGTTTTTACTCGTCGGCTGTTGATCGACTGGTGATATGCCCCTTTAATACACTGTTCAATTTTGTTTACGCTAGTATCGCTATCTTCATTCATCAGAAGTATATCCAACTGTCTTCTGTAGATTGGTGCAGAATCGTTTAACCAGCGAAGTTTAGGCAGAAGTTGAACGTCCCGCAATGCTTGATTTCCTTCTTCTCCATTAGTGAATGATACCACTACAGGCAAATGGTCTGAAAAGGGTTCTTTTTCTACTTCAAATTTTTAAATCAGTGAGCTCCAGTCAACACCTTCCAGACCATAGTCGATAACCGAACTACCTTGTTTTCCAATAAACGTAAATTCACCTAGATTATCTCCATTGATTGTACCAATCAGAACACGAAGACCGAATGAGTTGCAAATGTCAAGCAACTTAGTTCCTCTTGCGTTCTTGGTAGTGTCTTTCGATTGTCTCTCACGCCCGATCCTTTTATTCTCACTTCCTCTTTCGTTCCCAATCCTTGCATTTAGGTCACCCAAAACCAATACAATTTCCGTGCCTCCACAAGTCAGACATTCCTTGATATTTTCAAAATCGGTATCCCAATGATTACAATTAACATAAGTTGGTATTATACGAAATCACTTACCACTTATCTTAAGATCCAGATGTGTTACCGATCCAATCTGTGATTCCTTCCAGTCTTTTCTTAAATCCAAAGATACAGCCTCCACTTGCTCTTTCTCTTGAATGTAATTTTGTTGCGGGTACTATTCGAAGTTCGAAGTTATTGAGTTCGTTTTCATAATTTGATAAGTTAGTATCCATTACATATGTTTCATACAAAAATATTATTTCAGTATTGGTAGTATTGTGTTGCTTAAAAATACACCTGGCGCTATTTCTTTATTTGTAATAAGTGTGTCATTAGTTAAATGAAGTTTAAGTGGTTGAATCATTTCTGTTCTTGCAGGTATTTTGATTCTTAGTGCATGTAAGGGTTTTGATTGCATTGGCAATGTTATTGTTTTTCTTCATCGCTTAATGATATCGTGAATGTTTCGTAATCTATTTTGCAGATAAATTTGGTAAAAAATCTCTACCTAAGATACCATCTGTTTCTATAGGAAACTTTTCATTTACTAATTGGAATTCATGTAGATAGATAGTTTCACATGACTGGAGATTAAGATCGAGTGTTCCCAAGGAATGTATTTCCTCATTGGTTATACCAGTGAGCTTGCATTTTTCTTCTGGGTAATATTCTTCATTCTCTAGCTTTCTGGATATTTTGCAGATTTGTCTGCACCCGTGTATATTAAGAATGTCATATTTGTATTTTTATGTTTTGCAACAATGAAATTTGTGTTGCTATCCGATACTCTATATACTTTTAATTTTGGCTGTCTGGAATATTCGTGTATTCCAAGCCATGTTGTTGTTGTTGTTCATTTCTAAATTGGTTTTTATGTTGCCTTTGGTTAATGTTTCTTTGAGCATTTTGGGTTCGGTTATTGTTATTATATCAGTTGAAGTTATTGTTTCGGGTATAATTTTGATTTTTGATGTTGTTGTTGTAATGATTTTGATTCATGTTTCTTAATTGGTTTTTATGTTGCCTTTGGTTAATGTTTCTTTGAGCATTTTGGGTTCGGTTATTGTTATTATATCAGTTGAAGTTATTGTTTCGGGTATAATTTTGATTTTTGATGTTGTTGTTGTAATGATTTTGATTCATGTTTCTTCGGAATCTGTTACGGTCATTGCCTTCTTGATTAAAGTTTTGTTTGTTAAATCTTTTTATGTTGTGTTTGTAGTACATAAGTGTGTTAAAATTTGTTTTTTCTAATTCTATTGCTAAGCTTGCTACTTCTGTTAATAATTTAGGTTGAGATGCAAAAATAGTTTGTTTTATGTTGTCGTTAAGACCATTTTTGAAGATATTTAAACTATAAATGTCGTTCATTTTCCTTATCACATTTGTTTCTAAATTTGTAGCATTATCGCCTAATTCTTTAATCTGTAAATTAATTAAATCAGCTATAATGTTTAGTAATTTATTCTTAAATGAGGTCACTGAAAGATTTCTTTGACTAAAATAATGTATTTTGAATTTGAGGAATGGTTGTATTACTCTTATATCTTTCTTCGAATAAAGATTTAGGGGTTTCAAAATTATTGGGGTCTGTATTCCCTAATGCTGTTTTTACATTAATTGCTAATTTTAAGTGAAAGACGAATTCTATGAATGGCTGTGTGCAAGTGGTTTTTAATCCCTTGTTGATTATCTCAACTATTTTAAGAAAGCTATCTAAGTCTTTGAAATTTCATGAAAACATTGTAATTGTTTTCATAGCCATTCCTAAATCAAAATCTGCCATTTTATAGTTTATTTCTTTTTCAAAAGCTAATATGTGTTCTTGCAGTTGGTCCTCTAGTAGTTTTTTAGTGGTATTATATATACTTTCGAATTCTAATTTAAGTGCTTTGATATTTTCTTTTTCTTCACTATCTTCTAAATTATTAAATATATTTTTAATTGTCTATTGGTTTAATTTTTGCTTTAACTGTTTCAAATTTATAAGGTCTACCTGAATTCTTCTTAATATTTGTGAGAATAGTTTCTAAGTTGTTTTTTATATCTTCCATTTAGTTAAGTAAAAAGTACTAAAAATATATTTTTTTTATGTTTTTGTTTTTAATTCTAAAATTTCAAATTATAAAAAGATTTTTAGATGTAACTAATTCATTCCATCTTACAAATTCTTATCTTTTTCTTATATTTCTGCTACTGTTATATATAATAAAGTATATTCCATTCAATCAATTTGTTTTAATTTAATTAAACTTCGAATGTATTCTATATTTTACAAAAATTTATATTTTTTTTTAAATAGGTATTGTGAAATTTAAAAATAAGTTTGTTTGTATTCTGTTCCGTTGAAGAATTTTAAAAATTTATAAAACTACATATTTATATTAATTTTTTTTTTGTTTTTTTTTATACATTGGTTATCTGACTTTTTGTGTTTATGTACAAGTTAACACGCCGCATTTACATGCACCCCGTTATGATTTGCCAGGTCAGCAAATCATGTTCGAGCAAGTTGTAGGTTCCCACGATTGGCGAGGATCATGTATCAGCGCATTTTGAGGTAAATGCACGGGAGCCTTCAAGGTCGCTGACGCTGCGAATCATCGTGCGGCGTAATGGAATTGCGATATGAATTATTAAGTGTGGGAAGAGTTAGTCTTAAAGCTTGGCGGACGTGTGCAATCAAGATTATTTGATTTTTAATAAATATCGTATTGTTTAATTTTAGTAAGTCGAACCGTTGGGCCTGCCCCTAGTGGGCAGGCGTTCGCGTTTTTTTTAGGATCCCTCGGAGGGAATCCTTTTACTGGCGCCCGAGCAGGGACCGGTGTCAAAAATCCTTATCCTTATTGCCTGTGAATCTGTATCAGGACCAATACGTCCTATGGGATGCACGTCACTGTTATCATGGGAACACAGTTGACTTTTTTGGATCCCTGATAATCCTTTCCGTATTAACATGGGAACATACGGATATTCTAGAAGGCTTTACTCTGGGGTAGTTGTGTCGACCGTGCCATTAGTAGGTCCACTAATCTGGACTAAACGGGATTAAGACGGCTTCCCCCATGTACACCGGTTTCCGTTTGAAGGTGGACACGCCGCGTGAATTTTTATTAACCAGTTTGTCCTTTACAGAATACTATCCTCACCTAATCTACATAATTAGAACAATAGTAATGATACTGTGAGTGGAAACAATTAACAACAAACAGAAAAATTGAATTAAATTTGAAAAAATATTTAATTGAAAATTTATGTGAAAAAATAAGTAAAAAAAATTATAAATTTGTAAAAAAAAAAAAATGTTTTCAACCAAATTATAGGAAGAAAAAATTACAGGTGCTATAAAAAAAATATGAATCTGTAAAAAGGAAAAAAATTCAACCAAATTATAAAAAGGAAAAAAAATTTCAAGTGCTATAAAAAAATATATATCGTTGATATATTGTGCAAGAAAATTAGCCAAAACATAAAATAGCAAATAATTGTTGAGAAAAATTCTCATAAAAGTGTGTGTGTGCCTTAGTGAAAAAAAAAGAAATTTAAATATTGCAAGATAAAAAAGCTTGAGATTAAAAATAATAAATAATCATTCACGAAAACTGTTTGCTTGTGTCTGAATTAAGGTAAGTCCACATTTATCTAACGTATAATACAATGGATCAAGTAGCGCAGCAAATAGTGGAACTAACCGGTGCCGTGAGCAATTTAATAAGCCAATTAAAGGGTCTCGATAGGAGGTTCGAGGTGATCGAAGATAATGCCACTTCGGCAAATTCAAATGCCCCTATGTTGGCAATAGTCTGGGCTTTAGACAACCTAAGATCTTATCTATACGGAGCGAAAAAAATCTGCATGTTCACTGACCGTAATTACAATGCGAAGCTGAAGCGTTGGAAGGCGAGGATAGAGGAACATAACTGCAATTGATTTACAAACCCGGTAAATCAAATGTCGTAGCGGATGCACTCTCAAGGCTTAGAATTGGTAACGAACACTTAACCGTATCAGCTGAAGCTGAAATGGAATGTCAAGTGAATTCGCTACACAATAATTCCTCAACCGAAACCGCCTCTGAAAAAAATTCTTTCATAAGTGACAATAGATCCCAGACTGACACAGCTTTGGAGCATTGCTCCTCCACAGAACCCCCAGACCATGAGGCGTCTTCCACTGAATCTGCTAATGAAACAATGCATAGTGCAGAGCAGGACAGACCTGATTCCGCACGTCGAGGTACCCCTTAACGTTTTTCGGAATCAGATAATTATAAGTGTGTCAAATCAGCAGGTTGACTCTCATGAGCAACCGCACCCCGGATACTTGAGACACTATTTTGCAACCCCTTATTTAGATAAAGTAGCCTTGACGGACATTCTGAAAGCGAGACTACAGCCTAGTATTATCAACGGTATTAAGATTCCGGAACCGTGTATGGAGCTACTGAAGAATGTCTATTTGGAAACTTTTTCCAACTATAAAATCAGACTAACCCAAAGATTGGTGGAGGGTGTCAAGGACGAGAACCAAGTGTGGGAACTTATTAGCAAAGAACATAAAAGAGCGCACAGGAATGCTCGAGAAAACAAAGAACAACTTGTCGAGAAATATTATTTCCCAAAAATGAACAGCTTAATGACACGCTATGTGAAGTCCTGTGACATCTGTCTTACCAATAAATACGATAGGCATCCTGCAAGTCCAATGTTTCAGCCTACCCCAATTCCGTCATATCCCTGTGAAATACTTCATATGGACATTATGGAAATCCAAGGGGAAACATTTATATCATGCATTAACAAATTCTCTAAATTTGCCAAATTATTCCATATAAGAAATAAATCTTCTCTCCATCTAAGAGATAAAGTGATAAAAATCCTTCACTATTTCACTGTCCCAAAGATACTTGTCACGGACAATGAGAGAAGTTTCCTTAGTCCCATAATGGTTAACTTCATTAAAGTGCTAGGCATTCAAATGTATCAGACTCCCGTCAACCGGAGTGAAGTTAATGCACAAGTGGAAAGATTCCACTCAACCATTCTAGAAACCTACCGATGCTTGAAAGTTGAATACAAAGAGCTTAAACTAAGGGAAGTGATAAATACTTGTATCTATTACTCAACGAAGACCATCTGATATATTTTTTAACAGAAGTGCCAGAGTGAACTTCCAAAATATGGCAAATTTCATAGTAAACGTTAACCAAGAGTTTAGGGAAAAGCTACGACAAAAACAAAAAAACCAGAAATGCATGGTTTAATAAAAATAGGACACTCCCTAAGAAATTTTGAAAAGGTGATATAGTTTACACTATTTTCAAGAGGATTGAGGGCAAACATAAGCCACTGTACCGGAAGGAAGTGGTGGCTAGGGATAATAAAGTTACTATCACAACAGACACAGGGCGCAAAATACATAAGGCACACGTTCGGAATGCATAAATTATAAGGCACACACTACACTCTACACCCAAATGGGAAAGCTAGCACTATAATAAAGAAAGCACATTGAAAAAATGTTACAAATGTAACAAAATGTTCAATAGAGTACAACAAATTGTATATCCCAAAATTATGGGAAAAATCACATACCTATGTACGAAATCATAGACAATTGACTTTCGATAAGCAACACGACAGTTTGTAGCGAAACAGCATTAGAAAAAGTCCCTGAAGATCATTGCTTGGCTAAACTATTAAAAGGAGGTCCGGCAACGTGCACATACCGTACAAACACGAGGGAGGTTATTGAACTCATCATCCGGACACTATCTTCCAGACTAGTTTTAAGGGTGAGGTCAAGTCCAATAATATCCAGACATTTCTGGAGGGGACCTTTATCCTACAGATTCAAAATGAAACGGTAGAAATGAATAACCAAACACTGTAACAGCTTCACAAGCCCTTTTTCCAGTACTGACGAGCATCACCAACCAGGACAACAAATTAGATCTGGGATATGTCCACAATATCGGTCTAACGAACATCGAACGTCTTAGTAACTTGGACGAAAGATTTGAAATCTCTCTTATCGCAGAAGCTCTGATAATCCTATTATTCGTTATTACTATACATTACCTTTGGAGGAAGATGCACCCGAAAATCAACTTTCCACCAATACAAACATCAGCGCACTTGTTTCCTATTAGAGGTCAGTATCCTACCCCACGGAATCAAACAAACCAGCCCTGCAATTCTGACGTTACAACTGATCTACGGGACGTAGATCTTTGAAGGGGGAGGAGTTAACACGCCGCATTTACATGCACCGCGTTATGATTTGCCAGGTCAGCAAATCATGTTCGAGCAAGTTGTAGGTTCCCACGATTGGCGAGGATCATGTATCAGCGCATTTTGAGGTAAATGCACGGGAGCCTTCAAGGTCGCTGACGCTGCGAATCATCGTGCGGCGTAATGGAATTGCGATATGAATTATTAAGTGTGGGAAGAGTTAGTCTTAAAGCTTGGCGGACGTGTGCAATAAAGATTATTTGATTTTTAATAAATATCGTATTGTTTAATTTTAGTAAGTCGAACCGTTGGGCCTGCCCCTGGTGGGCAGGCGTTCGCGTTTTTTTTAGGATCCCTCGGAGGGAATCCTTTTACTGTACATAATTCTTAAAATATTTGTTTATTTTGTAGGCATTGTAAAGGATGGTGATGATAACCGCGGTTGTTACCACTGATTCTGGAATTACTGGCATGTTGATTTGCTCTTGGACATTATTGTTATTGACTACTGTTTGCGATTTGCTTTGGCTTTTTCCCATAATGTTGTCTCTTCAGTGTTTTCGATCTCCAACTGTGACATTTGGTGTTTTGCAGGTCGAGGGTTGTCATCAATTAGATCTTTGGAAATCGAAAATTTATAATCGAGAAAATCATACAAGGATGATTGAAAAGTTTAAGATCGTCTACTATAATTAGTAAAGCCTGGATTGTAAAGCATTTGATTCTTGTGCGCAGTTTGTTGGTACCAGTTGCGCTGGTATATGACAATGGATTTAACACACATAGTGGCCTCTCGTTCAGTTCTATACCATATGCGGCGGATAAGTGGATATACTACAATATCACAAAATCCAATTGTATCCTACCTACAATGAAATGACTTAAATCCAAACCATTGGATATTATATGTACATACAAACAAAAATCTTGTTGTAGGTAGAAAATTGACGAATGCAAAATCTACATATATGAGATGGAAGTAGCAAAATTAATAAAATTGCTACAAATACAAATAAAACGAGAAACAAAAACATTCAAATGTTATCGTATATATGAACGTTGAACATTGCTTTTCTTTTTGCCTCATCCTCATATACGATAACAAAATAAGACATTTGATGTCAAAAAAGAAACGAAATTTGGTTTTCTGTCTTATACTCTTTAATGTTGTCGGAAACGAAATTAAACTACCTCAACTCTTCTCTTCCCCCCTTTCTTCCTCTGCCCACGTCAACAAACTAATTTCTGCAAAGGGGCAAAAAGCGATACCAGCGACCCCTTAGGCATATTACAAGAAACAAATTTTCTGTTCCATGATAGTAATATATTTAATAGAATGATCTAAACAGACGAATAGTTATACAGTGAATAAGCTATTATGTAGCCCTTCCATAAATTCCTATTTATAAAACATTTTCCCATAAATTATAGTTATGCATGGTTTTATGTCCAAAATGTACCAAAAACGGGTAATCTATTCCATTTGACTGTCATGATCAAATCAGCTGTTTGTCAGAAAACGCAACCAGAACTTTTGTTGGTGTTATGATTGTGATTTAATGAAAACAAAATAAAATAATACAAAATAATAATAAATAGTGGATCATAGTTTTTCATCCCTAAGATCCTGTTTAGATTATGGTAGTACCGCCACTATAGCATATGTCGAGTATTATGTGTAGGAGTAGGGTGACGGTGGTCTCAGCTCTCTCACGGTCAGGTTCTGAGTAGCAAATCGCACTTTTTTGGTTTTTGTGAATTTGTTTTTTTTAATTTTAGGTTTAGCTTTAATTTATGCAGGTTGGCTACCGGCTTTCGCCGTGGACGCCGTCACACAACCAAAAAAGGTCCAAGCGAACAATTGCAATAATTTAAGCATATTTGCTTTGGAAAATCTGTATTTTTTGTTTAAGTCTCCATTTATCTGCTTCATTCATTGAGTCGTTTTTATACAGTTTTCTTCTTCTTGGCGTCGGAAGTTTTGCATTTAAATTATTGAAATCATTAAAAAGGATACAAAATTTAAAGGCATTTTGTTTTATGTCCAAGCTCAAAATCACATTTCGACACTATAATTTCCTTATATGGGCTCAATTCAACCCATAAGCCCGTTTAGCTTATAATGGATCTATTCAACGTTGCATAAGTTTTATAAATGAGATTTTCGAGTTCAGAGGCATTATAAGGAGTGCATAGCACTATATACTCGCTGAAATGCAATTATAAATAAATAAGGCTGCATATATACAATGGTATTACCTATATGTGATCGTCACAATTTAAGTGTTAATGCCGGATTTATACGAAAGGCAAATTGTTTGTGTCAAATTATATGCATTTTGCTTTTTATCGTGTAAGCGCTCTAAATACTGGCAATATTTTTGCCAAAAACAAATTGGCACAGAGAATTTGGCATAAAATGCTTCTATTAAATAGATACATATGTATAAACACTGTACTGACGCCATTTTCCAAATTATGCCATTCTAGAAAAAAATGAACTTGCTCGTTCTTTATTGCTATATTGTCATTTTAAAGCCTAGTACGCTGCTGATGCGAAACGAAAAATCCCATACAAAAATGACACGACGAAATCATGAACGAAAAATTTCGTTCTACTTTTCGTTTTCCAGTACGCTGCTGAACGACGAAATGTGTAATTTTAGTGGATAGCTGTAGTAGATTTCTTAGTACAATTATCCACTCTTTTCGTTCTCAATTTAATTGACCTGCACATTAATTGCTTGCGAAATTTTGACATTTCATTTTTTTTTATAAAAAAAAAGTCAAGCTCTTGTAATGCTTATTTGATTTTTCTTTGGCTTTGTGTTTTCTCTAATGTCTGGTTTTTCTGTGCATTTCCTGTATTAAATTATTCAAAATACATTCAATTCTAATTTTGTATCACAACCAATTTCAAAATCGACTAAACTAAATCTGCAAAATGAAAATGGGAAGTTGGAATGAAGCACACCCTTCACATATCTTATCGGCGAACAAGATATAGCTGATCTTTATTTGGAGTGCTGATTATAACCAACTATCGACTTTTCTCATACCTATTGCTAGTGCTTAGATTAAAAATAACCTATGTCCTTTTAAAATTAATTTATTTTAAGTGACTACTAAATAAAAATATAATCAAGATTCAGTAGTTTGTTCTGCAATTAACTGTCCATGTCATACTTTTTAAAATACATTTGTTACTCCGACTTTTAAATTCTATGCTACCTTTGACACCATATAAATATAAAAAAAAACACTCACCATTTCTAACTGCATACTTTCAACACATAAATTAACTCTATTGCCACAAAGAAAAAATCAAATCGACCGCCCGCTACTGGCAGTATGAATATGAATTTCCGACCTGGTCGGGACAAGGAAGCCAAAGGTAAGCGGCCTTCCGCTGCACCAACGACAATTAAGGAAATCATCGTTACAACAATAATGTTTGGTTGCAAAAAGGCCATCTTAAACGATACCCACCTCTATTTAGAAAGCCTGTTTCCGATCTCATTGATTGGCGATTTTATACCATACCCCAGAACTTATTTCTCAAGTTAAGATAATCTGTTTAATGTTTACTTCGTGAAAATCGGCACGGGATGGACATTGTGATTTAGTCTACAATTTCAGGTGATGACTTCGCTAGTCCTTTGTTGTGTTGATAGAAAGAAGATGATGACAAATCACTTACCTCGCATTGCCATCGCTACCTTTTCTTTTTCTTTTTTGGACGAAGTTTTTTTTTTTAAATGTAATTGAACCATCGTATGGCAGATGCCCTGCTCGTGAATTTGATAGCAAATCAAGCTGCTTGCAAGCTGGTCACTTGTCAATTGGATTTGACATATAAGGCCATGCATTTTTACTATTCATTCGATTTTAGTATTAATTGAGGAAGCAAGACAAATTTTTATGTAGAAGCCTTATTGCAAAAAATCACTCTTGAAATACGCATATTTAGAATGATGTATGCGTATTCCTGGAGCTATTTTTTTTAATACAACTTCTTTGCAAAAAATATTGATGCTTCCTTTGAAAGTATGAAGTGCTGATTCTAAAAAGATATCGCTCGCCTTTATTGGATAACCCGTTCCAAAGATACACTTCAAAGTATTTTCAGATTATGTATTTCAAGGTGAACAGTGAATAGGTTTTGAACTATATCTTTGGAACGGGTTGTCCAATAAAGGCGAGCGATATCTTTTTTGAATCAAAACTTCATACTTTCAAAGCAAGCATTAACAAAACCAAAAGTAGTTTTGTCACCAAATTACTTTTAGATGTATTTTTTTTGTCACCAAATTTCCTTTATATATAATTTTTTTGAAATAATTCTTGGACTTGAAAATGGTATACGGAATTAGTAAGAAACCATAAATTAGAACTCATAACCGTTTACACCATTCCAACGAAGGACGTAGTTTTCGAATTATAGAGTGGTTTACCTCCCTATTTCATTGATTTTCTTAAAATTGATAGAAATTTCATCAAATCGGCAGATAAGCCAGTTAATAAGTCCCAAAGTATTTGCTTAATTTCTATCATTTAAACGGTTCTGAGTTTTATTTTTAATCCTCTATGTGTAACAAGAACAATTTTTAAATCCAAGAATTATTTCAAGAAAATTACATCTAAAAGTAATTTGGCGACAAAAAATTTTCCATCTAAAAATAATTTGGTAACAAAATTACTTTTTTTTTTACAACTTGTCATTTGTTTTTGACAGCTTACAGAACTCTCCGCAAATATTTTTCCGCTGTGGTTTTCGTTAGCATTTCGCTCTTAGGCTTTTAAGCCTAGTACGCTGCTGATGCGAAACGAAATTTTCCGGTGGTCTCCACTAGGAGAGCGAAATGCTAACGAAAACCACAGCGGAAAAATATTTGCGGAGAGTTCTGTAAGCTGTCAAAAACAAATGACAAGTTGTAAAAAAAAAAGTAATTTTGTCACCAAATTATTTTTAGATGGAAAATTTTTTGTCGCCAAATTACTTTTAGATGTAATTTTCTTGAAATAAATCTTGGATTTAAAAATTGTTCTTGTTACACATAGAGGATTTAAAATAAAACTCAGAACCGTTTAAATGATGGAAATTAAGCAAATACTTTGGGACTTATTAACTGGTTTATCTGCCGATTTGATGAAATTTCTATCAATTTTAAGAAAATCAATTAAATAGGGAGGTAAACCACTCTATAATTCGAAAACTACGTCCTTCATTGGAATGGTGTAAACGGTTATGAGTTCTAATTTATGGTTTCTTACTAATTCCGGATACCATTTTCAAGTCCAAGAATTATTTCAAAAAAAATATATATAAAGGAAACTTGGTGACAAATATTAAATCTAAAAGTAATTTGGTGACAAAACTACTTTTGGTTTTGTTAATGCTTCCTTTGAAAGTATGAAGTTTTGATTCAAAAAAGATATCGCTCGCCTTTATTGGACAACCCGTTCCAGAGATATAGTTCAAAACCTATTCACTGGTCACCTTGAAATACATAATCTGAAAATACTTTGAAGTGTATCTTTGGAACGGGTTATCCTAAAAACTTGGTTGATACCTTTTTGTAATCTACTCTTGATGCTCTCAAAATCAGCATCAAAAGTTTTAATGTAGAAGCCTTATTGCAAAAAATCACTCTTGAAATACGCATATTTAGAATGATGTATGCGTATTCCTGGAGCTATTTTTTTTAATACAACTTCTTTACAAAAAATGTTGATGCTTTCTTTGAAAGTATGAAGTGCTGATTCTAAAAAGATATCGCTCACCTTTATTGGACAACCCGTTGCAAAGATATAGTTGAAAATCTATTCACTGTTCACCTTGAAATACATAATCTGAAAATACTTTGAAGTGTATCTTTGGAACGGGTTATCCTAAAAACTTGGTTGATACCTTTTTGTAATCTACTCTTGATGCTCTCAAAATCAGCATCAAAAGTTTTTATGTAGAAGCCTTATTGCAAAAAATCACTCTTGAAATACGCATATTTAGAATGATGTATGCGTATTCCTGGAGCTATTTTTTTTAATACAACTTCTTTACAAAAAATGTTGATGCTTTCTTTGAAAGTATGAAGTGCTGATTCTAAAAAGATATCGCTCACCTTTATTGGACAACCCGTTGCAAAGATATAGTTCAAAGTATTTTCAGATTATGTATTTCAAGGTGAACAGTGAATAGATTTTCAACTATATCTTTGCAACGGGTTGTCCAATAAAGGTGAGCGATATCTTTTTAGAATCAGCACTTCATACTTTCAAAGAAAGCATCAACATTTTTTGTAAAGAAGTTGTATTAAAAAAAATAGCTCCAGGAATACGCATACATCATTCTAAATATGCGTATTTCAAGAGTGATTTTTTGCAATAAGGCTTCTACATAAAAACTTTTGATGCTGATTTTGAGAGCATCAAGAGTAGATTACAAAAAGGTATCAACCAAGTTTTTAGGATAACCCGTTCCAAAGATACACTTCAAAGTATTTTCAGATTATGTATTTCAAGGTGAACAGTGAATAGATTTTCAACTATATCTTTGCAACGGGTTGTCCAATAAAGGTGAGCGATATCTTTTTAGAATCAGCACTTCATACTTTCAAAGAAAGCATCAACATTTTTTGTAAAGAAGTTGTATTAAAAAAAAAACTCCAGGAATACGCATACATCATTCTAAATATGCGTATTTCAAGAGTGATTTTTTGCAATAAGGCTTCTACATAAATACTTTTGATGCTGATTTTGAGAGCATCAAGAGTAGATTACAAAAAGGTATCAACCAAGTTTTTAGGATAACCCGTTCCAAAGATACACTTCAAAGTATTTTCCGATTATGTATTTCAAGGTGAACAGTGAATAGGTTTTGAACTATATCTTTGGAACGGGTTGTCCAATAAAGGCGAGCGATATCTTTTTAGAATCAGCACTTCATACTTTCAAAGGGAGCATCAATAGTTTTTGCAAAGAAGTTGTATTAAAAAAAATAGCTCCAGGAATACGCATACATCATTCTAAATATGCGTATTTCAAGAGTGATTTTTTGCAATAAGGCTTCTACATAAAAACTTTTGATGCTGATTTTGAGAGCATCAAGAGTAGATTACAAAAAGGTATCAACCAAGTTTTTAGGATAACCCGTTCCAAAGATACACTTCAAAGTATTTTCAGATTATATATTCCAAGAGAACAGTGAATAGCTTTTAGAATATATTTTTGGAACGGGTTGCATTTTCACTTGTTCATCAGTGAGTTTTCTTAGTGGGTTTGTACTTGACCACTCTGCTACGCTGCGAATGCTCTTTGATCGATTCCCATTTTAACTATAGGTCTTGCTTCCTCAATTAATACTAACATCGAATGAATAGTAAAAATGCATGGCCTTATATGTCAAATCCCATTGACAAGTGACCAGCTTGCAAGCAGCTTGATTTGCTATCAAATTCACGAGCAGGGCATCTGCCATACGATGGTTCAATATACATTAAAAAAAAAAACTTCTTAACTTGAAAAATAAGTTCTGGGGTATGGTATAAAATCGCCAATCAATGAGATCGGAAACAGGCTTTCTAAATACAGGTGGGTATCGTTTAAGATGGCCTTTTTGCAACCAAACATTATTGTGGTAACGGCAGCGGAAGGCCGCTTACCTTTAGCTTCCTTGTCCCGACCAGTCGGAAATTCATATTCGTACTGCCAGTAGCGGGCGGTCGATTTGATTTTTTCTTTGTGGCAATTGAGTTAATTTATGTGTTGAAAGTATGTAGTTAGAAATGGTGAGTGTTTTTTTTATATTTATATGGTGTCAAAGGTGGCATAGAATTTAAAAGTTGGAGTAACAAATGCATTTTAAAAATCATGACATGGACAGTTAATTGCAGAACAAACTACTGAATCTTGATAATAATATTTTTATTTAGTAGTCACTTAAAATAAATTAATTTTAAAAGGACATAGGTTATTTTTAATCTAAGCACTAGCACTAGGTATGAGAAAAGTCGATAGTTAGTTATAATCAGCACTCCAAATAAAGATCAGCTATATTTTGTTCGCCGATAAGATATGTGAAGGGTGTTCTTCTTTCCAACTTCCCATTTTCATTTTGCAGATTTAGTTTAGTCGATTTTGAAATTGGTTTTGATACAAAATTAGAATTGAATGTATTTTGAATAATTTAATACAGGAAATGCACAGAAAAACCAGACACTAGAGAAAGCACAAAGCCAAAGAAAAATCAAATAAGCATTACAAGAGCTGACTTTTTTTTTATAAAAAAAATGAAATGTCAAAATTTCGCAAGCAATTAATGTGCAGGTCAATTAAATTGAGAACGAAAAGAGTGGAGAATTGTACTAAGAAATCTACTACAGCTATCCACTAAAATTACACATTTCGTCGTTCAGCAGCGTACTGGAAAACGAAAAGTAGAACGAAATTTTTCGTTCATGATTTCGTCGTGTCATTTTTGTATGGGATTTTTCGTTTCGCATCAGCAGCGTACTAGGCTTTGTTAAATCTTATTAAGCCTTAACTACATTTAACACCTTTATTAAGCCTTAACACATTCAATACAAAAGTGAAATTTTTGTGTCGTTTTCCAACATACTGCTCAATCCTAACTCATATTTCAATCTTCAGATCTTTAATACATACATCATTATTTCATATTTTATTTCCTGATTCCGCCGCGGGGGAGTTTCTAAATCCACTTCCACTTTTTTAATATTGTTTTCCAACAAGAAGTATTGAATGAACAATTTTTTTATTTTTTAATAATATTAATTTATTTTTTCTGTACACTGCCACAAAATAAAAATTAATTGACAGCAATTGAGAAACTTCAAAACAAATATTGTAGTGTGTGTAAGAATCTGAATACAAATGTGTTTTGAATCCGTCTACAAAATGAGATTCAATAAGGATCTCTTTTTTCAGAAAAAAATGGTTTTAATTTGAAAAAAATCTGATTTTCAGAAAAAAAAAATGACGGCGGATCGACGGCAGATTGATGTTTTTATTGAAACGAAGTCGACATTTGTTTTTGATTCCATTTTTATATCTAGTCTTGTGTATTAAGCTTTTTTTTGATAATTTCAAAAAATCCCGTTTTTTTGGTTCGTTTATTGCAGTAGTGTAACTACAAAAATTTTGCCCTTGCCAATAAATGTTGGCAAAATAATGCCAACATTGAAATCTGCCACTTATTGAACTCGTGTAAATGAATGTCATTAAAAAATTATTTTTTCCATTATTTTGCCATTCTTTTGGCAGAAATACTGGCAACTTTGCCATTCGTGTAAATCCGGCATAAGTTGGGATCCCGGATTGGAGCGAGATTCCGGATTTCCAAATAAAAACTCCATGAGTACTACAACTATTATAAATGTTATATAGCTTGAACCAATTCAATTGGCCATTTTACTGCGCAGATCTCTTCAAATTTCTTTTCTCATCTCATTAATAATTTTGAAAGATACACACAACCAAATTCCAGCGATGGAATTTACTTACATGAGGTATGATCGTGGTTTATTGCATTGTAGTCATTAAATATCTTGGGCATCAGTTTCGTTCTCTTGAATCTTCGCTGCGCAACCGATTGTTGACCAACGGATTTGTTTCAAGCTATACATAAAAAAACACATTGACCTTTATTATGTACTCGTATGTCCGCCTATAACAATAAAAATTATTTTGTTTTTATTTTACAGGATTACCAAACCTATATGTGTTTTTGGTTAGAACATTTTTCGTCTTTATCCTTGTTCATAAAAAATAGGGCCGATTGTCAATTGGGCCAAATAATTAGCACAGGAAAAATGTTTGACATTCATAGGAGTGGTGAAAACATAACTAAATTTAAATATGCGGATTGTAACACCTCCACAATAAAAAAATATTTTAGCAGCTGGAAGTTTATCTCGGCTAATTGTCAAATCTAATTGGAACACTGTGTAAAAAATGTATTTGTACTCACTTCTGCTTTGTTGGATCTTTTACGAAATTGAAGTCTATCATGCAGCCGATCTGTTTGCCCTTGCCAAAACTCAACCAAACGTGGCCTTATGAGATAACCACCCCAATTTGGCATTGGAACTTCTTTTTCCCCTAATTCGGCTTTTATTTTTGATTCTGCTTCATCCAATACTTCGCGACTTGGAATTACCGTACTCTGAGAACTAGCTAATGCCCCAATTTGGCTAGCACGTGGTCGTTGCTGGAAATAATTTAGTGAATCAGCAATAGAAATTTTGTCAGCTTCTCCCTCTATTCGAACTGATCTTCGCAGTGGGCACCAGTAAAAGGTTAATGCTACATAAGGGTTGTTGAGAATGTCTTTTGCTTTCCGACTTCCATAGTTTGTGAAAAATATAAATCCTTCTTGAGTTACTTCCTTCACCAACACGAATCGATTAGATGGAAAACCATCCCTAAATAAAAATAAAATTCATATAGTAAATTAGGCAGTACAAATTTTCAGCAATACTACACGTTTATTATAAATTATAACATTACACTTGTGCACAATCAGATTTTTGTATCCGAAGCTATCTGTAAATATTAGGGTTATTCACGATCCGGTGCAACTGCTCTAATATAATTGTAAAAGTTCAAAAGTGCAACTTATTTTTGCACTATAGCATCAATTTATACTGACTACCCAGTGGGAAATTTCAAAAAATTCACGATAAATCACCAACTTTTTCGTCAAGGAATGGAAGCAGTTCCATCTCTTACAAAAAGGACATGCGCATTGAGATTTCTCTCTGTCGGTAATGATTTCGGTTTGGGACTTTCAGAGTGTGTTAGGTGATAACGAAATTTGGCAGTATGTTATTTTATGCACCTATACCTTTACATAAGTCCGGATTTGATTCCATCAAATGGCAGTATTTTACGGATACAAAAAAAACACTCATACAAGAAAACTCTCTTATAAGAAAGGCAATGAGAAACGCCGTGTCTTTTTCTTTATATTTCTTTCGAAATTAATCATTTATAAGTAACTCGCATATAAGAAAAACACTGTTATAAGAAAGCCTTTCTTACACACCAAAATCAATTTTAGAACAAAAAGTACGCTTCTAAGAAATTTACTTTGTCAGACAAACATGTGCCAAAACCTATTGAATATGCATCTTTTCTTTGCAAGCTATTACCGTTATGAAACTGATACTTTTCATCTGTATCACGGTATGTTCATTACACAACATATAAGGTTCATTCGTTGAACTTTACCTAGTAGAAGGAGCGCCAGCGACAAAAATGGTTACGTCATTTGATAACGCAAATAATTAGGTTTATTGCAGTCTTTCCACACTGGTGACAAATAATTCCGAAGTCTGCGAAGCGCCGAGTGGTGGTTGTGACGGCCATGGACCCCAAAAGGGGTAACAAAAATCGGTGAAGTTACGTCATTTGGTAACGGCTGATTTTTTCTAGTGATCGTTTTTGAAAATGGCAGACATTTTGGGTGGTTGAATGGCTGGCAGACGCCTCCCAAATGGGCTCAAAAATCGAGCCTACTTACGTCATTTGATAAGGATTCTGAAGAAAACCATTGATTAGGTTAGCTCCTCAGTAGTCTATAACTTCAAGGGTGTCCATTTTGCATTTTTGTGTATGTAATAAATATGTTCATTGTTATGATCCACTTTGGAAGGAATTTAAAGTTTGAATAATAATTAAAAGACTATTTAACTAGTTCACAATCAGCAAACGACTGACTGAAAAATTATATATTTACACCCAAATTAATAAACATAGACTAGAGAAGGTCTAGGACTTATTCCGTGAACCAAGTGCGAAATGCTATTAAAAAACCAAAATTTCTTTTAAGTGACGTTTACCAAGCTAGTTCATCAAACAAGGTGGTTTAGCGAAGGACTGAGAGCCAGATGTGTCAAATTTGTTCTAAAGGTAAAAAAAAACGGGAAGATTTGTGTCAATTTGTGAATTTAATTTTCAATAAAAATAATAATGACTAATCAATTCATTAACTTCTTAAACCGTCTGCAACTATTGGACGATCAACCATCAATAACAAGAAAAAAAAAATATACAAAACGAGAAATAATCCACTGCAATCGCTAAATGAAGAGAATTTCCGGAAGAAATACAGATTTTCCAAGGAAAATATGAAGAAACTCATTGTAATTGATACATACAGATTGTTGACTTTGTATAATCATAATCTTAAATAACATTGCTAAAATTAAATAAGGTTCAAGACGACTGTGCTGATATGCACGGCTTTAGTCAGCCCACATTAAGCCTCGTTTCTGCAAGCGTAGCAAAAGCATTTGCTTCAAAAGCAAGGCAGTTTATAAAAATGCCACAAATGATTTTAGACCAACTATCAACAATGGAAAAATTCAAGAAAATACGTGGATTTCCAAACGTCATTGCCGCGATTGACTGCACCCACATAAGAATTAAAAAACATGGAGGAGATAATGGACAATATTATGTGAACAGAAAAGGATATTACTCAATTAATGTGCAGGTAAAGAGAGTTAATTAACACTTGTTTCATTATCTACCCATAAACATATTTTCACTTTATTGTCTTAACTTTGTCTTATGTGAGTAGGCGGTTTGCGATGCCAATTTAAAAATAATGGAGAAAGTACCTTAAAAACCTGCTTAGACAGAGGAGAATTCCGGGGGCGGCTTTTATGTGACGGTGGTTATGCGTGCACCAATCCCTATTTACACCTGTTCATAATCCATCGAATTCTTCGGAAGAAAATAACAATATTGCCATATAGCAAACCGCAATACCATAGAACGGACATTTGGAGTTTGGAAGTCCAGATTTAGGATTCTGTTAAAAGGAATGAGAGGTTCATTAAAGAATGTTAAAATTTTAGTTGTGGCTTAAGCCATTTTACATAATTTGGCTATTGAATATAACATTGAACATCGTAAAATTCTTTTTCTAATTAATAATATGAAATGTTTATTTCCATAATATCCTAGATGACGAAAACCATTTTTTTGTTGTCAAAACTACTTTTGGATGTAATTTTTTTAAAATAATTCTCGGAATAAGCCGGAGTTAGTAAGAAACCATAAATTAGAACTCAGAACCGTTTACACCATCCCAATGAAGCACGTAGTTTTCTAATATCCATATTTCATTGATTTTCTTAAAATTGATATAAATTTCATCAAATCGGCAGATAAACCAGTTTATAAATCCCAAAGTAATTGCTTAATTTCGATTATTTAAACGGTTCTGAGTTTTATTTTAATTCCTCTATGTGTAACCAGAACCATTTTTAAATCCAAGAATTATTTACAAAATCAAAAAAATATCTAAAGCGCACGAGGGAACTGCCCAAATTGCTGGATAACTACCACTTACAGCGTAATTGGCATTCACTTTAGATACTATCAGCAAAGCTCGTTGGGTACTCCCAATCTATATCATAATACATCCCAACCGTTCGTGGCAAATTTCTCAGTGTAGTTAAATCCAGCTTCATGATGTCAGCGTGTCGAGCTTCGATATCGGCTAGTGTCTGTTTAGCTTGCTGCGTCTCCATGATAATGCCTTGATTGACGGCCAGATTACCTTGCTCCAGCATGGCCTTGAGATCGTCGTTGGCAGTTGCCTGACCGGTGATCTGCAGCTGACGCTGTAGATCACCTTTACTCGGTCATGACTTCGACGAACTTCCTGGACTAGGGGGAGTGTTGGGTTTTGTGAATGTGCAGATCCGCACTGGATTTGTTGGCCTACTCTTCCTGGTCGATGTTTTGTTCGATGCCCTTGAGCTTGCCACGAACTCTGTTGGCGTTTTTCTTGATATCATAAGATCTTCGAGTTCTGGTTTGGTTTTTCCGTCCGATTGTGGCGCTGACAGAACTTCTTCGACATTGTCTTGGACTTTATCGATCATTTCATGGATTTCTTTGACCCGATTAACGAAATCATCCACGTACTCGTACACTTGATTGTAAAACATTTATTAATAATTTTTTTTTTTTAAACGGATGCGCGCACTAAAGGGGTTTTGACTACCCTTAAAATGAACAAGCACAGTGCGAGCGTTAGGAAAGTAGGGAAGGATGCAAGAGATACCGATTCACATTGGTTTTGAATTTCTGAATATCAAAATGGGAGGGGAAAATAGAGCCGGGTAAAGTATTCCACATTCGCGTTGTACGGCTAAAGAAAGAATCTCTGTACTTGACAGTACGTCCGAAGTTGGGCTCAAGGGTAAACTGATGAGCATTCCTAGAAGCGCTCGCGTATTACGATTGAAAAATTTAAGGGGAGGAATGCAACTGGCTATTTCGCTGGAACAGTGTTTATAAAAATAGCGATAAAATAGTGAGAGACATATAACATTTCGACGATGTTCTAGAGATGTAAATGTTTCCACTACAGTTCTATCGCCAATCATTCTTAGAGCTCTATTTTGAATTCTATCCAAAAGATTCAAATGAGTTTTGGCAGTTCCTGCCCAAATGTGCGAGTTATACTCCAGCTTTGGACGAATGAAGGCCTTATAGATTACAGCCAGATCAGACGGGAAGAAGAATTTCTTGCACCTTCGAAGAAAGCCCAAACACTTTGCAGCGTTTATGGCGACATCAAATATGTGTTCATTCCACAAGAGGTGGTCTGTGATGCAAATGCCGAGGGCTGAAAGCTGATCGGTTTCTTCAATGCTAGTGCCGCTCATGGATAGCGGCATGGGGGGTGGGTTCTGCTTTAACGACAGAAGACAGCACTGAGTTTTTGAAGCATTAAATTCTATCGTCAGCAAAACAATTAAGTGGATTAGAAGTTCCAGATAAGAGATCATTAATAAAGAGGGTCGGAGACAATACGGAGCCCTGGGGCACACCAGCATTTATTTTGTGAATATCAGACTTGAAACCGTCCAATACAACTTGTATTGAGCGGTCCGAAAGGTAATTTCTAATCCAACGAAGAAGACATTCATCGATACCAAATGCACGCATTTTCGATAGGAGAGCTTGATGCCAAACTCTATCAAATGCTTTTGAAATATCAAGCGCAATAATCTTACTTTCTCCAAAACGATGTAAAGATTTGTGCCACTGTTCGGTGAGATATACCATCAGATCACCAGTGGACCTATTGCTACGAAAGCCATACTGCCGGTCATTAAGGAGCTTTCGTTCTTCAAGATATTTCTTGAGCTGAATTAATCAGCGTTTCCATGACCTTGGAAAGAAGGGACGTAAGTGAAATTGGACGGTAATTAGATGGTGAAGAAGATGCGCCTTTTTTAGGGACAGGCTGGACAAATGTTGTTTTCCATCCACTCGGAAAGAGACCTGTAGAGTAGGACAGATAGAAAAGCTAACGCAGTGGTTTTGCCAGCGTTGAAGAACACCTCTTCAGAACGATGGGAGGGATACTATCCGGGCCAGCGGATTTGGTTATGTCAAGATCTTTGAGGACTCTAGCAACTGCACGAGTGCGAAAGAAGATTCGTCCCATAAAATCGTTTACGCTCTCAAGTACTGGAGGAGTCATAACACTTTCTGACAGCGTCGAATTAACAGCGAACTGCGCTGCAAGCAAATTGGCTTTTTCGCGAGAACTGACAAAAGGGGTGTCATTAGAGACGAGCGTTGGAACCGAAGAAGAAGTTGAATTTCGAATAGTTTTTACAAATGACCAAAAATTCTTACTACCTTTGGGACATTGTAGTATTTTTTGCCTTAATTTTTGGTCATGCAAAAATTTGGTTCTACGAATGTGAACGTTGGAAGTCTTTCTAGCTTGTTGAAACTTTTTCCGGTATTCCTCAGTGGGGTTGGCTTTATAATTCCGGAAACTGACTTCTCTAACCCTAATAACCTCTTTACAGCTTGAATCAAACCATGCATTTTCTTTCGGTTTGATAGATTTCACCCTATTCGGGATAAAATTTCTCATTCCGTAAAGGATTAAATTTGTTATCATATCTGCGCTGGAGTCTATGTCACTACCGAGGAAGCATAATGACCAGTTAAAGTTTCTGAAGAAATTATTGAGACCGTCCCAGTTGGCTTTCCCATATTGCCAAACGGTTCTCATAGGTGGTTTTTCTTTAACTGAGTGTTTTTGGCATGAGAAATGTGCAGATACGACACAATGGTCTGATGTACCTAGAGGCGATAATACATTTAGCGTGTATTTATTAGGTTCGGAGGTAAGGAACAAGTCTAGAGTGTTTGCGGTTTGACCTGCTGTTGGCTCGTCAAGAATCTGAGTCAGTTGGTTTAACTCAGCAAAGACCTCAACATACCTTCCTTCGGGTGATGTCTGGCTCGAAAAGCGGAGCCAGAATTGTGTACATTGAAATCGCCCGCAATGACGATTTCAGTGCGAGGATAATGGGAAACAATTCTTTGAATGGAGTCGGACAAAGCATCAAATTCGTTAAAAGTTGAAACTCTATCCAAATTTGGGCTCCGGTAAATAAAACATGTGTGTATGATGTGCTTATTTACCGTGAATTTTAACCACATGAAATTAAAATTTGTGTTTGAGCACAAGCCATATTGTGGTTGGAGTTGGTACGCTACATCATTTCTTACGTATACGGCGAGGCCATGGTGGGAAAAGAATAATATTTGAACTAATCAACCAGTATGTCCGGATTGTGTATCCCTTTCATGGGTTTTTTTATAATTTTTATATCGTTTGCAAGATTTTAAGAGATGTACTCTAAAAATATTATAATAATTATAATGTAAATAATGCTTGAAAATACTGAAGGATAACGAATGATTGTAGGATGTCTTTCTGCTTGATTGAGTTGTTCATTGATATTGTCTAGTATGTGCGAGATAAATTTAAAGTTTTCAAGTTTAACATTTGAAAGTCTAATAGAATTTAGTTTAATGTATTCGTGTGAAATGTTTTATGGAATTTTATCGCAGCAATCATCTTGGTTTATATCAAGTTGAGGAATAACAGCTGCGGCGTGTTGTATTGTAATGGTATTTTTTTAAAAAGGTTTGAGCCAAAATATGGCTCGCAATTGCCTTTAAGGGAAAGTATGGATAAGCCTACGATTGTGAGATCGTTAATGCGATCTTCTTTTTCACAAATTATGGCAAAATATTATTTTCGGATGTGATAAGTATCCATTTATTATCTTGTAGTTTATGTATAATGTCTAAAACTCCGTCAAAGATTTTAGTATCGCAAGTTTTTGGAATAATTTTTGTTCTTCCGGTTAATAAAGTTACTTCACAGTTAGCGTTCATAGTAGTGGAATAATAAACGTCTTGTTGACAAATGAAGTCAAATTGTGAAATTTTCTTGCAAGAGTTTAAATCTTGTAGCTTTACATATTTTTGGTTATTGACGGAAATACCTAAAAAGTTAAAATTTGGTTGCATATATTTGTGTATTTTCTCTGTACGGTATTGGCAACGGTATGTATTCATAAAGGAAAAAAACAGCTGGATCCGTTAATGGAAAGTTTATAATAAGCATGAGTTTACTATTTATATAGAAGACTTGGAGATCAACGATATCCATAAAAATATGAGCGTTTTAGATATAAGGAAATAAGGAAAATTCAGTCCGGATTTGAGAAGGTAGTTATTATTAACAAGTTCAGTAATTAGCTGAATAGGTGTTAGTACTGAGTTTATTATATTATCTAATTCTTCATTTAACTTGTTAGTCAAATATGTAAGGAGATTTATATGCTGAGATGCAAGCTCAGTTAATTCAAATTTATTTATTTTACATGAAGCTGATGTAATAAATACATCAATTTTTTGTACATTTTCATTTAAGGTGTCTTCGGAAAGGTTTAGATTATTTATTAATTCGTTGAAGTTGGCGATTGTTGTCTTTACGACATGGACCTGTTCTTTCATTAAGGTTATTATTTCTTTATCATGCATTTTTACGTCATTAATTGTTTTTTTTCCAAAATATTCGGCATTTTCATAGTCAATGGTACCGAATATAGTTCTAAAAACAGTTCTGATTCCATTGAAAATACCTCTTTTCTTTCTAATTTCATTTTTTCCTATAAGGTTTTCAATTGATTGATATTTTGAGTATTTATAAGGAATTTTGAAATATAGATAATTGAGAGACTGTTAGCAAAAATAAAAATATACATTATCGAGGTTTTTAAACTTGCAAAACGATAATGACCTAGAATAAGTACTATTTATGAGATAAAATTTCTCATGATACATTGCGATGTTGGTGTAAGTTACTATTTTCCACTTCGTGGAAGAAACTTTAAGATGTCCCAGATTCTCGAAATATATACCGCTTCCGTTGGATATGCTGTCGATTTCAAACATTTGTGCTTTCGTTTCGAAAGTTAAAAATGCAATCAGTAATAACCTGGAATTAAGAAGCGGGTTCCAATCGATTTACATGTACTTTTATTGGTTTTCTATTAATTTTTATTGTTATATTTTGATTATCGTTAATATTATAGATTTCATATGGTACTTTATATTTCGGGGATAACCCTTTATTTTTTCTAATACTATTATTTTGAAAATATACCTTATAGCCTATGTTATAAGAAGAAATGTTCACATTTTGGCCATAATATGATTTTGATCGTTCGTTTGAACTAAGAATATTTTCCTCAGCTATTTCGTGTGATTTATTTAACCTATGTTTTAGTTGATCTAAATAGTCATCATACGTATATTTGCATTCTGGATCTTGGGTTAAGGAAGATGGAAGAATCGGTTAATGTCCGAATACGAACTCATATGGAGTGAATTTTGTTGTACTGTGTACTGAATTTTTGTATGGAAATATTGCACAGTGAAGCCAAGAATCCCAGTTATCTTGGTAATAATTTATACAGTGTTTCAAATAGTCTTTGATTGTCGAATGACATCGCTCCAAAGGCTCCAAAGCTCCATTACTCTGCGGGTGATAAGCAGTGGTATGGATTTATTTTATGTGAAAGAATTTTGAAATTTTGTTTAAGTAAATTTGACATGAAATCTGATCCTTGATCAGTAAGCAAAGCTTTGGGGATTCCATAATAACTTTTTTTTGTATCCGATGGAAATTTTTAAAAGACACTCGGTAAGAATCGGTACCGAGTAGTGAGGGACTCTTACCGCACTAAAACCCAACATCGCATTTGGGGAAGTTTAATGTTATAACACTTTCCCTTAGCTTTTGGACCATCAGCTCATGAGGCTTGGTTCTTCTTAATTTTCGAACATTGTCTCGTATATTTAAGACGGCCTCCATTTCGGAGTTGGTATGACTTTGTAGTCGCTGATTGTGTGATACAGCGTGTTTTAATTTGAAGGTCACGATGTAGATCGCTATTTCTTATATACCAAGGGGCATTTATTATTATACGAGGGACCTTGCTTTAGAATTTTTGGATGGGTTCAGCCTTTTTTTTTGTACAGCCCCATTGTTGGATGCTATATGTCCAAACGGGTTTCAGTATTTGCTTACATAACATTAGTTTGTTCTGGATAGATAGGTCAGAGTTCTTTCTTAGTAGCCAGTATATTTTTCTGTACTTCAAGGTTAGGTATTCTCGTTTCTTTTTAATGTGCTCTTTCCATTTAAGCTTTGCATCCAAATGCATTCCAAGGTATTTGGCGGTATTGGAGTAAGGTACTGCTGTACTATTTATAAATATTGGTACATTGTTTATGTTTTTGTTTGTAAAGTTTATATGCGTCGATTTTGTTTCGTTTAATTTGATACGCCATTTCTGTGTCCAATCACTAACCTTATCGACAGCTTTTTGCAATTTTTGTGTAGCCTTCGTAACGGATTTATCTGGCACCAATATTGCCGTATCGTCCGCAAAGGTGGCCATGATAGCGTTGATGCCCAATGGAATATCCCTTGTATATAACAGATACAGGGTTTGTCCTAAGACACTTCCTTGTGGTACACCGGCTTCAATGTTCTTTAGTTCCAAGTAATTTTGGTCGTACCGCACTCTAAATTATCGGTTCGTAACGTAGGATTTCAGTATTTCGTAGTACTGCCTGGGAAGGTCCATGTGCAGTTTGTACTCAAGTCCCAAGTGACAAACCTTGTCAAAGGCGTGAGCACTATCTAAGAATATAGCCGAGCATACCTGTTTTTCTTCAAGTGCCTCTTCCACAACATCGCTAATTCGATGCACTTGGTCTATCGTGGAATGTTTATTTCTAAATCCAAACTGATGGCTCGGAATAAGTCTTCTTTCTTCTACTATTTTGTTAAGCCTTTTCAGTAGGAGTTTTTCAAAAACTGTTGCCATGATTGGTATAAGCGATATTGGTCTGTAAGTTGTTACTTCTGTTGGTGACTTACCTTGTTTAGGTATAACAATGACTTCTGTAATTTTCCAATGACGTGGAACATATCTTAGTTTAAGGCATGAGTTTATTTAAAATTGGAGTTTTTTGAAGGCTATTGACGGCATTTCTTTCTTCTTTGAGCCTGACAAAAGGTATTTCACATTCGTTGTTTCTATCAACAAACTGTAAGGGATCTGTAGCTGTGTTTGCTGGGAATGGCTTAAAAACATTCGCGAGATGTTCAGCGAAGAGATCAGCATTTTGTTTCTGGTTTGCAATCCATTTACCATCTTGAGATTTTACTGGCGAGTTTTGTGTCTGAGGTCTTTTTATGCGCTTGGATGCTTTCCATAAGGAGTATTCGTGCGAAGCATGCTTCGTCAGATTTTTTAGGAATCTACTAAGTGAATCATCTTTGAATGATTCTTTTTTCAATTCGTTGTTAAGGGGGTTAAAAACTGGGAATCTCGCCACTTGCCACTTTCTTCGAGCTCTTCTCTTTTCCAATATTAGCTCTTTAATTTCGACAGGATATTTTATTTCTTTCTCTCGCGTTCGAAATAGTTGGAGTACTTTCTTCTGCAGCTGTTGCACATCAGCAAAAAATTGTTTTACTTCCTGATCAATTTGTTGAATTGTTTGCATAGGGGACCTCAGGCTTATAAAACTTTCAAGTTCATCTCTGATTTCGTTCCAGTTTGTTCTCTTATTCACGAGCTTGGGATTGCTTTTTTCTATTATTTCTGCTTCGCTCAGTGATAAAATTACTGGAGTGTGATCTGACGATAAATCATAATTACTTTCGACACTTACATGATTTCGTTTAATACCTTTAACTACGAAAAAGTCTATAAGGTCTGGTATTTTGTTAGTATCAGATGGCCAATATGTTGGCGAACCAGAAGAATAAAATTCGCAGTTGTATTTGCGGCCTGCTTGGTATATACGTTTACCTTTTGTAGTAATGAGCCTAGATCCCCAGTGGGTGTGCTTAGCATTTAAGTCGCCACCAACAAGGAAGTTATGTCCTAACAAATTTAGGAGTTCTGCAAAGTCTTCTTTAGTTGGAGAGCGACTCGGCGGGCAGTATATAGCTGCTATTTTAAATTCTTTCATTTTTATACCAATACTTATTTTTGTTACTTGCATGTTTTCATTCGTAAACTTTGGTTCTTCATAATGTGTTAAACACTTTTTTATAAGTATAACTGATCCTCCCCTAGCTTTGTCAGCTGGGT
Source organism: Philhelius pedissequus (assembly GCA_910595825.1). Classification (NCBI taxonomy): domain Eukaryota; kingdom Metazoa; phylum Arthropoda; class Insecta; order Diptera; family Syrphidae; genus Philhelius; species Philhelius pedissequus. The sequence continues at coordinate 155,761,446 of OU343161.1, forward strand.
GCGTAGCGTGATACTCGTAGCACGTATAGTTTGGCAATTTATTATCAAGGCTTTGTTGTATAGCGATGTGAGTTTCGGAAACCGAACAAATGTCTATATCCTCTATTTCTAAAAGGATGTTTAGTTCTGATACATGTTGTAAGAGATCGTTTGCATTCCATGTTTGTATTTTAAGTGTTCTGTCCATAATTGTTTTTTAAGAGCGACTTCTTCGCTTAGCTGTTTTATGTTTAAATTTTGTTGGTCCATTTTTTTAAGATAAGTTCCAGAATATCTTTTATTGAAGTTTCTTCGTTCTTCTTCACATTTTTTACAATCTGGGAATAGGATTTATTCTCATCATTTTAGCTTAGTGCAATTGCTTTTGCCGGTTGATTTTTAGTTTTGTTTTCTACGGATCCTTTTTTACTTTCAACTATTGCTTTTGTGTCTGTTGAGTTTCTAAGCTTGTCCCCAGTTTTGATTTTCCTTTTTGTGTCTTGGAATTTTTTGGCCACTGGACATTCTCTGTAACTCGCAGGATGATTGCCTTGACAGTTAACACATTTCGCTTTCTGTTCTCTGCCCATCCGACAGTTTTTAGTTGCATGCTTGCATTCGCATTTAACACAAGCAAACTCGCGATTGCAGTATTTTTTTGTATGTTCAAAGGCTTGGTAGCGCTTAAATTGTGGAACAATATTCGACTTTCGCAGTGGTTCGATTGTGACAACTATGACCATAATTGAATTAATACTGTAAATCTTATCGATACTTTCTTTATTTTCGAAAGTGAGCATAAATAAAAGTAGAGACCTCTTTTTTGTCGTTGATACCCAGTGGGGTCTTTGATTATCTGATTTTTAATAAGATTATTGGGATCGAGAGCTTGGAAGCCTTTTTGTATAAGGTATTCGACAATTTCTTTGGCACCACATGAAGAGTGAAGGCCTCTTGCTACTACTTTTATCGATCTTGTGGCTTTATTTTCGTACGAATGCCACTGAATTTGCTTTTTGTTCAATTCTTCAGTGACAGATCTATTCGCATCGGCGTCTTCACCAATGACTTTCCTATTGTCTTTATTGTATAATGTGTACTTACATGCCTTATTCGTGCATTTGTGGACCATGCTTTTAAGTTCGCCAAACATTGCCAATCCAGAAATCATGATTGGAAGTGGTACAGTTTGCCTAGTGCCTTTAACATAAGACTTCTTTGGGGATACATCTCCTGTTTCTTTATTGGATGTTTTCATTATTGCAGCAGTATATGCTTTTGAAGCCGTCGGCTGACTTTTTTGAACACTCTCTGGTCTACCCTCTGCTTTTCGTTTCTTGGACTCACGTTTATTTCGGTTTCCATCAGTTTCAAGGAGGAGCTCTTCCTCGTCAGCATGAAACTCGTTTGCAGTTTTTTGTGGGCTTTTCATTACTGGTGACTTCGGACTTGATTTTTGTCTTTCACGGACTTTTTGTCAAGCAAGCCGACTTTTTCTTCGAGTCTCTTAACTTCTTGCTGAAGACTTTCAACAAGTACTTCAAGTAGTTTTCTGGCCAAAATTTCTATTTGCCATTTATCGAAATAATTTTCGGATTCAACTTGGCGGATCTAGTTGTTTTTAGTGGAACACTGCTGATCTTTTATTTCGATCTTTCATAGGTTTTGGTTCCTTTTTATTTAATGACTTCTATGATTTTTGGGTAGGGGTTTTCGATGGAGTAACCCTTAAAAATATTTTTAGTGCAGTCCTTAGTGTTTTTGAAATCCGTCTATTTCCTGTAAGCAATAATTGGATCATCTTGCACTGTTAGCATAAAGCGATTTCCATCTAATGTTTTTGGTAATGGGCTAACTATATTTAAGCTTAGTCTATCAAATGGTTGATTTGATGTTGATGTTATTTCCATTGGAGCCTTATAAGTTTTCCTAACTACTTTATTTCTTTGACAGCTTTCGCATGATTTTATATAATATTTAATATGTTTTTTTCATTTTATGCGATAATAACGACTTTTGATTCTATTATAAATTTTTCGAAACCCTGAATGTCCAGATTGGGGATCGTCGTAATTTTCTTTGAGCACCAAAAGTAGCTCATCCGTATTTGTCGTAATTATTACGTCTTTAAATATAGAGATTTTAATTTTGGAATTTCTGAATATGAACTGAATTATGTGTCAAATTTTTTCATATTTAAACTGATTAAATTTGTCTTTGAACAAATGGCCTTTTCGATTGTCCGTCCAGAACTCTTCTGACCCCCACAAAATGACAGTTGTTACTCTAAACAGAACAGAAAACGATTCTGGATTTCATTTCGGAATCGAAAACAGTGTATAAGATACACTCACATAATTAAAAAGTCAAAATCATCGGGTTGTTTTGTTGTATTATTGAATTTAAACTACTTTTCTGGTAGGATAAGGTAAAAAGAAGCAAGGTATAATTATTATTCATACAAGAAAATGTGTATCTAAATTGAAATCAAGTTCTTTGTAAATTCTTTTTAGTCGATGTGATTTTTTTTATTTAATTTTCACAAATACAGTGATACACACAATTCAGAATCAGTCAAATTGTTTCTGTAAGAATTCTGTTCGTCTGTATGTTATAGCGAGTTTCATTCAAATTTCAAAAATCTCCTCTCAAAATGGAGATTTGATCTTTTCAATGAAACTTTTTGTAAATTTAACTATATGCCTGTAAGACCTAAGGTCTTTTCAACGCAACCTAAATTGCACGGCACTAGTTTGGCACAGTGGATTTGAGAACCAGGTATTGACTGTCTCATTTTAAAGATTGGGGTTGGCCGTAGCGCGAAGGTTTTGTGTTCGCCTGTCAACCTCATGGTCACAGGTTCGATCCCTGCCGTAGTCTATATCTTCTTCTTTCCCATTAAAACCCAGTTCTAAAAATAAATGTCATACAATGATTTGCTTTTTTACTCATTACATGCTGTTTAGGCATAGAACTAACAATATGTGATTGAGTAAAACTAGTATAAGGATAAAATATGACAAAGAATAAAAAAAATAATGCGAATTATAAGGGATATCGATATATAAGACACAGATATTTCTCCGCATTAGTTCAGCCGCCATCCCTGGAGATAAAATCTGAGACAACAACCACCTACAATCTACGAATATCGCGCCACACATATTTCCTATCATTCTTTCTCTTCCTTAACCTCACCCTCACGACCGCGCTGTGTGGAAACATTTAAAGGGTATTAATAATCCCTTGAGCGCGTGTAGATTATAAAAAAAAAAAAACATGGGCGGCATTAAATTAAAATTGGAGGTATAGAAAAGAAAGCGCCTAGCGTGGGGATCAAACCTACACGTCATAGTTAGCAATCACGCACTTTATCCACTGCGCCATTACCACCCACTTTGTGTCAAAATTTATTGGCCGCGTTCGGTGGCACACCTAAATCAATATGGATTGCTTTGTGTTGTTGTAACGCCAAAGAAAAAAACCAAATAAGCTACCCAAAAATTATTATTAATTTGAAGAACAACTGATTCAAAACTTCAGATTTGTATGCAATACAACTGAGTTAACAGAAAAAGCTACCTAGATCGTTCGAAAACAAACCCGCTACTAAGGTATCTTGGCTAGCCTATCGGCATTGCACCGAACGCGTCCAATGCTGAATGACATTTCTGAAAAAAAAAACATATCTGCATCATCAGATGATGAGGAAGATGAAGACAAAGCAATACAAAAAAACTCCACTAAATTTATAAAATTTAAATTATTAACTTCTTTATCTATTGTTGCGAACTGAACGCAGCCAGTCTTTTAGCGCCGAAATTTATAAATGAGACGAACTGTCTTTTAGCGCCAAAATTTATTTCATTATTTATCTTTGTAATGTTGTCATAAATGTATAACCTAAATTGTAAGTGTAATGTGGTTTCTTCCATGAGTCGTTAATCAGCCTGGGAAGAAACAACATTGTAAGTTAAAAAACGTACATAATTCATTGTAACTTATTATAATTTATTTCTTAAAATTATTAGAAATAAAACGCATCCATATACGATATTGCCAAAAAGAGTGGTCTTATTGGACTTTCCCAGGACAGCCGAAACGACGACTACATCTATTATTTGTTTATTTTTTAGTTTAATTTTTTAGCAGGGACTGGGACTGGTTAGCAGGGACAGTTTCACAATAAATTAATAACAAAATAGTTTCCATTTGATGTTTGACAGAATAAACGTTTTACGTGTATGCGTACCCACCAAAGATCAGATCTTTCGTGTTGAGATCTGATCTAGATTTGCTCTTTTTGTTCGAATGAAACTCTCAAAATTCAAAGAGATGAAATTTTTTGTCAGAAAGAACAGATCTTTTTTGAATGAAACTCGCTATTAGTATAGCCACTTACATTCCAAATGGGTGGACCGAATTCCTTCAAACTTGGTATAGTTTGTTTTTTTTTGATGACACTTCCATTATATTAAAGTTAATTTTTCTCGAAAATGGTTCTAACGATTTTGATTTAAGAAAACAAGAGTATTTTTTCAGTATGAACTTTTATATGGTTGGAAAACAAATTACCAATAATAACTAAGAACGGTACCTTCCATAGCACCTATTTTTTTGCTTTCTACTATTTGGAAAAAGGCTTGGTGATTATTTCGTTCTTTCGAAATTTTACACATATTATATAGGTTTAGGTACGTCAACTTGTCATGCATACATATATTTTTAATTACCTAATAGATATTTGTTTGTATTGCATATTTTAAAACTTTTTTTTAATAATTTAATATTTTCAAAATAGCTCATTATTTTTTGTTTCAAATTATAAGTATACACAATATGCCTTATTCCTAGAAACCGCCTCACAGATTTTAATAATTTTATTCTCATAAAGTGAAATTCATCTTTATCAGATTGTTTGCTAAGGTTAAACTCGGAAACCACACCTACAATTAAAAAAATTCGTTTGGTTTTGAAATGTTGTTTGCAAGTGGCTTGAGGGTTAAATATTTTTTTGCCAAACTTAGCTGTTTGTAGGGTAAAATGGGCTAAACGCAAAAAAACAGTACTTGTGAAAGTAAAAATTTCGGGACTCTGAAAGTTTACACATCAAACTTGATTTTCTTTGTAAACTTAACATGTGCCAAAGAAAAAGATGGCAGTTAAGTGTAAAAACCTATCAACTCTTATAGCTGGCACATGGAAGGTTGGGACCCACCAAATTTTGTTTTACTTTCATGCATAGCATATATCAACTTATGCGAAAACATGAGCTTACATTTGCAAGTTAGTTTTTACGTTCGCAAAAGTAGCCACTGGCGACGCTGGGGAATCCTTGCAGATGTAAGCTCGGTTAATAGGCTAATTTCAATATTCTTAACAAACTATATATTTCTAACATGGTGCCAAACAGACTCGATCTTATACAAGATTTCGCGATTGTATGTGTTTACACACTAAAATAAATTTTCCTTGCAAACTTGAAAAAATTGATAGTTCAGTGCGAAACATTAGCAACCATTTTGCTTTCATGAAAATAGTCCTGGCGGCGGTCAATTCATGTATGTGTATAAGCCCCTTATAAATCACAGAAAAGGAACAAGTCTAAGGTCGAATTACTTTCATCGAAATCTTCGGAATTTTTCATGCTGGGGCCGTGAAACTCAAAATGTCGGGTCTTTAAAGGTTTGAAGTAAGACCGCACTAATGCGACACCCTCCGACACTATGCATAATTTTTTTCAAGCCCCACTTGAATGACAGGCTTTTTCGTCTTCACTATCATCGTAATGTCATATTTGATTAATTGTCCTTTCCCTTTTTAGGGAGAGGATGCACCACTGCTGTCTTCCACCGCACTGGATAATATGCATTATTCAGCGCGTTGTTAAACAGTGTGGTATAAATGTCAACTGCTTCCTGAGGCAAATGTCGTAGTACATCATTGGATATACGATCGACTCCTACTGATTTCTTTTTCTTTAGTGAATCAAAGATGAGCTGCAGTATTTGTCAGGTTCCTGTCATTTAGTGGGGATATACCATTTGAACGTAATTCGCTCAATAAGACGTTCGAGAAGCGTGGCCAGCGCACCTTACTGTAATTGTAAGTATGTACAGGTACATACTCCTCCAACTCCATAAGCTCGTCCGGAAGTTGTATTACGGCGGGAGTCCGCAGTGGTCACTATCGTATTCGATCGTTCGTAAACAATTTTTATTCCGTTGGCCCACAGTTTCAGTAATTGTTAGTCTTGCGTCTTTCAACAATAGATCCAGATAGGCACCGCTTCTTGGAAACGATGGCCTGTCTGTAGCGAGAAGTTCAATGCGATACTCCAGGTTGTATCGACCCATCAAATTATACAGGTGGTTACCACGAGGATTTTGTATTTGATTTCCCCAATCTATATGTTTGGCATTCAAATCACCAGCCAATATGTAGTAGTTTTCTTCCGAGCTCAATCCTAAGCATTCAAAAAGCTTTTCAAGCTCTGCTATAAATTCTGTTGGCTTAGGTTCTTCGGGTGCATAGGCAGCGATCACATACATCGCTTCCCCTGATGGAGATTAATGCATATGTTGAATGCCTCTAGCATTCGAAATTTTCGCACATTACTATTGTATATTACCTTATGATCAATACCTTTACGTATGAAGATTGCAACGCCTCCTCCTCGAGTGGAATTGGGTCGGTCTCTTCTTACGATATTGTAATTGTTATTAGTCAATTTATGTTTCTAGGTAAGCTTAGTTTCGCTAGCCATAAAAACATCTGGACTTATGTCTTTAAGCAATTGGAATAAATTCGCTCTACGTTCGGTCCTAATCTGTGAATTTACATTCACAGCTAGGATCTTAAAGGTTCTATCGAACAGCGCGCCCTTAACCTCTAGGTTGCGTTAAGCTCGGCAAAACAGAGTAGAGATAATCCACCCTAGTCGCCTGCTCCCTGATCTGGTTTTGGAGGCCAGTCAACTGGCCTGGATGGCCAGCAGAATGCCCATACCGGGCACCTTAGGCACGGGGGCCTTTTGGACGACCTTTGGTGTAGCCTGTACCGTGCTTCCCCTTCCTGACGCCATTTGGGCGTAAGAAATTTGGGGGTTGACGGGCGTTGTTGTAGGAGGGCGAACTGTTGGACGCTTTTCTACCACTGTTTGCTTTGCTGCTTTATTGTTCTTTATAAAGCTGAAACGTCGGGCATCCTCGATAATTAGCGGGGTGTCCGTCGCCTCGGTAGAGTACACATTTAAGCTGGGTCCTATCTTCGACCCGTTCCCTTCCTAACTTGCATTCATCTGCATTGCGGTTCTCTCCACACTTAACGCAGCGTGACTGCATTTCGCAGTTTGCTGCGGCGTGGCCGAACCTTTGGCAGCGCATGCATTGAAGCATGTCGCCGGGCCTTTTTAATTTGTCAAAAGTTACAACCTGGTAGTTGAGGACGGAGATACTCCTCAAACTATCCAGTTTGCTGCTGGGTGAGAGTTGAACAAGGAAGAAGGGAAGACTCCGCTTCTCCCGCCTAGCTCTAACTGTAGCGAACGGCTTGACCCCGAAAAAGTCGAGATCGTCATTCGCTTTTTGGCGGAGTTCACTTAAGAGCACCTGTGGTTCCGTGCAGGAATCTATGCCCTTCAAAAGGACCGTTTGAAATTTTTCGGTTTTAGGGGTGAAACTAAAGAATTCAGTAGTAGTTTCTTTTAGCAACTCTTTAATTTTTTTGTGTTGTTCCAGTGTGAAGCAATGGATAGCATGCCTATCGTTATTTAATCTTTTTATAGTAAAATGTTGACCTATGGCCAACTTACACAGATTTATGGTATCCGGTAACTCCATTTTATAAGTATTTATGGGTGGCACCTTTTCTTTTTTCGTAATCGGCGGCTGTGGCTGCTGCTGCTGAGACTGACTTTTCTGCTGCTGTTGATTCTGCTTCTTTTGAATCTTCTGCTGCTGTTTTTGTTGCGGTTGTTTCTGGGCTTGTGTCTGCTGCTGTTGCTGTTGTTTTTGCCGTTGTTGTCTTGGCTGCTGCTGTGGCTGATGTTTTTGTAATTGTTCGTTTTGCTGTTGTTGTTCTTGTTCCTCGCATTCTTTTAGTTGTTTCGCTCGGCGCGCTTCTAGCTTGGCCTTAAGTTGGCTTTTCAAACTTTGGATTTCTGCCTCCATTGTTTCAATTTAAGCGACCATTCTTTGTTCCTCGTCCTCCTCAGATGACGCCTCTGATGTGGAGAGGTTTACGAAGGCAGTACTATCGCCCGTCGTGAAGTGCCCTTCTCCTTCCTCAGACATATATTCAATACCCTCTTCGGGTGAAGTGTCCAGCTGGGTTTGTCTTGCTGCCTCTGACGTCTCGTCTATATCCGACGTATTCACCCTAGCTGGCAGCTTTGCTGAGGTGGCCGTGGATCTCCTCTTCACCAAATTTGGTGCGCACTTGATTCTCTTTCTGCGCTTCTGGTTAGCATCCGATGATGTTGCGTTGTTGTTATTGCTGTTGATGTTGTTGCTGCAGAATCACTGCTTGTAAGTGGAACATCTTTCGATGTTGCCTCAACTGATGCCAACGTTGGCCTCATTGGCCCTAGGACACCTTTCGATGTCCCGGTGTTTAAACTCCTCTTCCTTTGCTCGTTTTCCCAACCAATAAAGTTTTCCACTTCACGGTTGTGAATAAAAGCTTGCAAAGTTCTGATGCCCGGCTGGGAATCGAACTGGCCACCCTCGGATTTTCGGTCGGCCACTCTACCTTTATGCTACTGCACCACTTAAGAAATCTTGGTTTAATGTTATACTTAAACGCACACACGAACTTTAATTTGGAAAAAAAATTGGAAGCCGAAAGCGTGTTAACACTTCCACAGTACGAGATCGACTGTCAGTATAGGGGTATTCACGATCCGATGTATCTGGTCTTGTATCATTGGGGACGTTCACTCAATTATTCTCAGCAATCTGGAATAACTTTCTGTTGTTGTAATGCGTGCAAAACCACATCTGATGAAAAAACAGATGCTCTCATGACAGCTATCTTGAGTTATCCCAAAAAAATTGGAATAACTAGCTATCCGAGACGAAATGTATAGAACCAGCTGACTGCAAAATTAGTTGGTATGCGTTTTGCTTTGATTTTTTGACAGCTTTCAGCTAACCTATCTGATTCGTCCACAGATATAACCCGATAGCTTGGTATCCGAGATAACATATCTAATAAGTGAGTGATCGCCCCCATTGTAAAAGTGTAAAAGTGTAGCATTTTTTGCACTACAACAACAAATTTTACAAGACTTGGTACACCAGATCGTGAATACCCCTTATATTTTGTTGTTGTGGTGCAAAAAAAGTCTACACTTTTACAACGATACAAGACCAGATACATCGGATCGTGAATACCCCTTTTCATACATTTACATCATGAATCAAAGAAAACAAGATCACGACACTTCTTTTTTTATTTTATTGACGTCATATGGGAAAAAATCTGCAAATTGTTTTGTTGTTTGTGGATTGATGTATTTTATTTTTCATATGACATCAATAACAAAAACAAAACAGAAATGTAGAAATATTGTTTTCTTTGATTCATGCATTTACATAAGCTCAGGTAAGATTTTTACAAATTTAGAAAAAGATTTTCATATATAATTCGTTTTAGATAAAGAAACAAATTTTTCAACAAGAGGAAATTGGCAATATTACCAATCGACTTTCATGTTTATTTTCTAATTAAAAATCTGCTATCGCTTTGGCCCGCCAAAAAAAAAAAACAAATCCAGCAAGACCTAATCAAGATTCCAAATTAACAAGAAGAAGCGCCAACTAATCGTCATGCTATTAGTAAATCCGATCATCGCAGAGAGGACATCAGTGAGGACGATAGCGTCCTCGGATATCGTTCAACATCATCGTTCAGAAATGCTTTTAATTGTCGGCGGGCCTATGCCCCTAGGAGAGCCCAAGCAACCAACCACCGATTTCAAGCAATAAGCACCGAACGGGTTGATTTTAGCGATATTTCGTTTGATTATTAGTACATTCTGTATTTTTTCATCGTGTAGATAGATTTCACTATTTTCAATAAAACAAAAATAAGTTCAGGATTTTATATTACTAAAATAAAAGCAAATTTCTGTATGTACTTCGTTTTTTTTCAAATTAAATTAAAGTAGTCAAAGTTCTTCGAACGGATTTACTCGAACTTTATTAATTTTTGGCTTTCTAAAAAGCTCAAAATCTTCAAAAATAGTACAAATCTTCTTCAAAACGAATTTTTATTTCTTTTTTTGTTACGAAATGTCAAACGTTAACTGGGAGAAGTATAGTTTAAGAAAGATAAAGCGTTTTGCTGTTTAAAGATCTCGTTAACGTTAAAATAAACCTATTGTCGTTTAAAATTATCAAAAAGTCGACCCTTAAAAACTCATTTTTATAGTTGACTTCCATTCTAAAACTCATTCAGAGTAGGGTTTAAAATGTTGGGCTATCGTTTTAAGGCATAACCCTAACGAATAAAAGTATCGTATATGAAAATTCAGGGTCTCGCAAAGGAAAGTGGAGCCGAATTTTTAGACATGAAGGTACTATAAATAATAAGTAGTTACATAAATACATGACGTATATTTCATCAAAACATACTTATTCACCGTTGCTAAACAAGCGGCATTCGGTTCTAGTATTTCCTCAGTGCTTAATGCGATTTGCATCCATTTCTTAAATAGAGCTATTGGTTCTTTAACAGGGATATTTTCTTCGAGAAGCAATTGTTTTTTTTCCATATATTTGATCCTTAACGCTGAAATGCAAAAAAAACGCATGTAACTTGGCATTTTCTTTTTCAATAAACACGAATTCGTCTTACAAGAGATATTTGGCATAATTGACGCCATTGTTTAGAAAATTTTAACCTTAAATTGCTAATGTTTTAATTTAATTAAAACCAAACTAAAAATTCACTAAAAACAAATACAAATTTATACCATAGACCTCAGATGAAAAATTTTCAAATTGGTTAAAGTCTTAAACATAAACTAATAACCATAAACTAATAACTCAAGGCCCAGAACCTCTGCTTTCATTTGTCATTTGCCCACAAGCTGAAACACGCACCCAAGTAACTTTTCCGTTCCTCTTCCAAGAGATCCCCTGATAAAAACGAAGCCAAGAATCTTTTCTGTTCCTCTTCCTAGAGACACATAGACAACACAGCCCTAGTAATTTGTTTTTATTTTCTTTTTCGATTTCGCATCTATTCCTGGATAGTTTCAAAGCTACAAATACAACAATCTACTATGATCGGTATTAGGGGTCGAAACGTACGAAGGTTTCCAATCTTATTAGGGCTTATTTTTGTATCTGGTCTCTGATCTCTATAATAAATTATAGAGATCAGTGGTAGGCACTGATCTCTATAATACATTATATTATTATAGAGATCAGTGGTTATATTGTGCAGGTTTAAATCCGATGTAGGTAAGTTTACCTTGGTTCTTAGTAATTGGGGGCGTTCGGCAGCGCACAGCTTTGCTGTGCAATACGTTCGTTTTTGTTGTAATACGTGTTAAATATCTGTCAATTAACAGCCGACGACCATAACAACGAACAAAACATGATTTCCAAATCGAACCCAAGGTAGCGCTAAATTTCTGGTATACTTAGGTATCGTAGTGCAAAGCTGACTACGAAATCAGCTGTCTTTTCAATTGTTGTTTGAATTTTGACAGAAATGGTTACCTATTGGTTTTATACGTTCACAAACGCACAATATATTTTTCAGCAATGTATCAGAAAGCTGTGCGCTACCGAACGCCACCATTATAATGAATTGTCGAATGCATATGATTCAAGGAATGGTTACATAGGTACCATCCTACAAATGTATATTTAAATAGATTTTAATTATGTAAATTAGGAGGGTAATGTGTACCCACCTGTATAAATGGCGCCTAGGTATGTAAATATATGTACATATTTATGTATATATTATACATATGTATAATAATGAAAGTGAATGGTGTATAGGTGAGTAAAAATCGTTTTTTAAACTGATAAAAACTGCCAAAATTCTCAAATTCTCAAAATTTTTTTATCAAAATCGCTGGAGCCGTTTTCGAGAAAAATAAAATTTTCCTTCAAGGTTATATGGCAAGTACCGTTATTTTTAGGCCTAAAAATAAAATTTCTATTTCCCCTCTGAGGAATGTCAAAATAATCACACTTATCAAATTTGAAGGTAATCGCTTAATAAGGTTAGGCTGTAGCTCGTTATACGGACAGACAGACAGAGAGACATTTTTTTCCGATCACTTTTTCAGGCTTCTCTATTATCGTAATGTCATGTTTAATTGTTAGAATATTTTTTTACCAATGCATAACTTGTACTATAAGGCAAGTGAGGAATTCGTAAAAAAAATTCTAAATCTCATGTAAAAATAACCATTTTTAAGGTTAAAACAGAATTCTTGTTTTTTATTTTAAAGGAAAACATACATTTCGAAAAAAGTTGAATCAAAGCTTTGCGTAAGTACTGATTTCAAGATTTTTCTTGATATCAGTAGAAATTTCTTGGATTTGCTACATTGGACAAGCAGTCATTTCCAAAGTACTTGCTTGATTTCGATGATTTAAACTGTTGTGAGTTTCAATTTATGTCAACTTGTAAATTCTTAAAACCGTTTTGAATTCGAGTCATTATTTCAAAAAATTTGCATCTGAAAGTAATTTTGTAATTTTTCATTTTTTTTTAAACACGAAAAAACTACTTTTAGATAGCAATTTTTCGAAATAATTGTTTGATTATAAAATGATTGCAAGGATTTAGAAGCTGAGGTAAATTTACATCCAGAACAGTTACAATCATCGAAATCAAGCAAGTAGTTTGGATATTAGAGCTTTGCGTAAGTACTGATTTCAAGATTTTTTTTCATGTCAGTAGAAATTTCTCGGATTTGCTGCTTTGGACAAGCTGTCATTTCCAAAGTACTTGCCTGATCTCGATGATTGTAACTGTTCTGAGTGTTAATTTACCTCAGCATAGGGCTATAATACTCACCTATGTGTCATTGAGACACACAACATTACATTTCCCTTAAAAAGAAAAGAATTTTTTTGAACACCCATAAAGAAAATGTAATCGAAAAAAATTAATTGAATCAGAATTCTTAAGCTATACATATATATATACATAAGGAGAACAATTTAAAATATTGAGCCCAATGTATTTAATTATAATATCTGGCAATAATGACTTCCTGCTGGGCTTCATTGTTTGTGTGGTCTGACCTTTTTGTTCGTCATGATTTTGAGATGAATGGCAGGCGCTGTTTATCCTACAAAATTAAAAGAAAAACAAATACTCAAAAATACATCAAATTAGGATTTTTGTATTTAACGTACCTTATTTCTGATTGACTGAATGCTGATCCACAGACAGACCAAAAATCAGTTTAGAAGCTACAGATACAGACCAAGGTGTTTCGGTCAACATGTGCATATCGATCTCGTTCATGAGATTGCCAATCACGATATATTTCTCCCAAAAAGATAATATGGCTACTTTCTCAGCGATTCCTGCTTTCAGTTTATCGAGATCTGTGAAAGTTTATAAGAAAAACATCGATTAGATATGAATTTGCACTTGCAAAATAAAGGTTTACTTACTCTGTCATTTTGCTGGGGAAATTGTTTCCGGAGCTTGTGTTATACCAAGACATGTCCTGTCGAAGAATAGATTCCAAGAAAAGCTTTCTAATGCGACGGATCTAAGAAAATATATATATATACGACCACAGAGAATCCAGTCGTTGCTGTACTACATCAACAACCCGCCACTACTAATGGCTCATTGTATTGTTTCTCTTTACATAGACGAGACACTTCATGTGGCAGCGAATCGCTTCTTCGTGAGATTTCACATTGTATTCGCAAATGTGAAGTCTCCTTTTCTAAATAAGCAATTCGATCTGCACTTTTTGTTGATGGATTGGTTTTTGTGTAAAGTGGAGTGTTAGTGGTATCACTCCCAGATGGACTAAGTACGTTTTCACTCCCAATCTAAAAAAAAACAACAAAACAATTATAGAAAACAAGAAGCAACTGAGTTTCGTTTCTTAGTTTCCAATCCAAGATACACCTTTGGATGTACGCTTTCCATCGGATCTCCGTCATTGTGGCCAAATCGTTATCAAACAAACATAAAAAACATTGTTTTTTTTATAGTTATATGTATTTCTTACATTGAAATAAAGAATAATTAAATAAATATGAAATAAAACTAACCACATGTGAAAAAACTATTAATTCTGTTTTGTAATTAGAAATGGCAGACAGACTTGACAAACCAACAACAAAAAAAATTATCTGTCAGTTTGAGCAAAAGGGTTTTTTAATCCACCACGCACATGTATTCACGGATAGGAAAAAATGAGTAATTTAAGAGAGTTTTCTCTTACTTACCTAAAACAAATTTGCGGGTGTTTAAGGTAAGGGGGGTACGAGTCGCGCCTCTATGTAATTATTTTCTCTATGATCATCTCTAACAAAATATTAAAGAACAAAAAATGTAAGCAGGTAAACTTCCAGCCAAAAATAGATTCTTTTACCTTTTCATATTAAAAATATATACCATACATATATATATAGTTGTATTGTATCATAATATTACATATATTATCTATATTCTTATATAAAATAAAATGTCTGAAAGTGAGAGAAAAACGAATGAGCCTACAAATAACGTTAATGACAATCCTTCTGACAATCCGCTTCAGGACGCAGTTACTCCACCAACAAATCCTATCTCCCCAGGGCAACTCCCTGACGAAAGCAATATCAATTCAATTCGCGTCCGCCTCCCATCTTTTTGGGCAGCCAATCCAAAAACTTGGTTTATTCAAGCCGAAGCTCAGTTTAACGTATTTAAAATAACAAGTCAAGAAACGAAATACTGTCTCACGGTAGAGGCGCTCCCTATCGAGACCTGTGAATCGGTAATTGATGTTCTTTCAGAACCACCCGCGGGAGATAAATATAATGTCTTGAAAAGCATATTAATAGAGAGGCACTCGGTTTCGGAGATAAAGAGATTAGAGGCTTTATTAAATAATTCGGATATTGGCGACCGAAAGCCATCCGAAGTTTTTCGCTCTATGAAGCAGCTCGCAGGAACCTCATTTAACGAGGATATTATACAAAAATTGTGGATGCGTCGCCTTCCTCAGGCCATCAACATCGCTATTCTTTCGGTCGGTTCAAAAGGCGTTGAAGAATTAGGGTCCATTGCGGACAAAATTTATTAAGCGTCTCAGAATGCTGGTATTTATAGCATTGCTACACAAGGAACAGAACCATCTATTGATCAAGGTTCGAATTTGGAAAAACGTTTATCCAAAATAGAATCCATGATCGAATCAATCAATTTTCGATCGCAGCCCAGAAACAGATCCAGGTCTAGGCCAAATCCAAGGAGTTTTCGCAATCGCACTCCTAGCAGATCCAATCCTAACCGCAGAACTACAATGTGCGGGTATCATAGAAAGTTTGGATCTAGGGCTCAAAAGTGCGATCAACCCTGCAACTACGTAACAAACTCGAAACCAAATCTATCCAAAGCTCAATGTTCAAATACCCCAAACTAAACGAGGCTGCTGTTACCGCGGTAAACAGTCAGTTTTCATATCGCCGCTTTTTCATTAAAGATAAAAACAATTACCTAACATTCCTGGTTGACACAGGTGCGGACGTGTCAGTCATTCCAATAAAACATAGTGCCAAAATAAAATCAACTGGTTTGCTCCCAGCCGCAAATGGCACAGCTATTTCTACATTCGGCTCGAAACTTTTAAGACTTAACATTGACCTTCGAAGAAATTTTACTCATCCGTTCATTTTAGCGACGAATCATAGGAGCAGACTTCCTAGATAAATTTGGTTTCTTAATCGACCTGCATAATAAACGCATCATAGACCCTGAAACAAAAATTCATTGAAAGGGAGTCATCAGAAATGACAACATACCTCTACCCATTGAATATAAAATCGATAACCACTACGGCTCTATTCTAAAAAAATTCCCCGAACTAACGCAAACACCAAATTACTTTGCTCTAGTTAATCATCCGATCGTCCATCACATATTAACAAAAGGACCACAACCTTTCTCACGCCCAAGGAGGCAAGACGCTGCACGTCACAAGGCAGCTGTTACAGAGTTTGAGCACATGTCTGAGTTGGGAATTTGTCAACCCTCCTCTTCACCCACTTGCTCACCACTCCACATAGTAAAAAAGAAGGATAATTTGGATTGGCGGCCATGCGGTGACTACCGCAGGCTTAAAGCCATCACCGTCCCAGATCGTTATCCCATCCCTCACATCCAGAACTTTCGATCGACCTGGTAAGAGCGTACCATTTAATACCCGTTGCCTCGGAAGATGTTTACAAAACAGCCATCACAACCCCATTCGGTTTGTTTGAATTCCGGCGCATACCTTTCGGCTTAAGAAATGCCGCGCAAACATTCCAGCGTTTCATAAACTCGGTCTGCCAAGGTCTTGATTTTACTTTTATCTACGTCGATGACATATTAGTGTCAAGCAAAACAGAAGATGAATACAAGTTGCATCTGCAAACTTTATTCAAGCGACTAACTGATTACCAAATAACAATAAACACTTCCAAGTGCATCTTGGGAGTCGCAGAGTAAGATTTTCTAGGACACACAATCAATGCGGATGGCATTTTTCCATCGCAGGACCGCATCGATGCCATACTCCAATTTCCAAAACCAACTTCCATCAAACACTTACAACGGTTCTTAGGAATGATAAATTACTATAATAGATTCTTACCCAATATTGCAAAAATAGTAGCTCCACTTTACTCACAGATAGGAAACATAAATGTTAGACGAAAGTCTAAAATAATTTTTGAATGGACAGATAACCTCAACATGGCATTCAAGGAAGCCAAACTTAAGTTGTGCAATGTTACCTTATTAGCTTACCCAAAAATTAATGCAGTTTTCAATATTCACTGATGCTTCAAGCACTGCAGTCGGTGGTGTCTTACAACAAAAATCAAATAACTCTTGGGAACCCCTTTCATTCTTCTCGAAAAAACTTTTACCAAGAGAAACAAAGTATTCCACTATCGATCGCGAGCTACTTGCTATTTATTTATCTATTAAACATTTTAGATATTTCGTCGAAGGGCAGGAATTCAAAGTGTTCACCGACCATAAGCCCCTTACATACGCGATTGCATCGAAAGCGGATAGAAGTCCACGGCAAACACGCCAACTTGATTATATCTCACAATTCACTGTTGACATAGAATACATAAGAGGCCCAGATAACGTGGTCGCGGACCTTATCACGAATTGACGAGCACGAAATTTCTTCATCTGACATGGTCCATCTCAATAATAGCAAGACATTAACTCAACTTCAATCATCCGACACAGAGTTGAATAAAATGCTCGATGAAAAGTGCAAGGATGTGAAATCAAAGTTCAGATTTCAAAAATTTAAACTTCCTTTCAACAATTGGGTCTATTCGGCAAGATCTTTTATTCTGTTATTCTGTTATGAATTTTCATACAAAAGTTTAAGCTGTCAAAAACTCTTTTATGAATTATAATTTTGGTATTCTACATGCAAAATCTACTATGAAATCTGTTAAGAAATCTGCTAATGAGCTGTCTAAATTTAGAAATTCTCAAGAAGTCTTTTACGAACTGCATTTTTGGTATTCAGCATGCCACAATATGTTACGGAATCTTTTATGAATCATAAAAGAATAAAAGACACATTTTGTTTACTTTTATCTAAAAAGATTTCAATACATGTAGTAAAAACTTTCATTTCGTTAATGAATTCTTCTTAAAAGGAGACAGATATAACAAAAAATAATTAAAATGCATAATAACAAACTGAAATACGTAAATAATTTGAAAACTGAATTATTTCAATACACTAAAGCACATAACACATTTGATGGATGAAACATAAGAAAGGAGTCGCGTATCTTACCGGTGTGCCCTTTGTACAACTTTTTATAATGGATATATTAAATTCAGGAACTGTTATGGACAAATTACAGAGAATAAAAATTTATCTTCGCCAAACAAAATACGACCATTCCACAGGTTAATATATTGGGGGCGTTCGGTAGCGCACAGCATTCTGATACATTGATGAAAATATATTGTGCGTTTGGGAACGTACAAAACCCAATAGGTAGCCATATCTGTCAAAAGTCAAAACAGAAAAAAAACTATTTACTTATGATTGCGCTTCTTCTCAAAGTGAATTAAACATACATTTGTTAGATAAAATATAAATTAAAAATGAATCAGGAAGTAAGAACCACAAATGTTTCAAGCAATTCAGAAGAAGAAGATGATGTATTAGGTACGTAATTAAGGTTCACAAACAACAATTGAAAAGACAGCTGATTTCGTAGTCAGCTTTGCACTGCGATACCTAAGTATACCAGAAATTTAGCGCTAGCTTGGCTTCGATTTGGAAATCATATGTTTTGCTCGTTGTTATGGTCGTCCGATCTTAATTGACAGATATTTAACACGTATTACAGCAACAAGGAACGTATTGCACAGCAAAGCTGTGCGCTACCGAACGCCCCCATTTTCATTCGTCAGTGCCGACTGCCGAGAATTTTTATTTACTACAGCTCATAATTTGATATCATATTTTAGTTCTGTTCTTATAAATGTTTCTTTTTCGAAGTTCCATAACAGACTTTTATAAAAGATCGAACTCCTGAATACCAATTATAAAATATCTTTTATGGTGGAGATCTGTTATGCATCATAACAGAAAATTCATAGCAGAATAACAGATGTGGCAGAATAAGCCTAAATATTCATTTATTTAACAAATATTTAGGCCTATTCTGCCACATCTGTTATTCAGCTATGAATTTTCTGTTATGGTGCATAACAGATCTTCACCATAAAAGATATTTTATAATTGGGGACGTTCACTCAATTATACACAGCAATCTGGAATAACTTTCTGTTGTTGTAAT
Source organism: Philhelius pedissequus (assembly GCA_910595825.1). NCBI lineage: Eukaryota > Metazoa > Arthropoda > Insecta > Diptera > Syrphidae > Philhelius > Philhelius pedissequus. The sequence continues at coordinate 155,780,471 of OU343161.1, forward strand.
GCGTGCAAAACTACATCTGATGAAAAAACAGCTGCTGTCATGAAAGCTATCTTGAGTTATCCCAACAAAATTGGAATAACTAGCTATCCGAGAACAAATGTATAGAACCAGCTGACTGCAAAATTCGTTGGTATGCGTTTTGCTTTGATTTTTTGACAGCTTTCAGCTAACCTATCTGATTCGTCCACAGATATACCCCGATAGCTTGGTATCTGTGATAACATATCTAATAAGTGAGTGATCGCCCGCATTGTTATTTAGGCTTATTCTGCCACATCTGTTATCCTGCTATGAATTTTCTGTTATGATGCATAACAGATACCCACCATAAAAGATATTTTATAATTGGTATTCAGGAGTTCGATCTTTTATAAAAGTCTGTTATGGAACTTCGAAAAAGAAACATTTATGCGAACAGACCTAAAATCTGCTATCAAATTATCAGCTGTAGTAAATAAAAATTCTCGGCAGTCGGCACTGACGAAAAACAATAGATTAACCTGTGGAATAATCGTATTTTGTTTCGCGAAGATAAATTTTTGTTTTCTGTAATTTTTCCATAACAGTTCCTGAATTTAATATATCCATTATAAAAAGTTGTACAAAATGCACACCGGCAAGATAAGCGACTAATTTCTTATGTTTCATCCATCAAATGTGTTCTGTGCTTTCGTGTATTCAAATAATTAGTTTGAAATTATTTACATGCTTGTGCTTGTTATTATGTATTTTAATAATATTTTGTGTTATATCTGTCCTTTTACGAACAATTCATTAACAAAATAAATGTTTTTACTTCATATATTGAAATCTTTTATGATAAAAGTAACAAAAATGTGTCTTTTATTCTTTTATGATTCATAAAAGATTCCATAACAGATTGTGGCATGCTGAATACCAAAAATGCAGTTCGTAAAAGACTTGTTGAGAATTTCGAAGTTTTGACAGCTCACTAGCAGATTTCTTAACAGATTTCATAGCAGATTTAGCATGCAGAATACCAAAATAATAATTCATAAAAGATTTCTTGACAGCTTAAACTTTTTTATGAAAATTCATAACAGAAAAGCAGAATAACGGAATAAAAGATCTCGCCGAATAGACCCAATTATCGTAAACTTGCATCATTTGATTCATGCTCACTTCCAGGTAAAGTCAATTTTCAGTTTGCAGAAAAACTCGTTTGACAGCCGAAAATTCATATTACAGATAAAACATACCTTCTTGTTCCATGATTCTTATCTTGGTATCATTTATCTATGCTAATAGCAAACTATTCAATCCGTCTCTAAAAAAGGATTCAATACGGGTAAAATTGGTTTTAATTTGAAACGAATCTGATTTTCAGGAAAAAATTGCCGGCGGATTGAGTGCTGAGTGATGTTTCTGTTGAAACCAAACATACCATTTTCTTGTTCGGAACAAGTAGAAAGTAATATATCGTGGGATCTTCGTGTTGGCATTCTGTTTCACTAGGATCAGAAAAATAATTTTAAAAAAATATCGATATTGTGTACCGTTTGAATGTATGTGTTAATCTACTTAATTTTAAAAATTGCGAGAAGATAGGTAAATTAATAATTTGGGTAAGTTATTTGCTATTTTATTCTGCTCTCCGATGTTTCGAGTTTTTCTAGAAAACTGAAATAATATTTAATCCATTCACGTTTCTTGTCAAAGTACCGATGTTTCTTATAATGTATGTATGAACATTGTTATTTCATAGTCATGCATGATCAGATTAAATGCAAACAATTATTTTCTTATGTATGTACGTAAATATGTTGGGTATTGCAATGCTAGGTCTTTCTTCGTTTACATTTTAATCAGTTGGGCAAGAAAGGGATACAGCTAAGTTATTTAAAATTAATAAAATGCGACCTCATAAATACATATTTCCATATATGTCTGTATGGCATAGGGTTGCTCATTTTACATCGATGTTTATCATTCGATGCATCCAATAAATCCGATGTATCGAATGCTTTCGATGTTTAACGATGCATCAATGTTTTTTTGTTCCGATGTATCGAATGAAAGTACAAATCTCATCATTTGTACTCTGGCATTTTGATTTTATAGAATTGAGCACTAAAGGACTATTCGCATGAGAACGACCGACGAATAAACCAATAAATTCCATTTCAAACAATTTATCAACCTAAATTCTAAACAAAATTGTAGAAATATAATTTATATTAATGTTTACGACAGAAAAATTTACTTTTTAATTACCAAAATAAGATAAATTTGAGAAAACAATATTGGTCGTCGCGAATTGCATCTGATTGCTACGAACAAACAAACTGTACGCGTTCCACATACCATCCACCCTTCAACGAGTAATTTCGCGCGCATCTAACCTCAAAATCAGATTTTCAACCTATATTCGTGACAAATAAAATTAAGGCCATGAGCACGTCAAAACGGACGAATATGCGTTAACTCGTTGGTCGGTTTCATGTGCATAGTACTTAACACATGGGTTACAAAACAAAAGAAATAACATGAAGACGACGCGCGTTGGATTCGCACATCTGGCGTACCTCACACGCATAGTAAACCGATAAAGCAAATAGTTCCCAGATGCAGGACACAGGTCGCACTAGACTAAAGCGGCCTATTCACATGGATCTGGTGTCGACACCGGTGTCATGACACAAAATATCCATTCAGACACGCAACACCAATCCGCACACATTAGTTGTTTATTTACGATCAACGAGACAAGACTAAGGTACATTCCTATAGAGCTCAATAAATGATATCCAAAACTCACAGCTAGGTACGTATATAGCTAATATTAACGTCTATACTCGAACACGATCAGAATGCAACTAGAATATTCCTCGAACGTGTTATACACATTCCCACACACATAAACAGAGATAGACTCCTGATTATGTTACACTAGCCCACACACACTCCACATTCAATAACACTGGCACAAGTGTCATGCGCCAGTGTATGTGTATGAGCCGCTTAAAAGAGTCTACAATGCTGTTGCTATTTTAGAGAACAAAAGTACTAGAATTTGTAATTTCAATGAATTTTAATAAAACTTTATTACAATAAAAAAAAAAGAACCTTGAATATTATCATTTTTTTTCCTATCAGATATCAAATCAGCTAATGATTTATGTTTTTCTTGTAACATGATAGCCTTTTTTCGATTCATCGGAAATATCGACGTTTTTAAGCGATGCATTGTTAAACATCGACGTTACGTTCTAATGTATTACATCGAAAAAAACATCGACGTATTTTTTCTATGAACATCCCTAGTATGGCAGCAATTTATTAAAGAATATTTTTTAGAAGCAGTATAAAATAATTGATGTTCAGGATACTTGGCTATACTTGAATAAAGAAGACGGTTCCAAAAACAAAAAATATTTAGGTAGCAAAATATAAATAGGTCTAATTTTGTATACCACACTTTTCTAATTTGTATAATTGAAGTTCAGGATATTTTGTCATAAATTATACGGGGTTTAAAAATTCCACAATCTTTTGATATTATGGTTATCGCCTTCGTCCTTCTGAAAGCAACTGCAAGCGCCTTATGTAGAAAAAGAACAACAATAAACATTCACAGCCTTATTTATAATTGCATTATAGCGATTATATAGCGCTATGCCCTCCTTTTAATGTAATTATATAAACTTATGCAACGGTAAATAGAGCCATTATAAGCCAAACGAGGTTATAGGTTGAATAGAGCCTACATAAGGAAATTATATTTTGGAAATGTCATTTTGAGTTTGGACATAATACAAAATGCCTTTAAATTTTGTATCCTTTTTAAATGATTTCAATAATTAATAAAACAGCTGATTTGATCATGACAGCCAAATGGAATAGATCACCCGTTTTTGGTACTTTTTGGATATAAACCCTTGCATAACTATATTTTATTGGAAAATGTTTTATAAATAGGAATTTATGGAAGGTAACAAAGAAGCTACATAAGATCTTATTCACTGTATAACTATGTATCTGTTTAGAGCATTCTATTAAATAAGACTGTTTAATCTACTAAACTATTTAATCCGGTCGAGAGTAATTAGTTTTATTGATTCACACTGGAACTAACAATGTGCTTCATAACTTATGTAATAATAACAGTGAAGTTGTTTATCTTTCGTACGTCTGTCCTTCCAAAACCCGTTTGTATACGTTAATGTATTTGTAAATTTGACTTTCGATCCATGCATACATGTGAATTCGACCAACCAAAAAAAAAAAATAAAATGCACGACTGGATCTTACGAACTTGCTCTTGTGGATAACAACTTTAATTTAGCCAAACATTGATGCTGTTTAATAGGTAGGTAGTCCTATGCAGCTAGGTAGGATTACCTTGATTCTTGGTGTAATGAATTGTCGAAGGAATAGTTACATAGGTAGTACAAATGTATATTTAAATTTAGATTATGGATTTTAATTATCTAACTTAGGAGAGAAATATATACCTATGTAGGTATATATTGTATATACATTGATGATGGAACCTAGGTATGTTAATATGTACATATATTATGATATAAAGAGAGAGAGTCTAGTGAGTGGTTGTGCTAAAATTTGCTCCAAGAAAATTTAAGATTTATAGTTGCTAAAGGGTTTAAGAAAATACAAAAGTTGTGGCAGTTTATATTTGATTGAGTCTGGCAACCATCTAAAATAGTCGAATATAGCCATTATATATGATTAAATGCATGAAATTAAAAAAATAGGTAGTTAAACTCAAACAAAAATATAAAAGTCCAGTGCTGAGTGTTTTTTTTTTCTGTTTCACCAACTTAAACTGCAATGTGCATAATTGTGTGAGTATATCGTATTTTAGTGTAAAACTTATACAAATACATATGATAATACACCGCAAAAGCAAAAAATTAAGATCTACAATTTGCTCAACTACATTTCCTTCCCTCTTGCACCTTTTTTCAACATCAGCAATCAGCTATATATTATTCCAACATTTACATCTAAATTTGAGTAAAATTTAACTCTGGCCAAAAGAAAAAACAACTTACTAAAATAATTCAGCGCATTTGAGAGTAAAACTGCCAGAACTCACCACTACAACTGCAAACCAGCACCTAAAATCTTCATAAATTGGTATCGTAGCCTATGTCACAACCAAGTCCAATATCCAGCAAATTTAACAACATCATCCTTGTATATTAAAACCATAGTACTATCATCCCGCGAATTTTTTAGTTGAACCCCTAGCCACGCGCCAATCGTAGTTTGCAGGCAAAAAGGCTTGTGAAATTAGTTAAGCGAAAATTTAAAAACATAAAAGTTGTTGTATCTCTTTAAAGAACATTGTTTTTTCGTGTGCCTTTGAACTCTAGAAGAATTTGATATTTGACGCATACACACAAGAAAATATTTTGATTGTGTTGCGGTAGGTAAGTGTGCAGCAATAAACACACATATATATATATACAATTTTATTCAGCTCAAATTTTTACAGTGTTACATATTTACAAATAATTAATTCTTAAGTCTAACATTATATATCTGCGAGTACAGAAGGGGCCCTGCTTTGTTAAATTGTTGGTTTATTTTATACATTTTATACTAAAAAGTGTCTTAAGTCTAACATAGGTTTTTTTTAAATAAAATTCGAATTTATCTTGTCGGCTTGAGCAGTGCTGACTGTCGTTGTAATAAATAAATACACACATTGAAGGTAATGTCTTCAGTGTTTATATTTTCGTTCTAGTTTGCGCATTTGAGGAAAAAATTTGTTTCACAGACCTTGGAAAATATTATGATTGTTTTGCGTATTAAGATGGAATATTGCTCCATCACAGTAGGAAATTTCAAAAAGTTCATGCATGAATCACTAACTTTTTCACCAATGAGTGGAAGCTACACCCCATGAATTTGGTATAAAAACATCGATGAATTTATCTTGGGGTCATAGGCGTTCACCAAGTGATTTTCGAGGTGAATATTTACCAGTGAAATCACGAAGAAAGGGTAACTAGTTTAAGTCAAATTGAAATATTTTATGACCTTTAGTCCAAAATGCGTTTCGCCCGGACACGATAGTTGGACTCATCAGTCAGGTAACATATATGTATATACAATTCTAAAAATATGTTGTGTAGGTACAATTTTATTTTATTATAGGTAAAGTACCTAAGTGCCTACTTATGCCCTACGTATGTACCTACATACGTATTATTGTTACCTATATATTGTATATTGTTTTTTGCTCTAATTTTCCAATTCATAGGTAGGTATGCAGACACTTATCGCTAAAACAGATGTGCAACGTGTCTGCACGCATCGCTGCATACAATGCTGCACCCGAAACACATGTGCATAATTTCTGATAATTCTGATGCCTAGTTATGTCAAATCAAAAATATCAGCTGTTATTTTGTTTCTTTATTTTGTTCAAAATTCAAGTTTAATTCAGTAAATTTAATTTTTTCGTAAATGGATTTGGAATTAAGAAAAAAACTAATTTTAATACTTCTTGCATTAATCGAAAAGTACATAAAGTTCCTAAAGTTGTATCGGGTTTCGCAATTAAAAACAGTGAGGCCGTGGACACGATTCATTTATAGTGAACATGAAAGGGAGCTTCACGGATTTTTCAATAAATTATTTTTAATAATTAAAAGTGATGATCACGATGAGTTCCGGAAAGCAACGAGGATGGGAATAAGGGAGTTCAATTAGCTGAATTCTTTACTTTTCGCGTTTGAAAACGAAGGATTTCATTCGAAAGTCAATAAGCCCAGAGTGTCGCTTGGCTATAACTTTAGTGTAAGTTTTTTCATAATAAAAAATCTTTCCACTGCTTAAGTTATTATTGTGAAACGGCACTTTTTAGGCGATTTATTAAGAATATAGAAATGCATACATCATTTTTTCAAGAATATAAAGTGTTATACACTTTGCGGTTTCAAAAGTATAGGGCTGGAATTCAACATCTGTCAAACTCAGTAGTTAAACCAATTTTTTTTTCAGTTGAAAGTCTGACATTGACGAAAATGGATCGCTTAACTATCGCACAACGCACAAAAATTTTTAAAACATACTACAAAAATGGTGGTTCTGCCACAGCCACATATCGTGTTTTAAGATGAGATTATGGTTTACATAATCGTCCAACTACGCAAGCAGCTGGCAAAATTGTGAGTGAATTTATAGAGATGGATTGTTTACAGATATTGTAAGGCCTGTGCATCATCGTATCGCTCGTACCACTGAAAATATCGCTGCTGTAAGTGAAAGTGTTGCCGAAGACCCGAATGTGTGGATTCCTCGTCGTTCTCAGGAATTAGGCCTGTCTTACGGCACATTATGGCGTATTTTGCATTTGGATCTACACCTACATCCATATAAAGACCAGCTCACACAACAACTGAAGCCATCTGACCATTCACAACGTCGTAGATACGTCGAATGGGTGCTTGAACAACAATCAGTGGACGGCGATTTTTCGAACAAAATTTTCTTCGACGAAGCACATTTCTCACTCGGTGGGCATGTTAATAAACAAAATTGTCGTATTTGGCTTTCTGAGAATCCTCAAGTAATTGAAGAGAGTCACCGCAAAAAGTCACTGTTCGGGGCGCTCTTTGGTCCGGAGGTGTGATTGACCCTTTCTTCTTCGAAAACGACGATGCCATATGATAACCGACTATTGAAGAATACGGCTTCGAGAATATGTGGTTTCAACAAGACGGTGCCACATGCCACACAACTCGAGCGAATATGGCTTAAGCTCAAACTCAAATTTGTAAATTCCACTTTCTAGAGCATATTAATTAAAATCTAGGTACGTATGAATTATTTTTCTAGGATAAATACATTAGAAGTTACAGCTAGGAACAATTACGGTTTTATTTCGATTTTCACTAATATAGAACGAATCCTAACCAAAAGTCAGTTTATGAACCGCTGACCGCAATCGAAATTTGTAAACGCCACTTTCTAGAGCATATTAATTAGAATCTAGGTATGTATGAATTATTTTTTCGGGATAAATACCTTAGAAGTTACAGCTAGGAACAATTATGGTTTATTTCGATTTTCACTAATATAGTACGAATCCTAACCAAAAGTCAGTTTTTGAACCGCTAACCCAAATTCAAATTTGTAAACGCCACTTTCTAGAGCATATTAATTAGAATCTAGGTATGTATGTATGAATTATTTTTCTAGGAGAATTACCTTAGAAGTTATATCTAGGAACAATCACGGTTTTATTTCGATTTTCACTAATATAGTACGAATCCTAACCAAAAGTCAGTTTATGAACCGCTGACCCAAATTCAAATTTGTATACGCCACTTTCTAGAGCATATTAATTAGAATCTAGGTATGTATGAATTGTTTTTCCGGGATAAATACCTTAGAAGTTACAGCTAGGAACAATGTTTGGTAGGTAGTGGAACCATTTTTTGGTTTTCTATTTTCTTGAAAACGGTTCATTTCATTTCAGCAGAAGCTCCTAGAAATGTTAAACACTAATGTAAGCCAAAATTTTATTATTATTTTTTTTTTTAATTAAATTTCTTTTTTCTTGAAATCTCAATATTTCGAAAGAGAGGAAATTATTGAATTAAATAGGTACCTAAAAATTGACATCGAAATTTTTTTTTATAAAAAAACGAAAAAATGTATGTATATAAAAAAACTTAAAAAATATCTTTAATTGTTTATATTAAGAATTTTGTGTTTAAAAATTGACAGAACATACGTGCCATCCAGCCGTGTATTCTATTTTAAATTGAGAATAGCATTGTAACATTATACGCTTTTACTTTATTGCGATTTTAATGTTTAACCATAATATCATCATCAGCATATTTTTGTAGTAGAATATCGAATATGCTAATATCTGCACTGAATGTATATCTTTATATTGCGGATTAAGGGTTGAACTCGTATCGTATAGGTGTCGCCACTCTCATCTCACAAGATGCAGGTAAAATTTGAAAGATATTATATTGATTTTTAAAGAAAATCGCTTGCATCTTGCTGAAATTTGAACACGATTAACGTTGTTGAATAATAACAATATGTTAACAGGGTAGTTTCCATTTAATTTAACACCTTATTTTCCCGTGAATGTAACGAAATACAAAATTGGTAACTTGAGATTTGTATTTTAAACAAAACCTTTGAATGCTATAAAATAATAATTCATTGTTCAATTAAATAGGTGTAAGATTGAAACTTTCAACATTTCCATATGAATTTGCTTGAATTGTATTATACATTTATTAAAACTACAAGAAATTAGGATCTTTAAAATGTCCTTCAATTATGTTTGTTTTTTCTCTGAAAGTGAATTTCATCATCTAATTTTAGTGCATACACAATTTTTTGAGAAAGTAAATATTTTTGGTTTGTATAATATTTTATCGTTAGAGAAATCAATTTTGTTTAATTTAAGCTTACGCTTAAAAGTAGGATTTTCTGTCAGTAAAGCTTATATCAGTGTTTTTTTTTGTTCCTCTAATTTTAGGTATATTTTTTAAAGATCAGTCAAATTTACTTTTAAAAAGGATCAAAAGTCCCGGCAACCGATTTATAACGTAGAACCTATATATATATAGCCCGTCAAGCCTTATGTGAATTTTGTTCTTCTGTTTTGTGTAAACTGTTTCAAACTCCTCTTCTTCTCTTGAAAAATGCCTTGTAAAATGAAAACAAAAACAAATAATAATAATTAAAAATTCTTCCCTAATTCATACTTTTTTCCTTTCTAAGAAATTTTACATCATATACACAAATTCTGCTATCATGATTATTTTCTAAATTTAAATAAAAAATTAGAATGAACAACAAAACTAAATTAAAAACATCCTTTGAATATCGAATTACAAGTACATCGCCGTGGCGACGGACACCAATCAAAAAGTGTTTCGTTTGTCGAATTTTTAAGTAAGTAGACTTCCTTGAAATATTGAGTACGTCAATTAAGACAATCTAAACTTCGAGTTTCTTTTTGAATTGTCAAGTGTTTGGGGTTTCTGACCCTTTTCTATGAAAGGAATAATAATAATGGTGGTTCTGCCACAGCCACATATCGTGCTTTAAGAGGTAATTATGGTTTACATAATCGTCCAATTACGCAAAATTGTGAGTGAATTTGAAGAGATGGATTGTTTCCAGATATTGTACGGCCTGTGCATCATCGCTCGTACCACTGAAAATATCGCTGCTGTAAGTGAAAGTGTTGCCGAAGACCCGAATGTGTGTATTCCTCATCGTTCTCAGGAATTAGGACTGTCTTACGGCACATTATGGCGTATTTTTTATTTGGATCTACACCTACATCCATATAAAGACCAGCTCACACAACAACTGAAGCCATCTGACCATTCACAACGTCGTAGATACGTCGAATGCGTGCTTGAACAACAATCGGTGGACGGCGATTTTTCGAACAAAATTTTCTTCAGCGACGAAGCACATTTCTCACTCGGTGGGTATGTTAATAAACGAAATTGTCGTATTTGGTTTTCTGAGAATCCTCAAGTAATTGAAGAGAGGCTATTACACCCACAAAAATTTACTGTTTGGGGTGCTCTTTGGTCCGGAGGTGTGATTGGACCTTACTTCTTCGAAAACGACGATGGAACGAGTGTCACCGTCAATTCGGAGCGTTGTGGCAATATGATAACCGACTATTGAAGAATACGACTTCCAGAATATGTGGTTTCAACAAGACGGTGCCACATGCCACACAACTCGAGCGAATATGGCTTTAGCTCAAATTCAAATTTGTAAATTCCACTTTCTAGAGCATATTAATTAAAATCTAGGTACGTATGAATTATTTTTCTAGGATAAATACATCAGCAGTTACAGCTAGGAACAATTACGGTTTTATTTCGATTTTCACTAATATAGTACGAATCCTAACCAAAAGTCAGTTTATGAACCGCTGACCGCAATCCAAATTTGTGTAGTGACCACACTACACACCACCACCTCGCCTCTCCTAAAAACAATCTTTTTTCCCACGGCATCATGCTCTATACTCCGCGAAGGCATAAACATTCTATGTTTATGCCATACCCACTAAATCATATTGTTTATTTATTTTTGTACACAATATGGAATTCCCATTGCATTCGTTTAAAAACTCAAGTAGTCAAGTGCCCATGCAACTAATAGTATAATTATGACTCGATAGCGCCTCTATTCAATGACAATAGATACATAATTATTAAAATCCAAAGTCAAGGGCAAGCGGCACTACGGTTTTATTTCGATTTTCACTAATATAGTACGAATCCTAACCAAAAGTCAGTTTTTGAACCGCTAACCCAAATTCAAATTTGTAAATGCCACTTTCTAGAGCATATTAATTAAATCTAGGTAAATATGAATTATTTTTCTAAGATAAATACTTTAGAAGATACAGCAAGAAAAATTACGGTTTTATTTCCATTTTCACGAGTATAGTACGAATCCTAACCAAAAGTCAGGTTTTGAACCGCTAACCCAAATTCAATTTTGTAAACGCCACTTCCTGGATCATATTAATTAGAATCTAGGTATGTATGAATTATTTTTCTAGGAGAATTACCTTAGTAGTTACAGCTAGGAACAATGTTTGGTAGGTAGTGGAACCATTTTTTGGTTTTCTATTTTCTTGAAAACGGGTCATTTCATTTCAGCAGAAGCTCCTAGAAATGTTAAACACTAATGTAATCCAAAATTTTATTATTTTTTTTTTTGAATTAAATTTACTTTGTTTAGAAATCTCAATATTTCGAAAGAGAGGAAATTATTTAATTAAATAGGTACCTAAAAATTGACATACGAAATTTTTTTAATAAAAAAATTAAAGAATTTATGTATATAAAAAAACTTAAAAAATATCTTTAATTGTTTATATTAAGAATTTTGTGTTTAAAAATTGACAGAATATGCATATAGTTCACCCCGTGAAAATAAAACGATCTGGGTTATGAACATTTTTTACTTTGCGCGGTTGGCAGCTGTGATTACCGTTTGACATTTCATTTTTTTGTTTGTCCTTTCTTGTTTTATCTTAGTTAAATAATTATAAAATAATAAACAATAATAAATAAATGAAGTGCACTACTATCTGGATATTGTACAGCAATCCATTGATTTCGGAACAATATCGTAAGCTCTACCCCGGTGAATATATGTCGTTAGATTAAATAGAATCTGATTTCAGTTAATGGTGAATAAAAGAAGTGAAAGATGAAATGAAAGTTCTGCTTAAGGCCTGTCCAATGGAGGATTTATTCAAAAAATGCTAATACTTGTTGACAAATCACAGGTACTCAAGAATCCCTGCATCGAAAAAAGAAAATCAATCAAATTTGCGTTTTGAAAATCAAAATTGTCTTCAAATAATTAGAAGATTTTTGTTGCATTTCTGTCAAAGCGGAGTTGCCAGTTGTGTATAAGAGAAATCCATTAAGGCTCCCCCATACTATAGCGAAACTTTTAGCCCCAAACACACTAACCCAGTAGGAAATTCACTCTTTAATGAAAAATGATTTAATAAAATCCTATATGACAGCGATCATATAGGAGAGATTATCATTGATTTCACTCATGAAACGTAATGCCGTCGGTCACCAATTTGCCATTAAAATAGCATGTTGTGCTTAAGTCAAGTGAAAATGTAGATAAAAGACAAGAACAAAGAAAAACTTTAATGAATAGACAATCCTTTTTCCCTTGCATGAATTCAATGCAAAACCAGACGCGAAGATTTCCTCCATAAAAAGATATTTGACCTGCTTCTATGTTTTTTTTTTTTTTTTTGGTTTTTCCCCTCGATCGGTTCGCGCCACTACCCACTGTTTTTTGTCTCATCTTTAAATTGCCTAAAAAAATATTATAACCCTATACCTCCACTTGAAATAAATGATTGCAAGAAATGTTTCATGCAGTGTATATTTCATGTGGAGGCCCCTTATGTCTGGACTTTTTTTTAATTTTTAGACATGAGAATCCGTATTTATTTCTTGTCTTCTCAGAAGAAATAAACGGAGAAATAAAATTTGACGTTTCGTAACATCCCACATTAATCGTGCACACATTTCTCACAAAATATTGAATCTTGTTCATAGTTCGCTTATTTTCATGTTAAATTTTAATAATTCAATAAAAAATAACAGATTATACCTATTCTAAAGTACAAAAAGCGGTTAGCGGTTGTAGAAGAATGAATTTTCACGATTTATGTTTGCCCACATAGCAAAGAAATATAAATTTTAGTAGTAGTGTCTGCAATAATGGCCGAAATAAATATTAATAAATAAATTAATTGAGTCGCGGCCTAAAGAACGTGTTTTTAATTACTTATGTAGTTTTTTTTTACAAACTTTTAATTTGCAAATTTATTCTGAATGTGTATTTTTGCGTCAGATTGCGAAAATCAATAATTGTGTGGATGCAACAACCAACAATATGGTTTTTTTTTATCCGCCAAACGACGCGCGGACAAACGGAAAAAGTTAAACAATGTCTAGCGTCGCGACACGCGGCCGCGGCTCCATTGTATTCACTCAAACGAGTTTCTATACATTTTAACTTTGCCAGAGGTGTTTTTCAAGTGCCGCGAGGTCGACCGCGTGTCCATTCTGTTCAGCCAGTGACGGGGTGTTTGAATTGTATTGCACCGCAGAATCACAGTACACATAATAAGGTAATATATTGTGCATGCTGTCAAAATTCGGTTGTCATAATTCAAATTCGGTTGTCATATTTGGCAAAATGTCTGAGATTTGGCACATTCACTCTCATTTTTGACATTTTCACATACAAATAGGGATGGGTCATTATTTCAGTAAGATGTGTTCAGCAAGAGGTTACAGTAGATCAAAAATAACTGTTATTGAAATAACATTTGAAATTTCTAAATTTGTATTTTGATCAAATCAAACAGAGGAATATAGATAAAAAAGTGATGAATAATAATTAATTTTAAAATGGTAGTGGAAAATAGTTTATTAAAATCGTTATTTCACTGACAATTTTTGTTGCGTAATTGGTGTTTAAGTAACAGGAATTTATAACTGTTATTTAAAAGTAGCAGTAAAAGATATTGGAACTAGCAGTTTTGCCCATGCCAAAGCCTATGCACATGCCAAATTTGACAGGAGTGTCTCTGAGTTTTGTCACATGCGCGAACTTGAACGGAAATTAAAACCGGAATATATTACCTTTATTATGTGTACTCTGTCGCAGAATAGTATCTTTCGAAAGGTGGTGGCGGGGGTGAATAAATTTACTGAGTAATCGCTCTTTCTTCGTTGTGCTTTTCCTTATTGTTTGAGTAAAGAATACGGAAAGCGGAGAGATGATTCTGTTTTACTTGAACAAAAGTAAGTTTTAGCTTCCGTTTCCATTGCTATAGATAGAATTTGATGGAAAGCGATTTGAATTGATTTTGTTTTCGATATGTTATTGGATTATATAAGTATATATTAAACTACTAGCTGTCAAAGTAAATGAATTCAATTGTACTAGTGTTAGTAAAAAGAGAGGTTGATCCACAGAAAAATACGGATCTATAAAATTGATTCAGTATAAGAAACAAATTTTGTTTGCCCAATGGAAGGATTTAACTTGGCGAAATTGATATATTTTACTAATGGAAAACCACATAATAATTGCACAAGTGTAGAAGCAGACTTAATAAATTATAAGTAGTTGTTTGTTTATTTGGCAACACCGTGGTTGACAATTCAAAATTGAAGTACCAACTTGTAAAAGTTAAAAGCTAACCCTGCTGGTGAGATATGTAATTAAATTCTTTTAACATTGAACTGGATAAATATTAAGATCTTCTAGTGCTGTTGTAATGCATGTAAAGCTCTGACCTATATAGGTCTTCGTGCATAATAAAACGCGGCGGACACAAACCTTTAGGATGATTTTTAACAAAACTTGCTCAGCACAAGTTGTACGCAAATATATTATAATTTTTTTTATTTAACTAATTAACTTGTTGCTAATTTATTATTATTTATTACTAAACTTAAATCAATCTTATTTTCAGTTAACACGATTTAATTTCGTTCAGTAACCCATAAAGTTGATTCAAAATCAAATAAGTCGACAGAGCTATAAATGACAATGCCATTTAAGATATTTCGTAGAGGATCAGCGAGGTGTATCGGTTTGATATCTGCTTTTGTGACCATATTGATTTGCCTTTACTACATATCGATAGGACAACCTTCTTTTGTTCAACAAAAAAACTTACGATTCGTAGGACAGACTGAACAAAATCATAGCAATGGAAAACAACGACATGAACGACGTCAAACACAAATAATTATGGATACAAATTCATTAACCAAACGAGAACCTACTTCTGTTGTAGATATTAAAAGAACATCATTATCTTGGGTCAACAAATGTTACATTTTAAATGAGCAAGAAACTAATATTACAGCTTTTAATGAGTACTCCCGGTTCAATTTTCAGGTAATATTTATAGAATACAAAATTGCTGAGATTAAATAAGCATTATATACATATGTATGTATTTCAAATGTAATTTCGTTTAACAGCCTGAATGGATAAGAACAAAAGAGTTTTGGGATAAGTCATTTGAGGAGCGGTACGAACAACAAAAGAAAAATGATTTTCGTCAACCCCTAAAAGCAAGTTCTCAATTTAAAAAAAGTGGAAATGTTTCCACTTTAGATTTATATTTTTTTCATAGATAATCATTGTGCCACATTCGCATAATGATCCTGGCTGGCTAAAGACGTTCGTGAACTACTTCCAATCGGACTCGCGACAAATTTTGAATTTAATTGTTACTAAAATGCAAGAATATACTGATATGACGTTTATATGGTCTGAAATTAGTTTTCTGCAACTTTGGTGGGATCAGGCTCATCCAACTAAACAACGAGTACCAAAGATTACAAAATACATGGAGTATAAGTATTTACCAAATTTCATTTTTCAGGCCTTGAAAAGATTGATAAAGTCAGGTCGATTTGAAATAACAACTGGTGGATGGGTAATGACGGATGAAGCCAATGTCCATTTATTTCCAATGCTAGACCAGCTAATTGAAGGTAAATTTTAATTATCTATTGAATCAGACTTTGTGATAACGAACGAAGAATAATTGTTTTTTTTTATGTGTTTTGAGTTAATTTTAGTCTTACATATTTACCTATTAAGCAGTTATTGAAACCTATTGATTGTGAATATCTTAATATCATCCAAGTCCTCAGTTTAAAAAAAATATATTTACAGACAATGTAAAATGGGGTAACGTTTAAAATAGTACTTATCTGTAAAAGTTTTTAATACATTTCAACGTTTACGATTGAATACCTCCTCAAATATAAAAAAATATATATCAACCTATGTACATATTTCTCACATATAAAAAATTGAGCCTTAAAATTGTTTTCGTTTGTCGCTGATTCACACCTCAACGCATTCACCGATTTCAACCAAACTTCCACACATCATTGGTATTTGTCTATATATGGTTCTTGAATTGAATTGAATTTTCATTGAGTCTTTTCAGTTACAGTTGTTGTCTTATTCTAATTACAATTGTTATGACTATTTTAACTTAAGTGAATTGGCATCTTTAATGTATTGCCTGCTCTTACTATTGCCTTGTATTATGAGATATAATTTTTGCCTCATGGCGGTCAAAAGTATTTTCCTGCTTTTGCGCATAGCAAAGGGATATTATATGCGGTTGCTTGTGGCGTTGTGCCACTGTGTAAAACCTACCTAAAATAAAAATAAATATATACATATACACAAAAGACCTACAATTAAAATTACTTATATATATATAGGTCACAATTTCTTTTTGAAATGGAGCGAAAGCTGAATAGTTTATTTTTTTGTATACCATATATATACATATTAAAGTAAGTAAAGTATTATGTGCGTGAGTGAATAGCTGTGTTTTAAGTCCGCTCCGACAAAAGTTAACTAAACTCGTCAATTAATATAAATTATTACTGCATAGCTTAAGATACGGTGTGCTTATACAGCAATACAATATACTATTCAAAAGAAACGCCAAGAAAATCGATATAATCAATTTTATTTTATTTTATTTTAATTCTATTTGCGTGCCGTGTCTGCTGTGTTCTAATTAATACATATATATCAAACCGTGCATAATGTCGTCTGCCACAAGATCTGGTTTGAACTCTTCTCCGATCGTGCTTTCAACTTCAAACTCAACCAACGAGGTCATGCAGGTCGACAAGAAAAAAAATAATAAAGCCCTTAAGACAAAATCTGGAAGTGTTTCAAACCATCTAAATAATTCAAGAAGCCTACCATCTTCACATGCTCTTAAAAGCCTAACACAACAATCTTTTCATGCTGAGCTCATTAAGCATACTGATGTCATAATCGCATCTTTCAAAAGCGAGCTGACAAATACTCGCAATGAGTTGCTGCTTAAAATCCAAAACATCGAGGATCAACTGGCCCAAGCCGTCTAAAATATTAATATCGCCATCTCTGAGCTTTCTAAGAGAGTCGATCATATGGAATTTGTCAACATAAACTTAACGGGGGATATCTTGGCACTAAAAAACCATTGTGACATGCTTGAACGCAAAGAGTTCATCACCGATGCAGTTGTTTTTGGTATACCTCAACTACCAGAAGAGAATTTACACACTATACTTAACAAACTCTACGAAAAAATCAACACAACACCACCTAAATTGAACAACTCTTTTCGCACTAAGCCACGTAACAGAAGTGACGAACCAGCTGTCATACTGCAATTCGCCAGTCCAGGAGAGAGAAACAAAATGCTTAAAGCGATATCTGACTACAAGAAAAAAAAAACAACGTCAACTGCTCTTAAGCGATTTTGGCTTTGATGGCGCTGAATGTAGAAAGATGGTGTTTATTAATGAAAGTTTGACACCAAGCAATCGTTCTCTTCTTCAACATGCTACACGAATGAAAAAGGAAGGCAAGCTTACTGCTGTATACACGAAATCTGGTTCTGTGTATGTCAAAATCGGTAATGACGGAGGAGGCGCGGTAATAGAAGACATTGAGAGTTAAAATGCTGCTGTCGGGAGACATCAAATGAGAAGTACTTAAACAAGCACAACACAATAAACAAATAAATTGCATGTATTAGGAGTATTAACATTTTACATTATTATTTATTATTATTTTCTTTTGTAATACGAGGGCGGGTCAATAAGTCCGTGACTTTTTGAATTTCTGACCTCTTTACTGAAACAGCAACACTGCTCCTGTCAGCAGGCATCTCAGTTGACTCCTGTCAAAATTTAAACTTGCTTCGTCAGTTAGTTTGTGTTTGGCAGCTATTTTTATCAGACTACTCACTAATTTGAGGAGAAAATGGAAAAAAGTGAATTTCGTGTGCTTATTAAGCATTATTTCTTGCGAAAAAAAACCATTACCGAGACCAAGGTTAAGCTTGATAAATACTATGGGGACTCTGCACCATCGATTTCAATGGTAAAAAAGTGGTTTACTGAATTTCGTTGTGGCCGTTCTTTCGTCCTGGACGCCCAGTTGAGGTTTTGGCCGACCGAAGATTGAAAGTACGAGAGATTGTGGAAGCCGTAGGGATCTCGCATGGCTCAGTTGTTTCAATTTTGAATGGTCACTTGGGCATGAGAAAGCTTTCCGCAAGATGGGTGCCGCGTTTGCTCACAGTCGACCACAAACGCAATCGTGTAACAACTTCACAGGAAGGTTTGGCGTTGTTTAATCGCAATATGGAGGAGTTTTTGTGCCGTTTTGTAACCGTGGACGAAACATGGATCCATCACAACACACCAGAGACCAAACAACAGTCAAAACAGTGGGTTTCTAAGGGTGAATGGGCGCCAAAGAAGGCCAAGGTGGGTTTGTCAGCCAATAAAGTTATGGCGACTGTTTTTTGGGATGCACGCGGGATAATCCACATTGACTACCTTCAAAAGGGAAGAACAATCAATGGGGAATATTATGCCAACTTATTGGACCGATTCAATGACGATTTGAAAAAAACCGACCTCATTTGGCCAAGAAAAATGTTATTTTCCACCAAGACAATGCAAGGGTGCACACATGTGCAGCTACCATGGCAAAAATCCATCAATTGGGCTATGAATTGCTCCCTCATCCACCCTATTCTCCAGATTTGGCTCCGAGCGACTACTTCTTGTTCCCAAACCTGAAGAAATGGCTTGGTGGAAAAAGATGACTCCAATGATGAAGTCATCTCGCAAACAAAGGCCTATTTTGAGGACCTCGACAAATCATTTTTTTTTGGAAGGGATACAAAAATTGGAGAAGCGTTGGACAAAGTGTATAGAGCTCAAGGGAGACTACGTTGAAAAATAAAATTATTTTTTTATAAAAAAATCTGTGTTTTATCCCAAAAGTCACGGACTTATTGACCCGCCCTCGTACCTATTTATTATTTTCATACTTCTAATCACTATTTTAGTATTAATTTTATTTTGTTACATTTTCCTTTAGATTACTTCTGCTAATTTTTGCTAATTTTCTTTTTTATATTTTGCTTTAGATTATTTCTGCTATCTTTTGCGTTTGTGACTCGGTTTTTGTTTTTTTTTATTTTTGTTTTTATTTTTTGTTTTTGTTTATACAATTCAAATACCGGATCAATGCAATCAGATATAATTTGTAATTTATTTGAGCAGTGATATTCATTATGAAATAGTGTGTAAATCTAAAAATGAGAGCACGTCTGAGTATTTGTTTTTGGAGTTGTTTTGTGGTTTTGAACAATTACTTCTTGGGGTTATGTACAGGCCAAATAAAAACGTTGACATTACCCCTATAATAAGCATTTTAGAGGAAATTTCATGTTCTGCATCCAATATTTTTTTATGTGGAGATCTTAATTGCGATTTGCTTAATTCTATTACTCCTTCAAAGTTAGTTTTTAATTTAAGTAATTTAAATTTATTGCCTGTAAATAGACGGACACCGACACATTTTACCAAAGAAACATCGACACTTTTGGATGTGTTCTTTGTAGGGGATACTGAAAAAGTAGTATTTTATAATCAACTATCTGCCCCAGGGTTTTCACATCATGATTTGATTTATATGACATATGAAATCTCGATTAATGCAGATCATAACATAATTTCATCTAGAGACTTCAAAAATATAAATTATGAAAGCTTAGAGTTAGCCACTGCCCAAGTTGATTGGGAGCAAATATATTATATGCCTTCAGTTGAACAGCAAGTACTTTTGCTTCAAAATAACATTAAAAGACTCTTCGATCATCATGTTCGGTTAAAATCAAAAATTATAAAAAGTGATTCACCGCCATGGTTTACCAACGATATCCTTCACTTAATTAAAAAACGTGATGAATGATATGCTCGATGGAAACGTTATAAGCTTAATATACTCTTTGAAATATACCGATCATATCGTAATTTAGTTGTTATGCGAATAAAAAGCGCTAAACGAATTTATTTTGAATCTTTCCTATGCCCAAACCATCAGTCTGGAAAACATATTTGGAAAAAGTTACGAACGCTAGGAAATGGAAAACAGCTTATAGGTAGGTGCGGATATAGATTGCGATGAGCTAAATTCCAAGTTCGTTTCCTTTTCAGTAGAACCAACTCAGGATTTGAATCTTTCGCCGCAAATGTTTTCGTGGGAACAAGTGCACGAGAGTGATGAAAGTGGTCAAAGTTTCAAATTTAACAATTTAAGGGATGAAGATGTTGTTGAATGCATACTTTCAGGATTGGACGATATTAATCCAAAATTTTTAAAGCTTCTTCTGCCACTTATTCTGAAGTATATTAATTATATTTTTAACAATATAATTACTACTTGCGAGTATCTTGTTTCATCGAAAAAAGCAAAGATACTTCCGATACTTAAGTCCCAAAATCGACTAAAAACTGAATATCGACCTATATCTATCTTGCCGTTCTTGTCGAAAGTATTTGAAAAGGCTATTCTAAAACAACTGCAGAGTTACCTTCTCACAAATAAACTCTTAAGCAGCGTTCAGTCTGGTTTTCGTGCTAAAAGAAGTTGTAAAACAGCTTGTTGTTGATGACATTCGTAGAGCTATGGATAAGAACTGTTGTACGTTCTTAACTTGCTCGATTTTTCAAAGGCGTTTGATACCGTTAACCACTACGCACTTTGCAAGAAACTATTAATTGATTTTGGTCTCTCCCCACTTGCAGTAAGACTATTGCACTATTATTTAACTGGTCGTCAACAATGTGTGGCAGTGGGGAATAGAATGTCATTTCTAGGAATAACAGCTGGTGTTCCACAAGGATCTATTCTTGGACCTTTACTGTTTTCCATATATGTCAATGAGTTACCTGGATTGGTCGAACATTGTTCACTTCACATGTTTGCAGATGATGTCCAGGTATATCATAGTTGTCCACTTATCGACGTTGCAAGTGCAATAGGCGATGTCAATGAAGACTTAAAAATCATTCAGCAGTGGTCACTTAGACACAATCTCTACCTCAACCCGGGGAAGTCAAAAACCCTGTGCATATACAAACAGTGTCTAGAAACATCCAGCTTCGCTCCAATTAAATTAGGGGAATCAATAATCGAATACATCCACACTGCGAAAAATTTAGGCGTTGTTTTTAACGAAAACCTTACCTGGACAGACCACGTAGCAACTATAATTGGTAAAGTTTATAGTGGCCTTCGAATGCTTTGGTGTACTCAAAGATTTATTCCGATTGCCACAAAAATGTTACTTATAAAAGCTTTACTCCTACCAATCCTCACGTACTGTTGTGAAATTTACTGTAGTGTAGATAACAACACAAAAAATAAACTGAGATTAACTTATAATAATTTGGCCCGATACGTCTTCAACAAAAAATACTTCGACCATATCTCTCCCTATTCCAAGCAAATAACAGGCCTTAAACTCGAAGATTTAATAACATTTAGATCACTTATTCTTCTCCATGGCATCATGCAATCACATCAACCTGAATATCTGTACAACAGGCTAGATTTTCCTAATTCCCAAAGAACAACTGTTATAATACAACCAAGATTTAATTGCTTGCAATCTGAACGATCATTTTTGGTCCATGTCACCCGACAGTGGAACTCATTGCCCATACAATTAGGAGAATCATAAAAAGCAAACGCTTTTAAAACCAGTCTTTTTAAGCACTTGGCTAGAAATATATAAGCTTAACAAGTAATTACAAATTCATATTATTATTTCAAATTCAATTCAAATATTATAAATAATAAATAAAGCAAAAATGTTATGTACTTCACTTTTAAATAATTAGACACTTACCTTTTATATAAAAATGTACATTATCATATCATATTTTATTAAATTGCATTACAATAATTAAGCCAATCACAAAATATAAGATAATATCTTAATGTGAAATTATAAATTATTCAATAAAATAAAATAAATAAATAAAATATATACACGTTTGATTAAAAATAGCTTTTAACGGCCTTTAGTAAAAAAATTTGCGTTTCGTCCCGGCGATCTCACTTGGACTCATCAGTTGACTAGTGAGCGCCTTACCAATATCACCATATAATGCTAAGTCTCCTACTTGTCTGAATAATTTCAGTAGTATATAGAATCTCTAAATACAAAAATAAGTTTCAATTTTGTGTGTGCCTTATATCTAGAAACCGGCTGGGTCCATTTTTATAATTTTTTTTTAAATAAAAGGAAATCAATTGTAGATGGCTTAGAAACAAAAAAAAAAAAATTCCTACCTGCGAAGCCGAAGTTTTTTAACAAATTTTACAACCTGACAAGTGTTTTTCGGTACGGTTTTCATTTCCATTGAAATTTATTTCAAAAATGTATTAATTCATTACAAATTAAAAAAAAAAATATGTATTCATATAAAGGATCTTATTAAGATTTGGTTTAATAAAAAAACCTATTTTGCAGACGCAAGTTCAGAAGATAAAAAACTTACACACTTAACGTTTCAACGTAAGTATTTATTTCATTGAAAGGTACCAGTGAATTGTTAAACCTGCGTTGGTCAGCATCGAATTTTCAGCTAAGATTTGCTTAAAATAAGTAACACGGTTTTCTAAACTATCTTTAAAAATCGTGGATTGTGCATATTTCTTGAGCAGGTGATTGCATTTATTTTAGACGCTGTGTAGATAAATGCAATAATTTAATATCCTATTTTGCAGACGCAAGCTCAGAAGATAACAAACTTTCATAATAAACGTTTAAACGTAAGTATTTATTTCATTGAAAGGTAACAGTGAATTGTTAAACCAACGGACTGCTTCGAATTTTCAGCTTAAGATTTGCTTAACGTAAGTAAAACGGTCTTCTAAATTATCTTCAAAAATCGTGGATTGTGCATTTTTTTTGAGTAGCTGATCGCATTTATTTTCGACGCTGTGTAGATAAATGCAATAATTTAATATCTATTTGGTTTAGTATAGTGAAGAATGGAAGGCAAACAGAGTTACTCGAAAGAAGAATTAGATGGGGTTTTCAAGCAATGTGAATTCCAAAAAGAACATACAAAAACAAATAAAGGATCAAAAGGAAAAATTTGAGAAGCAACACATGGAACAGAAAAAGTTACTTTAAGACGTGGTAGCAATCGGAAAAAGGATGTAAGATCACAATAAAAAAGTGTTTGCAAAGTTAGTTGAAGTCAGGGATGATTTGAAAAAAAAAGATTGAATCAAAGGATGGTATTTGTGTACTGCCTTCAACTGATAAACCATCTACATCTAATGGCCAATTTAAGAAAGTTCTACCACCAAAAGAAGAAATGCCCATAAGTGAAGTTTTTAAAATTATTGGAATTGAAAGTGCTTCTAAGACATCAATCAAAACATCTTCCCCATGAAAAATGTGACACTGCATGGCCTGGTATATATATTTTATAGTTGTCACAGATTTAAAAAAAAAAGTTGATGGGGTTTTTTTCAATTTATAGATTGGGCACTCTGGCTCTAACTTCACCGTTCATGATTAAAATAGCTCCTGAGATTTTTGTTTTATTAAAGTGTATAAATTATCACTATAAATACCAATTGTTCATTTTTTAACGAACGTGGCAAGTAGCAATAAATTTTACAACTTAAAAAGTGCCCACAAGTTAGCTTCAATTCTTAATTCTAATTCAACCAAATTTGTTAGAAAATAAATTATAAAAGTTAAAAAGGAAAAAAAAAAGAAGTCACGGTTATCAACATTGAGTGAAGATTGATATTGCTGTCATCAGTAACGTGAAACTGTTGTTTCTCAGCGAGTGGATTAAGTGTGTATCCCATAAACTGCCGGCTTCCACGTTAGGCGTTTTTCTTTTTTCGTTCAGAGCAGAGCACTGAACAGAGTTCGAACACATAGCTTATATACTGAACATGTTCGAAACAGAGCGAACACTGAACACTGATGTTTTTTAAACACACTTGAACCACACAAATCAGAATACATTTTCATTTTTAACCATAAAAGGTAATACCTAGACTTTTTTGTACAATCAGAATCTAAAAACAAAAGGACCTCAAAGATCAGTATACCCAATTCATGACGGAATACAAAAGGCTTGGACATATGGAAAGGATTGACGTGTGCAAAGTTCATAGCTCCCACTATTTCCTCCCTCATCATTGTGTGTTAAAGCCAGATAGCACAAAAACAAAGTTAAGAGTTGTTTTTGACGCATCAGCAAAAACAACAAAGAATACATCTCTTAATGATCTTTTAGCAACTGGACCTACCATTGAAGATGAACTTTTGATAACATTTATTCGCTTTCGTCTACCCAGATATGTTTTCACAGCAGATATTTAAAAAATGTATCTACAAATCCTAGTGGATGAAACTGACCGAAAATATCAGATAATCCTCTGGAGAAATAATCCTACCGACGACCTACAGGCGTACCAGCTCAACACCGTAACTTATAGAACAACATCAGCCTACTACTTAGCAATTAAGTGCCTACAAAAAATGGATATAGAAAGTTCAAACCAGTATCCCAATGGTTCAGAGGCTCTAAAAGCAAACTTTTACTTAGATGATGTGATGACTGGAGCTGACACTTTAGCTACAACCATTGAAATACCAAATCAATTGAACAAATTGTTAAATTCACGCTACGAAAATGGTGTGCCATCACCAAAGCTTATTTCAAGATATTCCTGCTACTGATATTGCAATTCAATTGGATTTCGACATCGCCAACGACACTCACGTTAAAACTCTTGGACAAGGATGGCTGCCGAAATCAGACACATTTGTGGTAAACACCAAACTCAGCAAAACTCAGAAGATAAACAAGGACAACACTATCTGACATCGTTGTTTGATCCTTTCGGATTTTTGGGATCAGTCATAATTACAGCAAAGATCTTTCTTCCACGCCGTGGACACATTGGGACACCCGTCTTCCCAAAGAACTACCAACAGAGTGGGTGGACTTCCGTAACGTTCTAGTCAATTTTCGAGATGTCAAGATTGACCGGCATATATTTGCCCATAGGACACCTGATTCCGTAGAAATACATGCCTTTGCAGATGCCTCGGAGAAGGCATACGGGGCAGCTATATACTTACGATCCGTCAGCAAGGATAATACAATGACTGTTCGACTCCTCTATGCCAAATCACGAATAGCAACCCTTACGATACCATATTTGGAGCTATGTACTGCAATACTAGCAGCTGAACTAGTCAATCGCATTCGAAGGGGCTTACCTTTAGAATCATGCTCAACACACATGTGGACTGATTCAGAGATACTACTTGGTTAGATAAACGCATCATCACCATTTCAAACATTTGTCGCCAACCGCGAAGCATCAATTCAAAAGTTAACAGCAAGTCAACACACAAATCTACCAATGATTTCTATCCACGAAGAAAATCGACATTGCGGACCACAAGCACTGTTAGCAAACACAAGGCAGAAATTTTGGCCCATCAATGGAAAAATCATAGCAAGGTCAATAGTTCATCAATGCGTCTGATGCACCAAAGCAAAACAAAAACTTCTCTCACAAATCATGGGAAACCAGCTCACCGAGTACAGCCAGCCACTTGGAAGAGTAATCCAAACGTTTCCTGGATCAGATGGACAAGTAAAAGTTGCTGAAGTTCAAACTACCAACGTGCAACTAAGACCAGTGCATCGACTAGCACCACTACAAATAGAAGTTGAAGAAACGAAAGGGACCACAAGTGCAGAACAGCCAACATCGGCAAAAGATCGATAAGAAACACAGCATTTCAACGTTGAATGCACAAGTAAGGACAGCCCTATATCTAGAAGAAGGTGAGATTAGTTCTGATGATGACATCAACCCTCCATCAAAGAAGAAAAGATTGAATCCTATCAACATCGCAACAACAATAATGGTCATGTTCTCCTAATGCCGATGTGTATGTGCACCAAGGTAGCATTATTCAACTCCAATGCGGGAATTCATTTCGAAAACTTGGGAAGAACTCACATCACATCAGATGACTGGAACATCATGATATATTACGACTTAATAGCTTATACGAGAGAACTGAAGTGGCGTGCGATGGGTAGGCTTATCGCGTAAGCTTACAAAAATCTCCCAGCCACTAGCGCAAGCCGAGTCCTGTGTGGCAACCATTTAACACTTCCACCATATTCTTCAGGAACTAAATAACAATGAAAAAAATCAGAGGTACATACTGACGAATACCATTTACTGCGCCTTATGAAAAATCAAACAACTTTGATAAACTCAACGGCAAACATAATTCGCAGCAATAAAGAGCGGTTAAGAAACCAATTTCGATCCCTAGAAACTCATACGAATAGCATTACCGACCGAATCAACGAAACAAACAATTAAACTCACCAGCTCTAATTATCGCAACCCATGCTTTCCCAGTGCTTCCATATGTTTTACCTTCCAAAGAGCCCAATCATTGCTGCTGGATTTGATCACAGATGTACACCCGGAAAAATAAGTGCAACACTTATGCACCTCCAGCAACTATTACAGGAGACAGCAACAATCAAGGCCCATTTGCCATGCACGCTTTATCTACCAGAAACACATGGCAACATAGCATCACTGTATAAACTCATGTCTGCAGAAGGAAGCATCGTAAGATCTAACATCATCTTCCGGCTAAAGTTACCGGTCATTGCAACCGAAGAATACGAATTATTCAAAATCATCGCGGTGCCTGTAGTAGTCAATGCTTCGTTTATTGCAATAAGACCTTCCTCCAGCCACATTATAATAAACTTAAAACAAGGCAATCTCACCAGGCAAACAATAAGAGAACAAATCACGTCACAATCGAGATATTCTGGTTTACGTACTAGAAGTATCTCACGTTGTCAAGGCGAATCCACTTTGAGTGACACGTACATTATCGTACATTTCTTGTGTGACCCGACGTAATCGTTTTCAGCCTTCTTTTGTTTGGTTTGCTAGTACACATAAAATGGAGCAGCATGTAGCTGCCCAACTGGAAACTGGATCCCAGATTGAGCGGATCATTTCTATTTTAGTCTAACATTAAACAAGAAAATCGCGATCTACTGAATCATCCCAACTTTTCAAAGGGATACTTCAACGCTGTGAGGAAGATATATGAGGAATATCCCAATTTATTCTCAATCACCATTGATGGCTTTAAGTCTGAGATGAAGTCTCACAACGAGAAAATGGGTGCTGGGCAGGTACAACCACCATCTCATCAACATATTGACAACAACCAAAATAAGAAGTTCACAATCTGATAAGTTTAAAAACGCGACAGAATTACTACATGGAGACGCTACGACGCACTTTGAACACTATTGGGGGAACAGCAACTGGTTCGAAGTATTTTTGGGTATTCTATAGCAAAGCCATCTCCAATTATTAGGCTGAAATTGAGGTGACCCATATATCAATTCTGGAGGCAAGCAATCCCATGACAAGTAGCGAGGACACCTTTAATTACATTGAATTGGAAGGCATAGTCCAAAGGATGTTACAAATATTTTTGAAGGTCGCAACAACCCACCAACAATGGCAATTTGAGACAATTCTTTGATCTGTTCTCCCAGATGGTAGACCAACAGCAAATTCGCAAGTACCAAAAAATGTGGTACCTCAAAATCAACCTAACAGGGGACGCAGAAAAACACCTGCCACCTGCCTCTCAGTGACGAGAATTATACATCTGCCTGGCAGATGCTTCAAGAAAGATATAATTACATAAGGTTATTATCAACAGCGTTCCTGAACCGAATACTTCAGTAACCAACGAGCACCGAATACTTCAGTAACCAACGAGCACATAGAATCAGCCAACAGCATCAAGCCACACCACAACACACCTATGGAGTGCCTACAGGGACTCAAGAATTTAGGGTTAGACACCAGTCAGTGGGGCCCACTTGTTGTCTATCTTCTTATCAAAAAACTAGACCGTGCAACACACATCTCTAAAACAACCCAGAGCGTTACCATCACTCACAGATTTCCTCAGCTTTTTTGGAAATCCGATTCCAATCATTAGAAGCCCTGGACAACAAGAGCCGCATTAAGGAAGACCTAATAATAAGAAAACCAGCAGTGCTTTCTTTCACATCGATGATAGCTTCAAGGTCAAATTGTCCATGTTGCAATAAAAACAACCATAAGCTATTGCCGGAATTTTCTACAAATAACTCCAGAATACTGGCTTTAATCAATAAATTACATTATTGCATCAACTCCCTCAATCGAGGACACATGGCAACCATTTGTCGAAGCCGTAGCTCCATGAAGTGTTCCGAAAGGCACAACAGCCTCCTTCATACGGGCCGACTAGCAAACAAAAGCAGCAGAAGGAGGCAGTAATCAATCTCAATCTTACTTTGTCAAAAAAAACAAGAGATGGTATCGAACTTGACAAATCAACAACATCTGCTACAGCTGTTGCACCAAAAGAAAATGGATATGTATTTTTGAGCACCGATATTGTAAATCTAGAAGACAGCGAAGGTTCTACAGTAAAATGCCGAGTTCTTCTTGACTCCGGATCACGGCTAAACTTCATCACGGAAATGCTTATTAAAAAATTGAATGTCCCAGCTTTCAACGAAACAATGCAAATTATTGGAATAGGAGAAGGATTAGGACAAACGAACAAGAGAGTGAATCTTCTACTACAATATAGAACAGAGGGCTTTTCTGTCAATTTAGAAGCTTTCGTATTACGCCAAATCACTCAAAATCAGCCATCCCGATGAATTAACACTGAAGCTTGGAACATACCAGTCCAGCTACATCTTGCAGACCCACATTTCAACCATCCTGGGCAGATTGATCTATTAATTGGAGCTGAGATCTATCATCAGCTTCTTTCAGTGGGACAGATTAACATTGGAGAAACCGTACCAATACTACAAGAGACACATTTAGGCTGAATAATTGCGGGAAAAGTGGGAGCCGTAACGCAGCCATCGGCTGTTTGTGGCATGTGCCACGAAGAGGGACTGAAACAGCACATAGAAAAGTTCTGAAAGATAGAAGAAGCCCAAGACTCCAGGAAGAGCTATACAATTGAAGAACGAAAATACAAAACTCATTTCGCCGAGAACATTACTCAAGGCAGACAGGAGTGAATTGGGCAATCGAAAATCGATTGCCCTGCAGAGATTCGTATCTCTAGAGAAGAGGATCTAAAAACAAAAGGACCTTAAAGATCAGTATACCCAATTCATGACGGAATACAAAAGGCTTGGGCATATGGAAATGATTGACATGTGCAAAGTTCATAGCTCCCACTATTTCCTCCCTCATTATTGTGTGTTAAAGCCAGATAGCACAAAACAAAGTGAAGCGTTGTTTTTGGCGCATCAGAATACACGTCTTAATGATCTTTTAGCAACTGGACCTACCATTCAAGATGAACTTTTGACAACACTTTTTCGCTTTCGTCAACCCAGATATGTCTTCACAGCAGATATTAAAAAAAATGTAGCGACAAATCCTAGTGGATGAAATCGACCGACAATATCAGTTAATCCACTGGAGAGACAACCCTACCGACGACTTACAGCTGTCCAGCTCAACACCGTAACTTATGGAACAACATCAGCCCCCTACTTAGCAATTGAGTACCTACAAAAATTGGCTATAGAAAGTCCAAACCAGTATCCCAGTTGTTCAGAGGCACTAAAAGCAAACTTTTACGTAGATGATGTGATGACTGGAGCTGACAGTTTAGCTACAACCATTGAAATACGAGCATCAATTGAACAAATTGTTAAATTCACGCTACGAAAATAGTGTGGCATCACCAAAGCTTATTACAAGATATTCCTACTACTGATATTGCACTTCAATTGGATCTCGACATCGACATCGACAACGACACTCACGTTAAAACTCTTGCACATACCACATTTGGAGCTATGTACTGCAACACTAGCAGCTGAACTAGTCAATCGCATTCGAAATGACTTACCTTTAGAATCATGTCCCACAAACATGTTGACTGATTGAGAGATAGTACTTGGTTGGATAAACGCATCATCATCATTCCAAACATTCGTCGCCAACCGCGAAGCATCAATTCAGAAGTTAACAGCAAATTAACACACAAATCTACCAATGATTTCTATCCACGAAGAAAATCGACATTGCGGACCACAAGCACTGTTAGCAAACACAAGGCAGACATTTTGGTCAATAATGGTCATAGTTCTCCTTATGCCGATGTGTATGTGCACCAAGGTTGAAGTAGCACCATTCAACTCTAATTCAGGAATTCATTTCGATAACTTGGGAAGAACTCACATCACATCAGATGACTGGACCGTCATTGTTTATTACGACTTAATAGCTTATCGGAGAGAACTGAAGTGGCTTAGGATAGGTAGGCTTACGCGATAAGCTTACAAAAATCTGCCAGCAACTAGCGCAAGCCGATTCCTGTGTGGTATCCATTCAACACTTCCACCATCTTCTTCAGGAGCTAAATAACAATGGTGAGCTTCTCCAATGCACAGTGGGCCGATCAAAACGTGGCGCAGTTAACATTGTGGGAAATTTCATGAATTCATTGTTCGGGTGTTAGACTCTGAATATGCCGAACACATACCAAATCATATCAGAGATTCATACTGACGAATATCACTTACTGCGCCTGATGAAAAATCAAACTTCTTTGATAAACTCAACAACCAACATAATTCGCAGCAATGAAGAGCGGTTAAGAAACCAATTTCGAACCCCAGAAACTCCTATGAATAACATTACCGACCGAATCAACGAAACAAACAATCAAATCACCAGCTCTAATTATCGCAACTCATGCTTTCCCAGTGTTTTCATATGTTTTACAGTATGACAAACCTGCAAAGAACCCAATCATTGCTGCTGGATTTGATCACAGATGTACAGCCGGAAAAATAAGTGCCACACTTATACACCCCCAGCAACTATTACAGGAGACAGCAACAATCAAGGCCCATTTGCCATCCACGCTTCGTTTACCAGAAACACATGGCAAAATAGCATCACTATATAAAGTCATGTCTGCAGAAGGACGCATCGTAAGATCTAACATAATCTTCCGGCTAAAGTTACCGCTTGTTGCAAATGAAGAATACGAATTATTCAAAATCATCCCGGTTCCTGTAGTAGTCAATGCTTCGTTTATTGCAATAAGACCTTCCTCCAGCCACATCATAATAAACTTACATCGCACCCAGTATTACCCACTTAACGAACGTGAGCTTAATTCTTGTTTCAAAACGTTGGAAAATGACATCATGTGTGCTCAAAGGCATCCTATTTATTAAAAGGGATCTAATACCAGCCGATATGAATTTAATCTTATTCACCAACTTCCAGATCACACTTGCCAACTCAAAATCTTTGCAGATTAACAGTTTTGACACAACTACATCAATCTAATCGGTGGATATATTCCTTTCGTAGTCAAGTATCAATGGATGTTGTATGCCAAGGAACACCAACTCAACTAAGGTTAAAAAATTCTGGCATCTTAACAGTACCAGCAGGCTGTACCATAAAACAGGACCTAGTCACCATTCAGAGACACAACGCATTTATGAGCACAACAAGAGGATCATTTACCCAGGCAATCTGACTGACTTGATTAGCACGCCCCAAGACGCCAAAGCACTGAGCCAGTACTCCATCAAACTTCAAAATACTGTACATGAAGTAGAAGGACTCATCACTTCGTTATCAATTATATCGCCATCGCCTGCATTCTTCCAATCATTGGCTACATCCTTTGGTCAACAATATGTAATGGCGTTAAATACATAACATCTGCACCATCTCCATCCCTCGCCCCATGAGGGAAAACACCTCACAGTGCATATTTGAACAGTAGTTCAAGGCGGGAAGAATGCATTTTTTTTTTAAATTTTATTTGGTTCAATGGCCATTGAAAATTAGTAATATTTTACATTTCATGTATTAATTACATTCAAAAACTGTTCTTGGAATTTCAAATAAAAAAAGATTTTGCATGTACAACAATTTGATTTTTAAATTGATTTGAGTTGTTAATGTTTCTAATATTTAATGGAAGATTGTTGTAATGCTCTAGTCCCATGTATAATATACTGGCTTGTGCCCTAGTTGTTCCGGTTCTGATGATGTTAATCTCGTTCACAGGTTGTATGGAACTTCTCTTCTTGCAGGTATACTTGATTGAAGGTATTCGGGACACATATAGTGTTTAATTTTAAAGACAAATATCATTGCCATCATATAAAGTCTTGATTTTTGAGTTTTAAACGCCAGCGACATATACCTACCTCAAGTAGGTATTTTTGCTGATCAACACATTTTCCTTCTAATGCAAGCAGTCGACTGGGAAATAGTTCATAATTTGGATACACCTTTTTACATATTTCTTTTATATTTTTTGATCGCATAGCGACCTTGTTATAATTTTATAACGAAGAAAGTCGAAGGAAATTTAAGTGAAAGTATAGTCATCTTTTTTTTTGTGCTTAATTTTAATTTAATTATTTCTCAAAATAAAAAGTAAAAAAAAAATAATTTACAAGCTATATTATAACAATCTCTAACAAAATAAATAAAATTCCAAATGATTTATGAACAAGGTAGGATAGTTTTAAGTCTGTTGTTCGTGACTGCAAATTCGCCATATTTTCGTGCTCTCCCGCTTTAATGCAACCCAAAAGGAAAGTGTCTGAAACTTCGCCGAGCAATTAACCTGAAAGAAAAAAATCTGTCTCTGCTAATAATTCCAACGATATGGTGGCGGATACTTCTTTACAAGCGAATTTAATAAGATCCATTGTCGATGATTATTTAATTAATCATTTAAAAAACATTTCAACAAAAGACGACGTATTAGCGGTCTCAGCCGAAATACAGCTTTTGCGGTCTCAGAACGAACACCTTACGAAGCGCCTGCCACTCGTCGAAAACTACTGTGACACGCTTGAGAGGCAAATAGAATTATTACACCAAATATCACAAGCAAATAACATTGTTATGCATTTGCCTTCAGACAAGAAGACACAAATGGTTGAATTGGCAAAACAAACGTGTCTAAGCCTTTTGAATCTAAATACAAATGCAGATTTATCCTTCGAAGAAACCAATGAGTTTAAGAACCGACACAACAACAAAACCACAATGGTACTAAACTTTAAAGACTGTGATAATGTAAACAAAATAATTAAAGCCGCGCCGAAGCTAAAGGGCGCCGGAATCATAGTTCACCGAGAGCAATCTTATCTTTTTCGTAAAAAACGTAAGACTCTTAGCGTAAGCTCGTCGAAAGAAACTCTAAACTAAAACTAAAAATTCTTATCAGAGGATTTAAGATGGTTATCGCAAAATTCACGTTTATGCTTGACTCTTTACGAGGGCTGAAATTAAAAACAAATGAGGAATTGGCATTTGTCAAATCAACTTTTGGTGAGGAAGAATATGGAAAAATTCTAGCACGCTGGGACATTAATGGTCATATTGCTAACAATCAACATAATAATATACTGAGTTAGGATGGGGTGACCGTTTGCCAAAAAATTAATTTTAAATTAACTATATTTTGTTATAATATTACAGGTCTTAAAAACAAGTTATTAATGCCAGATTTTTTAAAAATTATTATGCATAATGATATATTTATTTTATTGGAAACATTTGTTGAAGAGGGTAAAGAGCTGCAATATCAAAATTACTTTGAAGGTTATAATTTAAGATGGATACCAGCTGTTAGAAATAATAGACTTGGTAGATCGATCGGTGGTATGCTTTTTGGTATTTAAAACAGAATTTCTAGTAAAAAATTTAATTTAAATTACAAAACTATCCAACATTAAACTATAATAGAATTAACTATTGACTCTTAGCACCTCGTTATCATACCTATTTATCTTAATTTTGGAAGGTGGAGTTCTGACTTTGAGGATCTATACAATTTTGTATTAAATGAAAAGAACGAAAATATTATGATTATCGGAGATCTTATCAGCCGAATAGGTGACTTCCAAAATCCAGCGTTTCTCAATCAGGCACAGTTTTCATGTGAAAGAAACTCCTTGGACTGTTGTAAAAATGCTAATGGTGGCTTTCTATAGATTTGGTGCAGGATTTTGTTTTTGTTATTTTAAATGGGATTTCTAAAGATGATTCTAATGGCAATTTTACTTATATATCTGCTCAGTGTTGCTCGGTGATTGATTATTGCCTTATTAAAGGTTGTGAGTGGCTTGAAGTAATTAAGAATTTCGATGTGTATATTGCAAATTACTCATCCCATGTACCTATTCGCGTCTGGTGCGTTTCAGAGACAGAAAAAACAACAGTTCAACCTCAAATTGAAAATAGTAGCAGAAAACTCCATTGGATTGAAAAATAGGCTGATGTATATAGAAGAAAATTGAATGTTGTAATAAATAATCGACAAACTGAGACAAACAGCTCTGTAAATGAGGTAACGAATTCTCTGTTAGGCAGTCAGCTAGGGTTAACCCGAATTCTGTTGCAAGGTCTTTTAAGACGAGTTGGTATGATGCCGAGTGTAAGAAAAGCAGATATAGATCTTTCGCTTTATTAGGTTTCCAAAGAGCTTTATCTCCGATCAATAAAGCCTACAAGCAATTATGTTATTTTAAAATAGAGAGGTTTCTGAAAAAATCTGCTTTGGAACTTGTAGAGCAAAGATTCTAAGTCGTTTTGGAGAAATGTCAGAATTTTGGGTGGTTGCAACAAATTAGCCAAAAATATATTAATGTTGACTGGCTACACATTTTGAAAATTTACTGCTCTCGGATCCAAGCCAAGCATATATTAGTTTTGCGCTCCCTTATGTTTATATTGAAGAGTTAGACCCTCCTTTTTCAATGTCTGAACTTTTATCGGCCCTGATAAAAATTAAAAATAATAAAACCTCAGGATTAGATGGCATACCGATTGAGTTCTTCAAAAACTCTACGCCAAATTTTCTGAACGCTGTACTAGAGCTTTTTAATAGAATGTTTAGTGAAGAAAGCTTCCCTGACTGTTTAGATCTTCTTGTATTTCAGCAATTTTTAAAAAAGGCTACCCTGTATTTGGGTACTTAGTTCTTTTTGGAAACTTTTTACCCAAATCCTGTATCATAGACTGGTAGTCTGCTTTGAAAATAACAACATTATAAGCTGTTTCCAAGCAGGTTTTAGAGCTAATCTATCAACTATAGACCGAAATGTTTACTCTAACTAGCATTGCAAAGAGTTTTATTGAAAAAAAAGGACAAGCTATATGCTTTTTTTGTCGACTTTAAAGCCGCATTTATAAACGGAAGGTCACTTTTATTCAAACTAGCTGCTATTGGTTTATCTACAAAGTTTATCAGAATTTATGAGCAACTTCTCTTTAATATGACTGCTGTAGTATCAGATGGAATAAATCAGTCAACTCAATTTAGATCCGAGATCCTTCAAGGTTGCATTTTAAGCCCACTTATGTTTGCTCTCTTTATCAATGATATAGAGAATCATATTCCTAGAGGGGTGCTTTTCGGAGATTTACGCGTAAAAGTCTTGCTATATGCAGACAACCTTGTCATCTTGACCGATAATCCCTCGACTCTTCAACTACAAATAAATAAACTAAAGCAATTTTGCGATAGGTGGGACCTCAAAATTAACACCGCGAAGTCCAACATTATGACTTTCCGCTCTCGCTTCACTAGCAATGACCGTGTTTGGAATCTAAACGACTCTAATATTGAAGTCGTGAAGGAGTTTAAGTATCTTGGTTTTATTATTACGCACAATCTAAATCTACATCCCCATATCATAAATAAATTGGTCTCAGCTAAGATAGCAATTAACTCTATATGGTCGAACTTTTTCAATAATAAACATATAGACCCAGCTTCTAAATTTCAGCAACTTGATGATATTGAAACTATTCAGAGATATTTTTTCAAGAGAATTTTCAGGCTGCCACGTAACACCCCAAATTATACCATTCATGTCGAATCGGGCCTACCCCTAATCTTCCTTAGGAATTTAAAATCTAACACCGATTATATTGTTAAAGTTATGCACAGATCGTACAGCAACCTCCAGAAGCGAGTTCTTCTCGTAGCTTTAAGGTGTAGGTATTATCCGTTCAGGAATTGGTTTGAATTGGCATCGCCGTATGATTTAGAATTGAACCTGAATTTGGAGAACTCTGATAAGTGGAGAAAAATTCTATGTGACTGCATTTCCGGAATTGACGAAAAAATGTTCCAGTCATCTATCGAACGTGTAAGGGAGTCCTGAACACGATCAGTTTATAGAGAACTAAACTTTAATTTAGGAGAAGCTAGTTACTTTAGGGATGAATTTTCTGTCACGGAAATGAGTCTGGTTTTCAAAGCTAGGACAGATATGTTACAATTTAACTATATGCCTCATAGATTAGATATAAACCCGAACTGCACACTCTGTAACCTTCTTGTAACAGAAAACGTCTTTCATTTTTTGGAGTTGTATCAAATTTTGCAGGAAATCCGTAGGTTATACCTTAAGAAGAGTTTTCTTTCGTTAGATGAATGTGTCTCGTTATTAAATGCAGAGCTTGGATGGAAGTTGCTCATTCAGTTTATTACACACGCGAAATATATGTATAATACATATATAATATTATTATTACACACGCGAAATATTACATATAGAAATATATAAATTAAAGATTTTATTTTTAACAACTTAAAACACAAATAATTTATTTTTGCTAATAATTATTATTATTATTATTATAATTAATTACCAAGCAATTAAAATTACATGATAATATTAAGTTTAACGAGCCTAGCTGCCGAGACTATTAGCTCTATAATCATAAGTTTAGATGACAATGTTTGCTTTTATAATAAAGTTTGATATTTTTTCGATATTTTTAGTGTTAGGGTTTTTTAGGATATCATAAATTGAATCGTTTTGAAATATGTTTTGAAAAGTGGGTGTTAGTATTGGACAATTCTCAAAAATATGGCTTAAAGTTAAATTTGTATTGCAGGAGGAACAAACTGGTGGATTGGTTTTAGCGAGGAGGTGTTGGTGGGTGGTAGAGGTGTGTCCAAGTCGTAGCCTAACGAAATTGCGGATTTTTTGTTTGGAAATGCCTGTAGGATAAACGGGGTGGAGTTTTTCAGGATTGCATTTTTTGTAGTGGTGGTGATATTGCATCCAGTCGTTTTTGGTGTTGGTTACTATGGCATTTTGTGTAACTCTGATCAAGTCGAGTTTGGAGAAGACGTTGAACATGTAAACGGGGGAATTTTTCGCTGAGTTAGCTGCAATGTCTGCATGTTCGTTTCCCTGGATCCCTACATGCCCAGGAGTCCACATCAATTTGATATTTTTCGAGGATTTGATGAGTTGATATCTGATTTCGGTTATCAGGTCAGTGTTGTTGTTTGGGTTTTTGATAGCTTCAAGGACAGATATACTGTCAGAGCAAATTATATATTTTCCTCGGAGTTTTAAGGCTGTTTTGGTGGCTTGCAAAACAGCAAAAGCTTCTGCTGTAAAAATTGAGGAGAATTCAGGCAAGTTACCTATGCTGATGATCGAACCGTTTTCAAATAGTACGGCAAATGACGTATTCTCTGCTGTCTTAGATCCGTCAGTAAATATGAATTTCCAGCCTTCTGATTTTAAATCTGACGATATACTTGAGAAAAGTTGGCAGTAAATTATATTGCTGGTATCTGTTTTCTTGTAGTTCGCTAATGTCATTATCAAGGATGAAGGGCTAATGAACCATGGAGGATTGCGTGGGACGGTAAATTTTGTGTGTTTTGATGGAAGATCAATGTGCGATGCTTTATCCATGATAGTAGCGATTGCTGATGGTATCTTTTTTGTAAGTTTATGATTTATTGCACTTTTCACATCATTATCGATCACTGAATTGGCGGAGAATATGAGTTTTGCAGATAGTTTTAAATAGATTGCGTCTCTACGTTCCTCTATACTGGGTAATCCTGCTTCTGCAAAAATATTTTTGATGGGAGTAGTTCGGAAAGCGTTAATACTACTTCTAGCTGCTTGGTGGTACATCGGTTTTATAATTTTTAAAGTTGATTTCGGACAATAGCCATATATGTATAATCCATAGTCTATTTTACTTAAAACTAACATTTTAGTAATATGAGATAAAGAATTTATATGAGTTTGACTTTTTTTACTGGCTAAATATCTAACAATATTTGTTCTGGCAGCTAGGGATTTCTTTAATTCTAAACAGTGTTGATTCCAAGAATATTTATTATTGAATACTAATCCTAAAATTCTTAAATTACTAACATTTTCTATTTGTGTATTATTTACATTTATTACAAGTTCTGGGCAGTTTTTTTTACGACAGATATGTAGTAGTTTACATTTTTGAACAGATAATATAGCTCCAGACATTTTGGACCACTCTAAAATATCTTCTAGGGCGAGTTTAAACAAAGTTTTGCTTTTATCAATATCATTTACTTTACATAAAATAAAAATGTCATCCGCATAAATGCAGTGATCAAGTAGTTTGTGGTTTATCAAAATGGTATTAATATTGTCAAATGCTATTATAAATAATACTACCGATAAAGGAGATCCCTGGGGGATTCCGTTATGTAAGGGGTAGTTGGAAGAGTATGTATTGTTTACTTTTATACACAATTTTCTATTGGTTAAGAATGACTTTACGTAACTATATATTTTATTTCCAACTCCCCAATTCAGGAGATTTTTCAAAACAACATGCAATCCTATTCTATCGAAAGCTTTTTGAAAGTCAAGTGATAGGATGGAAACATGGTTTTTTACTGAAAGTGCCTTTGATGTAAAATAGTCAATATGGAGAAGGGCGTCGGTGCAACCCCTATTGGCTTTGAAAGCTACTTGATTAGGACTGATAAGTTTGTTAGTTTCCGCAAACCAGAGTAGGCGCTTCGCTATTATTTTTTCCATTATTTTAGATAAACACGGTATAAGGGAGATAGGACGATATCCTTCAATTGAGTTCCTGTCTTTTTTTGGTTTTGGAATAGGAATTATTGTGGCGGTTTTCCAAGTCTGTGGTATGACCGAGTTATTAAGTATGTTGTTGTAAAGACAGACTATTCTGTGTTTGGTTTCAAATGGGAGATTTTTTAACATGGGGTAAGAAATTCTATCTCTACTTGGAGTCTTGCCCATAACTTTATTGAGTGAAGTCTCGAA
The DNA here is from genome assembly GCA_910595825.1 of Philhelius pedissequus. Classification (NCBI taxonomy): domain Eukaryota; kingdom Metazoa; phylum Arthropoda; class Insecta; order Diptera; family Syrphidae; genus Philhelius; species Philhelius pedissequus. Next base: position 155,820,190 of record OU343161.1, read on the forward strand.
CTCGATTATAGTTATCGGTTCCTCAATGCGTAGTGCTGTCGGATTGGTGGCGTATTGAGGGGGGGTATTCATTATATTTACTTTTTCTTCAACAAATACAGTGGAAAAATTTATATTTTCAGAAGATTGAGACCAGGTTTGAGCAATGTATTTAGATATTTTTTCTGGTTCTATGATTACACCGTTACTGGTGTTAATGCTGTTAATGGCAAGTGATGGAGAATCACCAGTCAAGCGGCGGATGTTATGCCATACTTTCGAAGGAGAGGAGTTTGGATTTATATTTGATGTAACCTCAGAGAAACTTTTAGCTTTACATTCCTTAAGCATTCGTCTGAATTTTGCATTTGATTTTTTGTAGATAATAAGATTAGTAGTGATGGCGTTTTTCTGAAAGTTTTTTAGTGCACTCATTTTATCTTTCCGTAAAGATGATAATTCAGAGTTCCACCAGGGAACCACGTTTTTGCGTTTATTTGGGGAAGTTTGAGGAATGGAAAAGTTTGCGGCGGCTCTGATTGCTTTTTGCAACAGAGCAGCTTCCTTGTTGTTGTTTGAGGATGGGTTTTTATGTGTTAAGTACTCGGTGGTTGTTTTTTTGAATAATGCCCAGTTGGATAGATCCGTTTTAAATTTCGGGTCGAATGTTTTAGAGTTTGTAATACGGCCGATATTTAAAGTCGTCAGTATCGGAAAATGGTCACTGTTATGAAGGTCGTTCAAAGTCTTCCAAGTTGTTTTTGTCAGCAACTCGGGTGAGCAGCAAGTGACATCGACATGTGTTAGAGTGTTGTGAGTTGAAAGGTGGGTGGGCGACCCGTCGTTCAAAATAATCAGGTTGTTGTCTGTGAAGAAATTTTCTAATAAGTTGCCCCTTCTGTTGTTAGTTGGAGAGCCCCAAAGTGAATTCCAGGCGTTAACATCACCTCCGAATATGATTGGAAGATTGACTTGGGTAATTATACTATCTAGGTCGTTTTTATTGATTGTTTCTTTTGGGGGTAGGTATATGTTAATGTAAGTAAATTTTATTTTATGGTGTATTTCGACAGCAAGAATTTGTAGGTTTGAGTGCAACGAAATCATTTTGTAAGAGGTATTTTTTTTTATTAAAAGAGCTATACCTTGTTTACCAGTATCATTGCTAGGTGAGTTGTACAGGTAACCGTCAAAGGTTTTTGGGAAATATAGCGTCTTATCAAAGGGGCAGTGGGATTCTTGGATAGCTACTATTATAGGGTTGTGTTGTTTAATCATAATGTTGAGCTCATCAAGATTATTAATAAATCCGTTGATATTCCATTGAAGAATATTTAGAGCTACATTGGTGTTACATGAGGTCCACGCACCTCTTTTACCTGTGGCAAGAGAGGAGTGGGTAGAAGGAATATTGTTTTGGTTTTGGTTCGTGTTGTTTTTTTTTTGTTGTGAATTGTGAAGGTTGGTATAATTTTGTTGTTCAGGGTTTTGACTCTGCAATTCGGGCGTCGAACCATTCAGGCTCTTATCAGAGTCTGACTGGCTCGACACTCGAATCGCAGAGTCAGTTATTTGGATTAAAGTGTCATTATTGCATGTCGATATCATGGATTTCTGCATTGTTGTTTTTTATGTAATATTCATTGTTACCCAAAAGATTTTGGGTTACAGCTGATATAGGAGATTGTGAGAGTGGATAGAGGGGTTTAGAGTGATTGAAGGTAGAAGAAGAAGCTTGAGTATTTGTGTTGCTGTTTGTGTTTAAAGAGGTTTGAGATTGTGATGAGGTTGTGTGAGATGATTGCGATGTAGAAGTATTTGATTTGGATGGTGCAGTGGTAGTGGTTAAGTTTTCTTTTGGTAGTGTGTGACTATGATTTTCTACTGTTGCTATTTTTGGAGCGGATGGTGTGTTCGATGTGATTTTTATGTTTGGTAGGTTAGGCAATGAACAGGTGTTTACTTTATTCGTATTGGAGCTTGTATTTACTGTTGAAGAGATAGGTGGAGAAAGGGAAGGAGATGGAGGGATGGCTGGAGGATTATTCGTTTTACTGTTAAGGTTTGTTGTTTTTTTAATAGTTTCAGCGAACGTTGCAATTTGAGGTGGAACTTGTACTGAATTTTGTTGATTATATATGCGCTTGGCATCTGCCATAGTGCATTTTTTAATTGTTTTTATTGTTAGTATTTCTTTAGCTTGTTTGTATGTTGGACAGATTTTTGATGATGAAGGGTGGGCCAGGGAGCAGTTTGCGCACATTGTGCGAGTGCAGGGATCTGAATTATGGGGCGGGAGGTTGCAAGTTTCGCATATTTTGCTGCCATTGCAACGTTTTGTCGTATGTCCTAGCAGTTGACAGTTGCGGCATCGCATAGGGTTGGGGATATATTCGGTTATTTTGGCTGTATAAAATCCGATATCCACTGATTTGGGAATTTGATAGAGGTCGAATGTAAAGAGTACTAAGCCTGTGGGTTTTAGCTTTCCGTCTTCGCCTTTTTTTAGGAACTTGTACAAGTCCACGACACCTTGAGGTTTCATTTCACTTAATATTTCTGTTTCGGAAACGTTAATGAGACATGGGGCGTAACAGATTCCTTTCGTTTGATTTAGCTTATCGTGTAACTTAACAGTTACTGGGCAAACACCAGCAAGATCTTTGACACGCAGGAAGATATCTGCAGATTTTTGTGACTTGACAAATATTAATAGGCTACCGTCGCGAAGTTGATTTATATTTTCGTAATCTTTGCTTATACCATCAATCGACTTTTTAAGTAGAAAAGGGCTCATGGAAGTAATTGGATTTTCACTTGATTTTGGGGAAATAACAATGAAGCGGGGGTTTCTTACACTGGATAGAGAAGGAAGATCTGGGAATGTGTTGAGCGGTAGAGAGCTGTGTTTAGGTTGTTTTTTTTTGGCTGAAGGTCAGGGTCAGGGGGGTCGGGATCAAGAATCCCAAATCGACCACCTATATTATTTGGCCGAATGGCCATTTTAATTAATTGTTTTTCTTTTATTTAATGGGTACACTCACTTGCGACACCGAGAAAGAGAAGGAAAAAAAATATAAGAGAGAAAGTGGTTTGAAGGGAGAAACCGGTTTACGCGCTTAGCGGAAAAAATTAATCACACAATAGCTTGGGGAACGATGCTATCGGTTCGAGTGTTAGTCGGTGACTGTTTGCTAATAATAATAATATAATAAGCAATATAATATATATAATATTAAAATATAATATAATAAGCAAAAATAAATAATTTGTGTTTTAAGTTGTTAAAAATAAAATCTTTAATTTATAATAAAAAACACGTTAAAAAATCTCCAATATCAAATTAAGAAATATATATGCAAATTTTGTAGATTAATTGAATGATCAATGTATTATACTTTTGTTTTTGCTAAACTAAAACCCCATTCAAATTTTTGATACTGTAACCCTTTTGGGCTTTTACCTATCGATTAAGAAAACTAAATTATCACCTCTGTTGAGGTTTTAGCCAAACTAAAAGCTTTACTTTCTATATTTATTATTTAAAGAGATTTATTAATAAAAACAAATAAACAAATAAATATATTTGTTAACTCTTTTTCGTATTAGCCAAGCAAAAGCTTGGTTCCTTATAAAAAAGATTTTATTAATAATTAAGTTAAGTATATATAATGAATTAAAAAACAAGTTCTTACTTTGTTTTGTATAATACCACGAATGTTTGATGTAGGCACAAATATTTAACTGTTTTTATTTTATAGGTTGATGTGATATATATAACTATTATATGTTATGTTATGTTAATAATTATGTTAAGCCCTTTGTTTTAATTTTCTTTTCACTTTCAATTATTTAATAACAGAAACTTTAATCCGGCAGACGGCAGTACTTGCCATGCTTGTAATTCTTCTTTATTTATCATTCTATGTTTATTCAGTTGAATAATAAAATGCAAAAAAAGTATAATTTTATATGCACATATGTACCTATTGTATTTTTTTTGTTATGTAACTTTGTTTATGTACTTTTTCGTATTTTTTTTGTTATGCAACTTTGTTTATGCACTTTTTTATATTTTCGTATGCACCTTCTGTGACATATTTAAACAATTACATTTATAGTAGGCAATAACAATTTGTAATAAAATATAAAATATAAGCGATTTGTTAATATTTAAGCTAGTATAATCGCAAAGAATAAAGACAGTGTTTTAGTAACCACAAAACATTTCATATTTCTATTAAAAGACTTCCCCCACCAGAGGTAAGGGGTATCAACAATAGTAAAACAAATCAATCTAACCAGGCAAAAAGAATCAGATAACAAATCACGTCACAATCGAGATATTCTGGCTTACGTATGTTATAGTATGAGTTATTATATACTTATATATGTAGAATAAATTAATAAAGTCTTCAGTCTTACACAGTCACTCGTAACCATTGCATAACATGGTGTCAGATGTGAATTGAAAAAAAACATAATTAAAATTTAAATGGGGGACGATAATAAAAACTCAAAGTGATTAACAACTTTAGCAACACTTATAGTCAAATTTCTGTCGATAGTGGAAATACAACGGCGCTCGATTTGAAGTCAACGAATTTATCTGCGGCTTGGAAGCTTTGGTTCAAGAAATTCAAAAATTTTTCATCAGCAAGTGACTTGTTGAAAGCGACAGATATTCGAAAAAAATCATTACTTTTGTATCATCCAGGAGCAAACTGCTTCGAAATATTTGATTCTTTCAATATTGCCGAACAGACTACAACACATGAATGCCTGGTTAAAAAATTCAAAGAGTTTTTTGTTCCAAAATGAAATATAATAATGGAACGATTAATTTTTTTGCCGAAAGCAGAGTCGCACGGAAAGAATGGATGAATTCCTTACAGCCTTAAAAAATCTGAGTAAAACTTGTGAATTTAACACACTAAAGGATGAATTGGTTAAATCAAAATCATAATTTCGTACAAGAGAAATTGTAAAACGAATCTATAAAGAATCTTCATGAGATTATCCAAATTGCAAAATCCCTAGGGCTTGCAAAAGAGCAGTCAAAGGAGTTCATAGTTCAGGCAGGCGAGGGCGACAAAAGCAAGGATAACGAATTTATCGACAATATACAAGAACGAAAAACAGAAAAACAGTGGCATGCAAAGATTATAGGAGAAAACAATAAAAACAGAAGAAAACATACCAATGTAAACCAAGTCATAGTCAACTACAAATGCAAATAAATACAAATAGATGCAATAGATCGGGAAAACGGCACAACTGGAACAATTGCCCAGCATGGTGACCAGTGTGCCACAAGTGCGAGGGAAAAACCACTGCGAAATTGTGCAGATCGAGTAAATATAGAAGAGTTCACAACGTAGAAGAAGCATCGAAGTTATCAGAGGGAGAAAGCGAAGATGATTTATTCATTGGGAATGTTACCAAGAAAATATCAGCAGTAAATATATGGAACATAGAAATGGTAATAAATAAAACAGTTGTAACGGCTCAAGTGGATACTGTTGCATAGGGTAAAGTTGTGCCAGTAGCAGAACCACCACGAGAGGTTCCATTTCATTTAAAAAAGGAACTCAAGGTTGATTTACAGCGGATGGAAAAAATAGGAGTTATTGCACCTGTAAAGGAGCCTACTTCCTGGGTTAACTCAAATGTTTTGATAAGAAAATCTAACGGTAATTTTAGGCATTTGAATAAAGCAATTATTCGACAGACTACCTTTCACACGGAAAGATGACAATCAGCAGCACGTAACCTGAATCTATCGAAAACCACTGGAGTGCTGTGAAAAACGTTCTTATATCAGGTGCTGAAAGAATAGTCCGCCGAGCGAGGGGAAACAATAACGCTTGGCTTTCTGAAGAATCCTGGAAACGGATTGACGAACGGTAAAAACTCAAGGCCTGTATTACAGCTGCAACTGGAGTAGAAAAAAGAGGCTGGAATCCCTGTACCGCACGAAAAAGAGAGAGGTTCACCGCAGTGTAAGACGTGACAAACGTAACCACATTAACGCTTTGGCCCAATAAGCAGAAAATGCTGCTAACAGATGCGACAGTAGAACCAGAATTACTAAGGAATTGGTTGGTGCTCGCAGTTCCAAACAACACCTCGTAAAAGACTGAGACGGCTTGCTACTTAGTTCGTATAAGAATCAGCTGAGAAGGTGGAAGGACCATTTTACGTCGGTGTTAAACCGAGTTACCGACAGCAACGCACAACTGATACCGGCTGAGCTGATAGGAACAACAAATTCCCGAATCCGCACTGCACTCCCCAGTACAGATGAGATCTGCAACGCAATCAAAGCACTGAAGACCAACAAAGCAGTAGGACATGGTGGTATTCCTGTAGAGCTTCTACAAGCGGCGCCAACGACATCGAGCGAACTCCTGCATCCACTCATAAAGAAAGCTTGAGTCTACGAAGGATTTCCGAATGAGTGGAAAAAGGGAATGATAGTCAAGCTCCCTAAAAAAGGAGACCCAACAAAGTGCGAAAACTGGAGGGGGATTTGCGTCCTGCCTGCCGTTGCCAAAATAGTAGTGAAAATAGTACTGGAACGCATCAGGGAACATCTAGAAGCGACACTCGATGCCGAACAAGCAGGTTTCCGCGCTGGATCCTCATGCATTGATCATATCAATACGTTAAGGATCATAATTGAGCAGTGCGTCGAATATCGATCACCACTTCACCTGCTATTCATTGACTTTGAGAAGGCTTTCGATAGCGTCAATAGAGAATTTATTTGGCTTGCTTTACGCAGGAGGGTTATCCCGGATATATTAATATGTATTATTAAGGCAACTTACGATGTATCCAAATGTTACGTTTTGCACGAAGGGAGGCTGTCAGAAGAGTTTGAAGTCCAGAGTGGAGTCAGACAGGGCTGCATTCTGTCACCTATATTGTTTCTGTTGGTGATAAACGATGTTCTGCGAGCGGTCTTGACGGGAAACGGAGGGATTCGATGGACTCTGACGTCTCACATGAAACATCTGGACTATGCGGACGACGTATGCTTGCTTTCTCATAGGATCATGGATCTCCAGCAAATGACAACAGGGGTCGAGAGAGAAGCAGAAATCGTGGGGCTGAAAATCAACTCTGGCAAAACAAATATGATTAGCCTCGGAACCCAGGTATCTTCTCTCATTAATATTTCTCAACAACCGGTAGAGAAAGTACAGAGCTTCCAATACCTTGGAAGTATCATCTCTACCGAGGGTGGCACCGATAACAACATCAGCAGCCGAATCGGGAAGGCAAAGGCTGCTTTCGGTATGCTTAGAAATATATGGAGGAATAACTCTAAGCTTAAGAACTAAGCTATCAGGAGCTATGGACTCTATTATACGACGTCGAAAGTGGCAGTGGATCGGACACACGCTTCGAAAAGGCGACAACTGTATTGCGGCACATGCAATGCAGTGGAATCCGCTCACTGAAGAAGGAAGAAGAGTTGGACGTCCGAGAAGCTCATGGAGAAGGACAGTCGAGGATGAGTCAGCCCAACTAGGCAAGAGTTGGAGGGAGTTGCGACTCATATCCAGGAACCGAACACGATGTCGAGCACGCATTGTGGATTCCCTATGCCCCACCTGGGGCCCCCACGGACTTAAAAGGTCTGAGGACCTTAATAAGTAAGTAAGTAAGGAATTATTCGTCCTTATTTCCCATTTTTAGATATTGAAGAAGTGAAGTCTCGTTTGTCACATTCAAATTTTTTCACTAGCTTAGATGCAAACAGTGCATTTTGGACAATACCCTTAGATGGGGAATCATCAAAGCTTTGCACTTTCAACACACATTTTGGAAGGTATCGAATTTTACTACTTCCATACGGTGTTAATGCAGCACCAGAAATATTTCATTCTGAAATGGTAAGAACATTTTCTCATATCCCCAACGTTATGATTTAGGTAGATGATTTTTTAATACATGCTGAATCGAAGGAAGAGCATGCCAAGATTTTAGAAATGGTTCTAAAGAAAGCACAAGAAAAATGTCTGAGGTTTAATAAAAGCAAGTCGATAGTATGCGTTAGAGAATTAAAACACATTGTCCACATATTTAATGAATTGGGAATGCAACCGGACAGTACTAAAATTGAAGCAATAATGGAAATGCCTCGACCAAGTTGTGTTAAAGATCTTCAACTATTTATAGATATGACCAATTATCTAGGATTTTTTGTTAAAAATTTAGCTATTTATAATGAAAATCTGCGAAAATTACTTAAGAAAGAAGTCGCGTGGCATTGGGATGAAAATCATGAAAAGCATTTTTTAAACCTTAAAAGGATGATTTCTATAGCTCCAATCTTAGCATATTTTGATAGTAAAAAAACAATTACATTATCGGTCGATGCTTCCCAATCGGCAGTGGGAGCTGTTTTGCAACACGAAAACCAACATATAGCATTCGCGTCAGCTACTTTAACAAATACCCAGAGATTGTATACGCAAATTGAAAAAGGACTTTTCGCTATTCTTTTTGGTTGTTCCCGGTTTCATAGGTTTATTTTTGGTAAAGAAGTTTCGGTTGAAACTGATCACAAGCCGAAAAACGTCTATACAAAGTTCCAACTCGTCTTCAAAGAATCATGTTAAAATAACAGACATACAATTTAAAAGTCTATTACAAACCGGGAAAAGAAATGATAATTGCAGATACTCTTTCAAAATCAGCATTGCCTAAAATAGACAATGAACTTCAATTACATTGCAGTCTTGTTGCTTCGTGCCTACCTGTCAGTGGTCTCAAATTAGATAAAATTCGAAAAGAATCATTGAGGATGAAACGATGATTAAACGTGTAAATAATATAAGCAGGGATGTCCAGAAAGAAAAGGTATGGTATATTCCTCAGTTTTACCTTATTTTAAAAACAAAAATGAAATTCACGTAGTAAATGACGTAGTTTTTATGAATAAAAGGATTATCATCCAAAGTCAATGCGGGATGAAATATTAAAGTTAATATATGCAGGGCACATGGGTGTTGAAAAAGTATAAGTCTGACAAAAAATCTAGTTGATAACTGTGAAGTTTGTTTGAAATATACGGCCTCGAATAAAAAAGAACCTTTACAGCCTCATGACCGAATAGAATTACCCTGGCAAATGTTGCAATAGATGTATTTGAATTCGAAAAAAAAATTATTTGATTCTAGTAGACTATTATTCTAAATTTATAGAAATTGCACTTTTAAATAGTGGTTATTCAAGCAAACTTCTCATTTTTGAATTAAAATCCTTATTCGCTAGATACGGTATTCCAAGATTGTTAGTTAGTTTTAACGGGCCTCCTTTCTCCTCTACAGAATTCAATCTTTTTTGTAATGATTTTGGAATTGAACAGATTTTATCAAGTCCGTATTTAACAAGATCGAATGGACTGGCAGAAAGGTCAGTCCAAACCATCAAAACATTATTGAGAAAATGTTTGGAAAGCAAATCTGATCCCTATATAGCATTATTAAATTGCAGGGTGACTCCAAATCTTGGTTCATATTAGATAGATCATATTCCTGAAAAAATAGTTGAAAGTCCTTCAAGTAATAGTTCTCCCTCGAGTCCTGAAAATGAAATGGCTTCCGGTAGTAAGAAAATGATTGTAACTAGAACTGGAAAAGTAATAAAATCACAAAAAAGATATGTTCCCGAAGACTAATTGGCATTTGTTGTGTAATTAGAACGCCAATTTAGTTGTAAGCTTAATTTATTTTAAATAAATAACAGTAAATTAAAAAAAAATTAACTATGTTTTGTATTTTATTAATAGGCATTAGTTTGTATAATTATTATGAATTGACAAATATGTTTGAGAACCACACACCAAACTTCGTCAACATCACCCTCTACAGTATTCAACGTATTAAACAAACGCTCTCATATTTATTGCTCTCAATTTTTTGGTAGCACTTGATGCCTTAATGTTAATGCTAAAACTTAATTTAAAAAAGATTTAACTTGTGATTTCGTTTTTGTGCGTGGTCCGATCAACAACATCATTAAAAGTTCAGTTTTGTTAAATTGAACAAAGAGTTTTTTTAACCCTCTACTGCACGCACCATGATCCAGAACGAAAAAAAAAAGAAAAGAGGCGTTTTTGTTTTCCATTTTGTGCAATTAAGAGACTAAAACAGAAAAAAATTGTTTAAACAAATTTTATTAAAAGTTATAAATTTTTGCCATATATGGCTGCTTGTGCAGTTAAACGTTTTTCAAGCAAAATAACTTCTGCCATATATGGCTGCTTGTGCAGTTACACATATTTTGATACATACAAAATAAAAAAAAACAAATTCAGTTTAGAATAAAAAAACAAACAATAAAAAATTCATTATAAAATAAATTAACAAAAAGTACATTTTCTTTTAATATATAGATATCACAAAATAAGTTAGGAGTGGAATTCGGCGAAGCAATTCCGATCTTTGTTTAGGCATAGACATACTCTGCATTTTTTGCACATTATAAATGATCTGTACTTTCAGTCATTTTGACATTGCTGCCTTGTTTTCTGCCAACCCGGCATATGATCCACAGAGTCCAAACGGACAGAACTCAATGGGATGTCATTGCGCCTTCCTGTTTTTTTTTGAAGGTTTAGGTGAGTAAACAGGAGTCGAGGGATTTGATTCAATGGTTGTCTTCTGGCGTTTTGGAGTGTTTGAACTTGAAGCTGGGCGCCCTCTTTTCAATTTTTTTTTTACTTCTGCACAGGTGTTCTGCTAAAGCCAGCTTAAAATCAAAAAGGGGCATATGTATGTCGCTTTTCTGCCGCCACAAAATCCATGCGTTAACGACACACAAATCTAAAAAGTGGAATAATATTTGTATGTACCATTTTTTGGATCGTATGTCAATTCGACATAGACCGAGCATTGAGTCTAGGAGGTCAACACCACCCATATATTTATTATATTCATCTATAATCATGGGGCAGTCAACCTCTATGTATTTTTTTTCCTTTTTTGAGTACCTTCTTTTTTTTGTTGGATTGCCCCCACAAAAGTGGAAAGCATGTTTACAATTTTGTTGTCATACCAGGAAACGAAAGAAACGTCCACGCCTTCAATTTTTGCCATCTTTTCGATAATATTTCCTCGACCCATTTTCTTTCTTTCCTTTTCATTTGGCACTTCAATATTGGTGACTCTATTTAGCCTCACCGTTCCCAATGGAAGGAGACCAGCTTTGGGATAATGTACCTGCAGTTTCGGACTGTTGAACCAGTTGTCAAAATAAATGTTGTTGTTTATATGTCTTGGCACCGTTGAAACCGACCTGGACACAACGTTTCCGCTAACACCCAAATCTGGACAACCTTCCGGAATAATGTTACTCTGTTCTCCTGCGAATAAATCGAAGTCATAGCTGAATCCCGATATTCCACTCAAAACGAGGTTTTTATACCCCCATATATGTGGTTTTTTGGGGTTATATTGCTTAAGATGATGTCGACACTTAGTGGGAATTGTTTGCTCATCCACTGCAAGGTGTTCTTCCTTTGGTATAAGAAGAAGTCGTTCCCTTATATTATTTAGAAGTGGTCTGACTTTGAAAAGCTTGTCGTGGCCAAACCTCACGAATTTATCATTGTCAGCGAAATGCAGACATCCTTTTATTTCCTCCCACCGCCTACACGGCATGGTCTCATAAACAAAAGATTATCCTAGTTGAGAATTCCAATACCGTCTAGTAGAGGGCAATTTGATGAGGGACGTGAACAGAGATATACCGACAAATTGTTCCATTTCACTTCGAGAAATGTTGACTGGCTTATTAATATTTTCTTGTAAAGCTTTTCTGTTGGATTCTTCAACAATCATATCAAACAATTCTCCCGTGAAAAGAAAAGAAAAAAAATCAGCAGGGGTATCTAAAGATGACATTTCCTCTGGAAGGCCTTTGGTCCCTAAAAATGGATAACCACTTTCCTGGAATGAAGCCCGCGACTTTTTCCGCCATGTAACCTTTTCCCTCTTTTTGTTTTCTTTCGGCTTTAATGTCGATAATGGTTTTTCATCATCAGAATCGTGATCGCTTTCATCGGTTTCTGGCACCTGTATGTGTTCTCTGAAATCCATCTCGATGTCCTGCTCACCCTCAGATTCGAGGATTTCATCCTCACTTTGGGCTCCATCACCGGGAACATCACAAAATCTTTTCCCGTAGAAAGAATTTGACGAGATCATTGTTTTTTTTACTGCAACAAAAAACGAAAATCTCATATATCCATTTCGTTGTGAATGCACAAGCAGCCATATATGGTGGCATCCTTTAAAAAATTCAATATTGTTGTGAATGGATAAGGAGCCATGATTTCTACACACATAATTGAATATTTTTTGCTTAAACTTCACTTACCAATATTCAATCTCGCAGAAAAAAAAATAAACAGCCTTTAAATTCTTCTTTAGCCAATAAAAAATTTAACTTTTTATTTTACACTTTTTATCTACACACTCGCTGCGCGCACTGTTAAATTTGACTGCGGTTATTTGCGCTTGTGGAAAGAAAAGGAGAACCAAATACACAAATACACATAAACAAAGATCCATTCTAAACAGTTGAAACGGTTCTTTTCCAGTGGCAGTTACAAAATCGCAGTAGTCAGCGTTTAAAAATCAAAAGCCATATATGGCTTCTTGTGCAGTAAAGGGTTTAATGTCTTGATTTCCCTTCATGGTTCTCCTGTATTCCCCAACAAAATACATAATATATATTTAATGACTATTAATGAAAAAAGGAAAGATGTTATAATATGAGTTATTATATACTTATATATGTAGAATAAATTAATAAAGTCTTCAGCCTTACACAGTCACTCCTGCCTTAACCATTACATAACAACGTACAAGAAGTAATCCACTTTGAGCGACACGTACATTATCGTACAGTAATCGTTGAATAGGGAACAAATTAGAATGGCGTAGCCTCGAAGCATCATCATCAGTCTCAATTAAAAATTAAAAATGTTTCTTGTAAATTATTATGCTAACGAAATTATGAATTGTATCCATCTTTATAATTCGATCTAAAACTGCAAAACATTGATACGTCCTGTAGTTACTTCGATTTCAGCCTCACTTAACTTTGTTACAACCTCTCTTAACTTTTTATCTCTAGAAGCCTGAACTACATAGTTAATTGAATAGTTAAGACCGTTTTAAATGCTGCTAAACCTAACAGAACATTCAATTCAATTCTACCCTATGAATGTCTTTACATTAATCAACTGTTAATATTTCTCTATTTTAATTTTCTTGTGCCTCATTTATCATGAAGTGCATACCTAGCTGTAATTTAAAGTCAATTATATATGTTCTCTCGTGTTATAATCTACTGTTTCTTTTTAAGCTTTATCATGCAAATTTAATTTTTTCTTTTTAATTTGGGTCTAGGCCAGCTTAAGGGTAACATCAAATCTAATAAATAATTTTATAAGGTTTTGATAATTTTTTGATTCGCTCGTTTTGAAACATCTTTTTGGTCGGTGTTGAGCCGGTTATTTGCCATTGTGGACTTTTACCATTATTCGTTCTACAGTCCATATTATTTAAAGTTTTGGTTGATTTTTTCTGTAAATTACTCTATAAATTAATTGTTTGATATTGGATGTCGATGGTTCGATTCTTGATTCGTTTACTTCGTTTTCTTCGCTACTCACGTGTTCGTCAATTTACTTGTCCTGCCAGGAATATCAAGGACGTCATCTACAAATTCAACAACCAAATAATATTACGACTCCTGTATGGTCGAGACGTCATCGCTCAAGGTGGAGAAGAGACCCTTCGGTTCAGTAGGACTGTGTCCGATCGGGACCGGAGGGATAGGGCGAAACAGGAGAACCAGTTCTGGTGGCTCTCTGAACAGCATCATAATATTTAAAGTCGATGAAGATGGTATATCTTGGCCGACTTACATAGATTTAGGGCAATTAGGTATAGGGAACAGTCGGGGTGACACCAAAAAAAAATTTAAAATATGTATGTATGCGGGGGCACACGTGCATGTATCTGCGTGTCTGTACATGTATGTGCGTACGTATATGTATGTGCGTATGTACATGTATAGGTGAGTTGTATGTCGTTGTGAGTCTGCATGCATATAAAAAAAATAAACAAAAACAATTTAAAAAACGAAAAAAATGCTGCTGTGGCTGTTCTAGTTTTTAAGTAGTTTTAAGTATTATTAGTTATTTTAAGTAGTTTAAGTTATTTTTAGTTAGTATAAGTTAGTTGTATTTAGTTTTAATTATTTTTAATTTATATTTAGGTTTGGTTTATAAGAAAAAAAAAAAAAAAAAAAAAGATAAGATACCAAGTTTTTTGTTAAGTTTCCTTGAAAAATAAAAAAAATAATTAGATTCAGTTTAGAGCGCCCGTAAAGGGCCAGTAAATTAGTTGTAAGTTGTAAGTTATTGATAAGTAGGCTAGTTCGAAACATTTTTGTCTAGCTTTAAGATAGTTATAAGTTAATATGAAATAAAAAATGAATTTACAAAAAAAAAAAAATAAGCATGCTAAAAATTCAAAAATTCCCAAGGTACGAACTTCTTAAGTAATCTTTTCAAGGAAGTGTATAGAATTTTAAAAACGAGAATAATACAAACTACCCCTTATCGTCCGCAGACAAACGGTGCACTCGAAAGTAGTCACAAGACTAGCAGAATATTTGCGACACTAGTGTGTTTCTTTATTTTTTCCGGATAATGAATGGAATAGACTGGAGAGACAAAATAATTTATCCAGAATATCCTGATTGGAATTAATAAAGAAACAGAATTTACTCTGAAAAGAATAGCAATCAGCTGTTCAATGACATTTATGTATCAACCCATTTGAACTGTTGAACATTTATTTAGGCAGATCTCTTAAGAACATTTGTTTTATTTTATTTAAAAGTGTTAAATTCAAAATTAAATGGACGCGAATTTGAAGAATTGCATCAATTATATTGTTGCTGTGGCGTGGGACCTTTTTTTCAATGATGAAGAAAATGAAATTGAAAGTGGTCGGAGAATTGTTGAAAAAAATATAGTTTTTTTATGAGCTTAAAAGTCATTTTCGCTTGGATAGAAATAGCTTTGAAACATTATGCTCCTTGTTTCATGAAGAGTATGGTGTATTTGCAAATGTTCACAGTGGTCGACCGCAAATTGAGTTGGACAAACAAATATTAATAACAGTGTGGTTTATTGCAAATACGGAGTGCTTTAGGTAAGACAGAGAATTTTACAGTTTGAAGTGTTAATTAATATTTAATATGGATATAGATCTGTAGATGATAGGTTTGGTGTTTGCAAAAAAACTTGCTGGATAAATGTAGTGAACATTTGCAAATTAGTACTCAAAATTAACGTACGCCATAAAATAATGGAGAGGCCTACCTCCGAAGAAGCTCGTCGTACTGCATCCTATTTTGAAGAAGCTACCCGATTTTCAGGTTCGTATAACGATACACCTATTATCAGAAAAAATTTTTAGAAGCATTCGATGGGTTGTTTTTTGTTTATATATTTCTGTTGAAGTTTTAAAACCAAAACTTGCAGTAATGGCACAATGTGAAGAATTATAAGATGATGATGGTCAATCGAGCACCCTAGAATTATTTGTCGAACTCGACGAAGTAATTCAGATGATTGATTCGATAAAGGTGTGTCGTGCACGGACTTCATGAGCAACCACATCTACTGGACCCACATCTTCACATTTTGTTAAAAAAAACTTCTGGACAAAATTCGTGATCCCAAAAGCGAAAGCGACCTTAGCAATGCATGCTTCAAATATTTATACATCTTATGCAATGTTAGAACTTATAGAGCCTTGGTTAAGTTTCTTCCACACGAACTGAGCGACCTTGAGTTTGCTCTGGGTTTGTTGGAAAGCAAGATCCCAAAGTGTTTCAAAATTGGGAAACTCGTTATATTTTCTTGCTGAGGATATATATATGGGTTTTGAATCCATTTTATTTGGCTCTATTGGACGCCTATGCAAATGGCGGATCGGTAGTAAATTGCACCGAAAACCTAACTACTTCCAAAGCAAAAATGGAACTCATATTTATTATTTGTAAAACCTATTCTGAACACGACACATGTGCAGGCATAACTGCATTTCTATCGACAAAGTATTTCATGCGTTCGCACATCAAGGACATATGTATATTTAGAAAAATACTTTGACTGGGTAATTGACAATACCAATTCGGGAAAGCAAGACGTAAAATTCGGGCAGTTAGCTGCTGTTGCTGCTATACTTAAACACGGCAAACGCGAGGACTTGCTACAATATGCTCAGAGATTACAAGTCTGGATTTTTGGTTGCAACTATAAAGAGAGTTCAGACTTTTTGAAATACAAATATTACATTAAAATAATTCAGCGAATCGGTTAATTTATTTGAAGCCCAGAATAGCCGCTTGGAGATATAAAAGAGGCGTTCGATCTTTGTGTGTTAATCTTGCTAAACCTTCTGTTGCTGCTCAGCCACGTAACCAATAAAACATTGATACCGACCTGGAAGACGGAGAAGAAATTGTAGTTCCAGATTTCGTCGAAGATGTGATTGAAGAACTACTACAAGGTTTACGCAGACCAGGCATCAGTGACATTCGTTGGAGTGTTGCCAAAAAAATTGGTCGTTGCATCAATCGGCTTTCACGCACCTTAGCCAATGAAGTTATTGGTTCAGTTGTGGACATTTTAAATCCTCTCGAAACCCACGAAGCTTGGCATGGTGCATGCTTAGCTCTAGCTGAATTGCCGAAACGTGGTCTTTTACTTTCATGTCGCCTCAAGGAACTTGTTCCACTCTTGCTGCAAGCATGGTTCTATGATGAGATGAAAGGGTACGAGTATATGTCAGTGGGTCAGTGTATTCGAGATACTAAATGTTATATGTGTTGGGTATTCGCTCAGGTATACAATCCCGCAGATTTGCAACCATTTGTACATCAAATATCTGCTGGCTTATTAACATTTGCCTCTTTTAACAGAGAAATCATGCAATTTCTGCCTTGAAATTAGTCGAAAATAAATCTGAAGAAACTGTTCTAACAAATCAGATAGCGAGTTGAGTTAATTGAAAAATTTCTAACACGAGATCAATGAGTGGAGAAACCATGAAAGATTGCTGTGTGGAATACATAAGAAACTGCAGTGTTTCCAAAATTGCTGCTACTTGCAAATGCTTAGATCATGAAGAAATAATAGATAAGTGTCTTATCGGTCAAACCCGGGATACTGAAACATTAGCCCTTACAGAATTGTGCAAGGCATACTACAACGTACCCGAACGAAGCGATATAAATATAATAATAATTGCAGATTATCTGAAAGGAGCTGAAAATGATTTCAAGCAAGAAATTCCTATGGGCTATCTTTGAGCATTACCAAATATGGAGAAAATATTAGATCTTTTATCTGAATCTGATTGTGAACTGTCTTTGCTAGATATTCGGCCAGTTCGTAATGAATTGTGTAACCTGATTGGAATTAAAGCACCTGTGAGTAGTTCGACAAAAATTACTGCTAATTAATTAAAAAGTTTTATTTTCTATGCAAGTGCTTTAAAGAAGAGATGTTAAGCTTTTATTATTGTTTCAACTAAAGTAGCATAGCTGCAATTTTGTTGAGGTTACACTTATATTCCAACGATAAACAACAATTATTTTGAAACTCCAACAGAATAAAATATGTAATTATATATGCGTACATATAAGATTTAATTACATTTTAAAATTTTTCTACAGGAGTTGTTGGATGTATTGACGGGACTCACATCCCAATAGCAAAGTAAAAAGTGTCGCCAAATTTCAACATAAACAGAAAAAAATTCCACTCCATATGCTGCAAGTCGCTTTCGACGAAAATTTATTGTTTGTGGATTGCTACGCAGGAGAAGCTGGTTCTTTGCATGACGCATGTCTTTTTAGAAGATCCAACTTATACAGGAAGATTAATAATGGTGATTACGAATTTATTCACTAATATAAATTATTTTGAGAAAATTTTCATTTAGGTATCATTTCTGTACGTCCGGATCAACATATGCTTGGTGAACAGGCCTATGGATTAAAACCATATGTTTTAACCCCGTTCAAGGATCGTGGAAATCTTAATGAAACTCAAAAAAAAAAAAAATACAATAAAGTACACTCCATAATTCGGGCCACAGTGGAACGAAGCATTGGATTACTTAAAGGAATATTTCGGCGTTTGCAACATTTGAATACAAGAAAACCTGAATTAAATCCGCTTTTCACAAGGTCTTGTTGTATTCTCCACAATTTTTGTATACAAAAATTATGATTTTCTGGACCAGGAGATTTTTATTTCAAATGATTTTGAAAATGATGATGTGAGAAATGCTAACGAAAATGAAAACTCCGACCATGTAGCGGAAAGAAAACGAAATTTAATTTCTCAACAATTGTAATTAATGATGCTTCAGTTTTCAAAAAGAATTCTTTTATTTTTCTAAGCTATTCAATAAAAAAACAATATTGTGAAAGTGCAGAAATTATCAATTTCATAACAAATATTTATTTATATTATTTATTAAAAAAAACGTGCATCTCGGGACGCCTGGCAGAAGTGATAACTTAAACTAATCTTAGTTGAACTATTTATAATTAAAATTGTATAACTTGAGAAAAGCTTCAAGCGTTCTCCGCTAATTTGATTAACTACTAAAGTTCTCCGTCTGTGTGAGAGAAAGGGAAGCCAGACGGACTGGCGCCGTAACGCGTTACGTAACAAATAGGTTTATCCCATAAGAAGTTATCACTTCAAAAAAAAAAATTCCAAAAAACTTGTTTCAAATATTTTGGAATGCAGTATTATTTAGAATTTGAAGGACCTCCTACTTAAAACTTTTGATCGAAATGTGTAAAGCCGTTTATGAGAAAGTTGAAAATTGTATACCAAAAGATGGGGAAGAGAGGTGGCCAGATTAGATGCCACCAAAAGTCTTAATCTCTTTCCCACATATTATGTATACATGTGTATATACATATATGCTAGAAAACCTACCCATCGTTCGAGATACCAACTACATTTGTAAAGATATAAGCATTTACATACACACATATGGGCGTATAAAATATACATAATATACGTCTTGACTTTCAACAATTTAATTTTTCTTTAATTTAATTGACACATTTGTAGGTAAGTATAATACTTGAAAACCTCCTTACGCATTTTCTGATGCATACACGTATCTATATACTTACGCCAGCACTTTTGTAAACGATGTCTGAACCAATAACTTTGTGGAACACTGTTTTTAAAAATATTGAATTTTTTCATCAACTTCTGCATTTATAAGTTCAAAAAAATCGAATAAATTTGTTCATTTAACCCCTCTAAGATATATATATTGTAGGAAATATTCTTGTTATTTTTATACCGGCATATAGCCCCAAGTCTTGCCTTAATTTTAAGACCTTAACCTTAAAGATTGGACTAATAGAGCTGACGATATAAGCTCAAAACAGCCCCCACATCTTTTCGTTTTAATGAATTTTCAAACATAACTGTTCTTCTACACTGAACATCGATGATACGAGTCGAACTAAGCAGGCAATTTTTAATGTTTTTCTCCTGTTTTGAAATTAAGATTGCAAAGCTTGTATAGCTCATAGAGTAATGTTTGATACATCAAAATAATTGTCTCATTAATTGAAATCTATTCATGCACCAAGTCCAAAGTAATTGACCGATATATGCAATCTTCTCAATATTACAATTTTCGTACGGTTATTGACATTCTAGGAATATAATTTTTTTTACCAAACATTCATCGCAATATAATCTCATTCCTGAAAATTTCAGATTTCTATGTCCACTCATTAAAAAGATAAAATTCTTTTAGTTGATAGTGCGTTATGCGTTACGTAACGAATCAGTTTACCCTCCCATTAAAAGTTATCACTTCAAAAATAAAGAATTAAAATAAAAAAAAACTTTTGACTTCGAAGATGATGGCCCAAAGGCGAGTGATAGCAACGAGCATATTGCTCAAAGAAAACGAAATGTTATCGCAACAATTATTGTAATTTTATTTACGATAATAATATAAACACAAAACATAAATTCATATTTAAATAAAAATTAACAAAAAAAAAACAGCAATTCAAAAACAAAAATAAATAGTTCAACTATTATGAATTAAAAAATAGAAAGCATATAGAAAACTTATTACTAATAGACTAAGAGCCCACTGCTCTTTCTAAAACTTCATATAAATGAATAAAAATGTATGTTGATGGATTACCGGGCGGATCCGTAAAGTGATCCACTAATCTTTCCATCAGTGAAGGGAATTTGTCCGTTCGATCCATCTTATCTTTTTGTCATTTAGCTACGGCTTCCTCTCTGGTGGACTGTTGCTTTCGTTTTGTTTTTGGTATACTTCTTTCATCTATGATAACGTCCGCGAAGTCATATAAATAGGGCGTTGCGGCATTATTTACAATAACGACCGACTCGTCGCTTGAACAAACCGCTGGCGGGTTAATTTCAGACCTTGAATGGAGTATTTTGTCCAATTCCTCAAAATGTTCCCAGTATTTAGTATTATTGCCACTTGTATTATTTGATACTTTATATTTTTATATTTTTATTTTAATCCTTTCCATTTACCTATGCATTGTTCTGCTGTTATATTATACAGTCTAATTTCTGAAATCTCCTTTGGAATGTTGTTCCATACTTTTGTTTTTTGATGTGTTTCAAAAATTCTCATGTCTCCAGGAGACCATTTAGAAAATGACTTGCCTTCTGAAAATTAAATTTAAAAACTCTATAAAAGAAGCAAAAAAGAATTTCTAAAACAAAACTTACTTTCTTGATTGTTTGTTTCTTCCATTTTTAAAATGCGTTTTAATAATAAAAACAGCAAAAAATATTTATCCTGATGATCGTGGTAATAACGGTTGTTTTGCAAATGAGAATGACGCCAATGTATGATTTTCTCCAGCTTAGCAGATTGGATATTATATACTCTCAATCTACAAAATCATTTTATTTATCTAGGCAACGCACAAGCAGCTAAACAATTACGTTTCTACAAGGAATAGGCGATGTTCATCGATGTTAGCAAAACATCGATGTTAGACGAAAAAAACATCGATGTTGAATCATGTGAAATATTGCAACATGGATGTTAAGATTCAAAATATCAAATTCCAAAAATCTATTGCAAAATAATTCATAATTACTTCTGCTAGTAATATGTAGAAGGGGTGATTTTTGCCTTCTATAAACCACATGCTTATAAAGGTTAAACAGCACTCGACAGAATATCATTTCAGCGGAACTACACTTCACACGTATTCCCGCGAAATTGTATTAAGTTCGACGAACAAAAAACACCGTTTTTTACTTGGGCAAATTTGTTTTTAAATTGTATATTTTAAGTGATCACTATTATAAAAACATTTCAATATTCTCTTATTGAAAGTAAATATAGTCTACAAGTTGTGTGAAAATAATTTCGATAAAATTTAACATTTAAGAGAAAGAAAACAAAATGTTCAACCTTAATCATTATGTAAGGAAAAATTATTTTAATGGTTTGATATTTACTTGGATTAGATATTCTTCAAACTTGGTACATGTTTTTCAGTGATATGTCCGTACTTGGCCGAAAACCAATAAAGAAGATTACGATAAAGAAACATCGCTACAATTTTTAATAAAATGAAGGTACTTTAAATAATATAATGCATTTTAACAAATGTTGTTGATGTTTTAAAACACCGATATTTCTGGTCCGATATTTTTTTTGTCGATGTTGTTTCTTCGATGTTGACAACTCAACATTGCTCATCCCTAGTTTCTACCATTACAACGTCACTTGCTCTTGAGTGGGTGTTTGTAGTCTTTAATGCTACCCCTCTTTTCCAAATGTTTTCTTTAGAAATTGGGGTAGATGCTCTATTTGCCACTAAACTATGTCGATTTCGTTTCAATAAATAGGAAAAGAATAGTTTTTGGCTTTGAAAGGTACGATTACGGATCTAATCTCTTTTTGTGACTGTGTGTTTCAGCTCTAAAAAACAAATCTTCAATTCGTTAACACATCATTTAATATATGTTTGTAATTTCATATGAAGCTTTAATTGTACCTTGAAATCTCTAAATATACATACACGAACACTATTGACACTAAGTCGATTTAGCTTTTTTTCAGTAGCTGAGGAGCTAAATGCTTGCATTAAATAAATTTCCCTGTTAAAAATAACAACAAATCCGCTTAGTTCGCGGCAATAAGGACTTCTACTTAGGTTAGGTTGAAGTGGCTATCAGCGTTGCAGCTGACAAATTTAGACTAGCGTTGGTCCCTTGTGATACCACATGAATCCTGAAATAATCTCCCTATTCGTTGAACCATTTCGAGCTCCTAATGAATAGTAGATATATATTTAGTTTAGATTGCGATATCATCGAAGAAAAAGTCTCCATGATGAAGTTTACGCCTCTAGACAGAAGATGAGGAATAGATTCCATCTCTTTTTCGTCCATGCAGCTTCTGCAAAAATCGTTTGAATAAACGCCGAGCCTCGTTGCGTGCTTGCCTATGAGGCAGTGTCCCGTTATGACACCAATTACGGAGCTGATGTGCAATCTGCTTAATGATATCAAACACTTGGAGCATTTCAGATCAAGTTTTGACCACAACTGTTTTGTCATCAGACAGGTGGTTTTACTTCTACTTACAACTATTTAACAACTAAGCAAATTACTCACAGTAAAAGCAATGTTATATATGACCTCCTTTCTATAAATGTTTCTACTTCATATTTGCGTCATAAATTAAAATTTGAACAATAAAATCCAATTCAAAACCTACTAAGTACCTGTAAGTCGGGTATGCTCTTCAATTCCTCTGTAAAATTCTTCTTCTCCTTTGAACATGATGATAATGGACCACCATTACCATTATGTCCAGCAGAAGATGGACCCGCATTGTGTTTATCATTGGCACCATGATAATGTTATAAATGAGGAAAACGAAAGCAAAATTTTCGTTTAGGACTCTGCACATTGGGTGTGTGATCGGACACCAAATCAGGCATTGACCTTGAATAAAAACCGAAATTAAATAAATACATATATTCACGGTAACACTATTATAATTATTCTTACCTTGCGCTAATCTCATTCGCGATCTCAATTGCATGATTGAGAATTTTTTGTATTCTTTACCGAAATAGGCTTCACTGTTCCAGTTCCAGACTTCTTCTTGGACTTATTTCCGTTTGAGTCACCGCTGTTCTTTCTATTCAATTTAGAAGACATTTCAGCAAGTTCCTGCGAATGATCACAAAGTCGGGTGACTTGGGCATTGTTAAGCTACCCGTTGTGCCAGTAGCTGTCTCCGCAGTAATTGTTCCAAACATTGAATTTATTTCATCTAACAACGACGGACCCATATCGAAGACTTTGTCAGCTGTGATTTCATCATTTGATATTTCATGGTACTCATGTTGATCTTCAATGTTCGAACCACTCGATGCCTGTAGAGAATCATCTTCTAAATTGGCATTCGTAAAAGCATTTGCTTCTAGACCATAATTATTGTTTAGTAATGCATTTGTACTATTACTAATGCTGTTACTACTTGAATCTGTGGCTCTAGCATTATGATTGCCTGCAGCTGATTCTAAAGCAAATAGATTTGTAGATGAATGAAACATCGTTTTTGGGGCATTTGACATCGTTGTCGATGAGAAATCCAAGGATGGAGCCCTATTATGATGATTGGGTGTAATTTCATTGGAACTGATAAACGTCGGATTTGTGGATGATGATGTGCGTATCTCTTCAGGAAAATAACCACTGGCAGTTTGTAAAGAGTCTGGGCTGGTTGTTGTTGGTGGTGGTGTTAGTAATAAAGGCGTTTGTTCAATGTCTTCAGATGGTTTGTATGGCGTGACTAAAAATGATAAAAGATATACATTTTGTATATGCATACATGGAGTTGTAATGTGATGCTTTGCTTTTTTTATTGTACGAAGAATTAAAAAAAACACGAATAACTTACACTTTGAGAATTTCCAAGAAATGCAACATCACCGAATGATTCTCCGCCCATTCCGATATGTCCAGTATGCTTGAAATCGTTTTGTGGCCTGGAAATCATTTCTGTTCGCAACTTACGTTTACTACAGCGTTCATTGTTGCGATAGAATGATTCTCTATATAGAACAGCAAAAATAATAATTAAATATTCACTTATAATAAAGAATTCGCCTTCAATTTACTCACTGATTTGAGCTAGGGGGAGTTTCTGTATAGGCAATAGTGATGGCTGGGTTAAACAATCCCGTTTTCCCTGATGGAACTTATCATCAGTAGCAGCTGATGTTGAAAAGATTAAATTTAGATAGTGGGATTAGAATAATTGCAAGAGTAGATGCTTACAGTACTTCAAGCTTCCAACGAAAATCCGTTTTCTTCTTGTCTGAAGCATCATTTTTGTTTTCCGGATCTGCGTGTGCGATCCTTAGCGTAGCGCCGTGGAGCTCCAAAGCTTTGGTAGCAGCTGCGATTCGTAGCGGATTTTGTGTTTGAAGATGATCGTTCCGTTTGCAGTACGGAAATGAATAGTTTCAAGAGTTGCACTGCTTTGGTGTTATAAGCAACAAAGACTGCCTGCCCAGGAGCAGCTAGTAACATAAAACAATTGTAAACTTCAAAAAATATCAGTCTTATATACACCTTACCAGCTGTTTTCTTTTTTCTTTTCAGCTTTTTTCAATTTTTCCCCAGCTTTCGTTTTCCAGTTTTGCTTCTGAATCCGAACCTGGTGCGGTTCCTACAATTTCTTCAGTTTTGACAGGATATTTTGCGGCTGATTTAACTTCATCTTTAACTTAGTTTTAGTTTGGCCAATAGCATATGGAACGTGTTTTGATTTCTTGTTGACCTCTTTTTGACGGGCAATTGAACATCTAAAACAGGAACCGGAGTATCTAGGTTCTTTAACTTTTCCAACTCCTTTTTTCCTTGGATTTCTTTTGCCGATTTTTCCACTAATTTTATTGTTTTTCTCTTTCGACATTTGCGTTTTTATCTATTTTCTTAGCTTTTACCATGTTGATTTGTATTTTATTAAATTTTGTGGATTTTATTAATAAAAAATAATAAAATATTAAACAGAAAACCTTGATAGCAAACAGCAAAGGCAAACATGACATGACTTACTTGGTTTCTGTCTTTAGCGCTGCCACTTTTTTTTTGCTTGTTTGACATTCGGGATATTCCGAAAATATTCGTTTCATTCCATGCTTAACATGGAATAACAAGAATGCATTCCAAACGATCCGGAATGAATAAAGAAACAAAGAAAAAGTATATCCGGAATATTCCGTGGAATAAAGAAACGCAAAACTTGTATTCCGAATATTCTGGACATCCGAGCATGAATATAGAAACATACTGTGTAAACCAAGACCCACTCACTTGGGATACATGGCTCCAATATTCCATGTTTGTTTCTAACACTACTCCACACATCAGCACTACTTACACCCCACACGAACTACTATACAGATATCCTGCAAAGATACCTAGCTCTCAATAGAAATCCACAGATTTCATATAACTATGATAACTATGCAAACGAACTTAAAGCTCGTTTGCAACATAGTTATCAAATCGCTCGAGAACACCAAAAAGAAAAAGACGAAACTACACTATGATAAGAATAGCAAATTTAAGCTATTCAATGGAGGTGACAATGTTTTAATAAAGAATCAGACCCGAAAAAACAAACTTTCTTCTTTGTAGGAGGGGCCTCATGAGGTTCATAGAATATCCGATGAGAACACCGAAGTTAAAGTAGGGAACAAGCTAAAAATACTACAAAACAACAACATACAAATTTTCTCCGAATAATAAACAATAAAAACTATCAAGTAAAACATACACACATACACAAAAACACAAATTTCAGTCAGAAGGTAACTCAAATAGTATACAACTACATTTCAGGTCATGCTACTTATTTGGGTATTTACTCTACTCGTCCCTCTTGTTGAAAATGGTCTCAAAATCGACCCCATAGACCCTAATCCAGGCATTTATTTCGAAGAATTGGGAAGCAGAAATTTATTACCAAGGCCTTAGCACATGCTACTGGGTATGTAGTAGAAATTAACAAATTATGCGAACAAATGAAGGCCCATGTAGATCTCAACATAATATGCAATGGAGCAGTTACTGAAATGAATCACCTAATGATAGACATACAAACTAAGTACAAATTGCTGAATCAAAGCAGTGGGAGCAAAAGAGCTCTGCTAAATGTTATAGGAACCATTAGCAAATCTTTTTTTGGAACGTAGATGAGGACGACGCTAGGTTATATGATAAGCAAATTGAATTTTCCAAAACTAACGAAAAACACTTATTATCCCTTTTGGAAAAGCAAACTATTTTATTAGAAGCTACAAAGAACGTTTTTAGTAAATTCGAGCAAACTATAGAAAATCAATGGTAGCAATAAATTCGAAAATTGAAGATACAAAACATTTTATTAAACAATACTCAAGGTCAGAAAATCATTAACCTCCTTAGTCACGCTTATTATCATATGATATCAAAACACACTTAATGACATACTTGACTTGGTAATCGATGAAAAACACGATAAGCCCCATCCAGAAATCATATCGCCAGAACAACTAAAACCCGCTCTGATACAGATCAAACAAGATATCCCAAACGGTATGACATTACCGTTCGTAGCAAATAACGAAAATATCTTGTACTTATACCAAATCTGCACCACCAGCGTAGCAATTCGTGCAGTGAAAATCATTTACGAACTTAAAATACATCTACCATTAATCGATAACTTCCGTATTTATAAAATTATACCCCTTCCAACCCGATATAAGAATCAATTCGTGTTTATACAGCCTTCAACGCAATACTTGATTATTAATTATAGAAAAGACCAGTTTTCAAACTTCAACAATGAAGAGCTATTGAATTGCAAATCTTTAAGTAACCAATTTCTTTGCCCCTTAACACACCCTTTATTTAATACAGACACCAACAACCTACAATGCGGAGCGCAGTTATTGAAGGGAAATACCATTCTCCCAAATACCTGCTAAATAAATGGTTCTATTCCACCAACTACATGGATCCAACTCTTCCAATCCAATATGTGGTTATTTTCCTCATTAAGCAAATATATTTGCTTACGAACGGTCGAGTACGACAGTGACCACTGCGAATTCGCCGCCGTTTTACAACTTCCGAACGAGCTTATGGAGTTAGATGAGTATATGCCTGTGTATACTTACAATTAGGGTAAGGTGCGCTGGCCACGCTTCTCCAATGCCTTATTGAGTGAATTACGTTCAAATGGTATATCCCCACCAAATGACAGGAACCTAACAAATATTGAAATCGACAGATACTTAGAACAAATTGACGAAACGATTCTACGAACAATGAACAGAACAATACCGAAATTCAAAGAACGTAACGCAACTGACATGTACCGTAACGCGACAATTGACGCACTTCACAGACAAAAAAGTGGACTACTGACAAGACTAAAACGCTTGTACAGGCGGTTTACTGATACACGAGATCTGGAGATTAGGACACTGAAGTTGTCCATCAAAAACATCAACCAATTGATCAAAGAAAATTATAGATTAGCTATTAATTTGTTCTGGGACAATAAAATTCGTGCCGTTAACTCTAGCGACCCAAGTATGTTCCCACAAATTGATAAGATTTTTAGAAGAAAGGATCAAAACGATCTTCCGTGTCTTAAGCTCCAGAGGACGACAGAGAACAGAGACGTACTTCTGACAGCAGGCATAGACCCAGAGGATGCCGTATTGGACGATGACCTCTATATAATCGAAGATCCGCAGGAGAGAGTGGAGGCTGTGGGGGCTGCTTTCCAGCAAGTGTACAAGGTGAATGCTAGCATTCGCCCGAATCATGACCTGGAGAACAAGCTCTGCTTCATCACTTATGACTCCGAAACGATATAACCGAATGGTGATCTCAGATCCTTGGTTTTACAGGGTTTAATGATGAAGATTTGGCAAACGCCATAATCGCCGACCGAAATGGGCCCAGTCCCCTGTTAATTTCGAAGAATGAGCTCCAGCTCATCTTCGATTCATTAAAGAAAAAGATGTCAGCAGTAGTCGATGGTATATCCAACGTTGTACTATGACATTTGCCTCAAGAAGCAGTTGACATTTATACCACACTGTTTAACTACGCGCTGAATAATGCATATTATCCAGTGCGGTTGAAGGCAGCTGTGGTGCACCCTCTCCCAAAAAAGGGAAAGGACAACTCCAATCCGGCGAATCTCCGGTCGATAAGTCTTCTTCCGAGTATCACCAAAGTATTTGAAAAGGTTATTAATAGAGCCCTGTTCAAGTGGGACAAAAATATCATCCCGGATAATCAGTTCGGTTTTAAGACGGGACATGACACAATTCCTGCCGCGTCTAAACTAGTTTCTGATATCCAATGGAACAAAACTAAAAACGGCTGTCTGCCTGGTTGATTTGTAGAAGGCCTTCGACACCGTATGGTTAGAAGGTCTATCTAAAGCTAACCAGACTAGGTATAAGTAAACCTCTATTGTATATACTTTATGACATGCTAAATGGTAGAAAGTTTGTTGTCAAGAGTGGCAATGTAACTTCTACCGCAATTTTTAATATTAACAATGGTCTTCAGCAGGGAGCGGTTAACTCGCCGATTCTATTCAGCATTTACACCAGCGATCTGATAGGTAGTCTAACTCAGGCAATTGCGTACGCCGACTATCTAATTGCGTACAGAACAGCTTATACAGTTGAGGTCATCAAAATGCTTCTGCAGAGTGACTTCGACAAGATTGTGGCTTCGATAAGATATTGTGATGACTGGAAGTTGAAGATCAACTTCCAGAAATCAGAAACTATTTTGTGTAGTAAAGAACCTTGGCATCTGGTTGGATCAGTACCTGTATTTCGACAGACATATAGGTGCTGCCTTGGCCAAGGTTAGGGGAGCCTTTGCCTTGACAAAACGACAGTTATACAGCAGCCGTCTTGACAGCAGGGTGAAGGTGATTTGTTACATGGCCCTCATCAGGCCGATGATTGCCTACGGATGCCCGGTGTGGTTCAACGTTGCCCCATATCAAATGGAAAAGATTCGGGTATTTGAGAGGCAATGTCTTAGACGTTGCCTAGGATTACACAGAACACCAGAGTCGGAGTACACAAGATATTATTCCAACCAGGTTCTATACAACGGAGCCAACATAAACAGAATAGATAATTTTTTGTTTAAGCTGATTCGGGGTCACACTGCAAGAGCGATGTCCTCAACCAACAGCTTAATTTTTGGGGCTTACTACCCCATTAATGAATATTTTGAGAGTGCGCGGCTAAGTGGCTACATCCCTCCCTAGGCATTCCTCTTTTTAGACAGTCGAGGGCTGATACAGGATGGAATGGAGGTTCCGCTCATCTACCACGTCAGCCGGAAAACTGTAGATAGGCGACTCCTGTATGGTCGAGACGTCATCGCTCATGGTGGAGAAGAGCGCCTTCGGTTCAGTAGGACTGTGTCCGATCGGGACCGAAGGGATAGAGCGAAACAAGAGAACCAGTTCTGGTGGCTCTCTAAACAGCATTACTAGTATGATACATAAAGTCGATTAGGATGGTATGTCTTGGCCGACTTACGTAGATTTAGGTAAATTAGGTATAAGGAACAGTCGGGGTGGCACAAAAAAAAAATTAAAAATATGTATGTTTGCGGGGCATTTGTGCATGCAGCTGCGTGCCTGTGTATGTATGTACATACGAATGTGTATGTACGTATGTACTTGGCTGTGTGGGTTACATGTCTCTGTGTGTCTGCATGCGTATACAAAATATACAAAAAAAAATATAAAAATAACAGAAAAAAGCTGCTGTGGCTGTTCTAGTTTTTAAGTAGATGTAAGTAGTTTTAAGTATTTCTAGTTAGTATAAGTTAGTTGTATCTAGATTTAATTATTTTTAGTTTAGCTTTAGGTAGTCTATAAGTAAAAATTAAAAAAAAGCACATGTTACTAAGTTTTTTGTTAAAAAAGTTTTCTTGGTCATAAAAATAAAATAATTAGAATTAATTAAAATAGTTTTTAGGTCGAAAGACATTAGTATTAAGAGATATAGTTTA
This sequence comes from Philhelius pedissequus, assembly GCA_910595825.1. Taxonomy (NCBI): domain Eukaryota; kingdom Metazoa; phylum Arthropoda; class Insecta; order Diptera; family Syrphidae; genus Philhelius; species Philhelius pedissequus. The sequence continues at coordinate 155,850,419 of OU343161.1, forward strand.
GCTTAGAGCGCCCGTAAAGGGCCAGTAAATTAGTTGTTGTTAATTAAGTTATTGATAATTAGGCTAGTTTTAAACATTTTTGTCTAGCTTTAAGATAGTTATAAGTTAAGATTAAATAAAAATGAATAATAAAAAAAAAAAACAAATATATAGTCGTTGTAATATGTGCAGAAAATACGACCACATACATCTTGATGAATATCTTAAAAATAGAGTTACAGAAATATTGTTATATAAAGTCAAAAGAACTTACCATACAAGCACTTAGTGCTTTGTATGTTGTACTTAGTTCCTCGATACTTATCAATTCATATGTTCCTCCCTTAAACATCTCTCATATTATCTCTAACAATCAAGCGAATTATACACTCAGCATTGCAGTTGTTAGATTCTCTAGCCAAAATAATTTAAGTCTTATATCGCAAGGTGTAAGTGACCTGAAAGACGACGAAAACAAACCCCTTAAAACACTAGACCGACACAATATACACCATTATGCCCTTATTTAACTCACAGTAATACTTATTTCACTACTTCTTTGTTATAAAAAATATCAAAGTTACAAGGTCAATAAGACCAAACCCGTGAAAATAAACGAAGTAAACGAAGATAAAATACTCACGATCAAAACTGAACATACCCCTCAGTCCAAAAAAAAAAATACTCAAACCACAGAATTTAGATTGAGCATCTCAACGGATGGTTAGGAGTTAAAAGGGAAAGAAAAAAATACATAACCATATGCATATTATGACTTACCACAATTGGTTTATCTAACAATTTATACGCCTTGCTCTATCTTAGTTTTTAGTTCTTATTAAACAATAGAAAGAAAAAAAAATGTAAACAAATAAAATAAATAAGAAAATATATATATGTATTTACATTTGCAAAAACTGCCCTTCAATCTCCCTTCCAATGCGTGACCGGTAAAATCAATCTATCTAGATTTTTCTTCTTTGAAGGGGGGTGGGGGTGATGTAGTGATTACACTACAAGCCGCCCTACTCGATCTCTTTCGAGGTATTCATTTCCCATAATACCACCTAAAATACATACATAAATAATTCTTTATGAACAAACCGCCTTATCGTTTTTTCCTGGTTTTCGTATACAATGTGTATACCATGCACTGCCTACATACGGATCGCACTCCAAAAAGTCATCGCATACTCATTCTGGCAATTGCATACCCATATCGAATATCCAATTTCAAGGCCAAGAAGCGCTGCCTCTTATTGGGTCACTACAATGCACACAGAATGGGTATGACAAATGTTGTGTCATAGCTAGGGTACAATTGGCGTTTTTCTTTTTTAGTTCCCAGTAAAGAACTCAGCTGTCAAGAAAAGATCTGTGTTTATTTTTTAGCTCAGACACATTTATTCTCTCAACTCGTGTTTCTTTTTTAAGTCAGAGCTAAATCGGGTCATGAACCATTAGCTCAGAATAAAATGACCGATCAAACGGAGCAAAGTGCTGGGCGCGGCTAACTTTACTCATAATTTTAACAATTATCACTAAAGTAAAATCAATTAAAAACAGAAATGAATTCGGAAAACGAAAGCTTTGGATTTGCTGGTAAATAAGTTTTAATAGAACAAATTATAATAATATATGACAGTTTTCAATTTCAAAAGTATTTAATTCCAGTTAATAATTATTTAACAAATATATATATTGGAAATAAATAATAATGTTCATTCTGTTACTTAAAAGTTAGTGTGGAATGACATCTAAATATATAATTCAGTACATAAAATATGTGTTGTGGGGTAATAATCATTTCAATTTTTTTATATTTAGATTTAAAATTAGATTTTTAATATTGGTATATATAATTGAGAAGTTCTATTTTCAAATAATATAAAAACGAAGAATGCAAATATATAAAGACAAACAAAAACTATGCAATTATAAAAATAATAAACAATTACAATTACAATTTTTGTTATTTTTTTATTTTTTATAATTTTATTAATATTTAATTAAATTTTAATTCAAAAAATTTATTGACATTTGGATTTGCACTTCTCAAAATTACTTCAATATATAACGAGTCCTTAAGTTTACTGAGGAAAGAGTTAAGATTTATAATTGTTCGTATAAGATATGGAAGCTTGTTAAACAACGAAGGTGCTGTAAGGCTGTAAAGTTCTGCGCTTAAGTTTATTTCAAAATTAAATCGGAGATATCTGACCATGCTCTACTCAGATCTAACTCGGTTGACTCAGGCCAAATGTGTTGTATCTAGATCAATTTAAAAAAAAATAACATGACGACCGATGGAAGACGGAAGTATATTGTACCTTATCTAGTTGATGCAATAATGGTTTATCATTGTGACGAAATATAGGAATGATGATAAGTGCATTTCAATGGAAATGTACTGCGCTATAATGGGTAAGCAGGCAAATTGTGTATGAGTGGTGGGAATGGATATTGCGTAAGACTTGCTTTGAATGATGGTCTAAGAGGGATTTAATAGTTTCTGCCAGAGTTAATTTAGACCGCAAAGTGTATAGTAATATTCAGCACTAATAATTTAAAAATAAAGAACAATAAACCACTTTTAATATATAAAAGCAATCAGGTTGTTTAATTTAATATAATCGTTAACTCTCGGAATGATTGCTCTTTCCTAGACACTAGGAAGCATGGCATCGTTTCGAATACAACATTCCTAAAACGTTTGATATTTTGTTTCAAATCGTTTCATTATTTCTTCTTCTTTCTTTTCAGATTTTGGTCTCAGTAATTTTAAAATCTGTCCTTCTATTTTTCTAAAACTCGTCGGTATTTCCCCTATTTCTCTTTAAAATATACATTTTTACTAATCATTCCATAAAATGTTAATATCTTGTTTTATTCCTTTTTATATTCATCAGAATATTCCCTGTTTGGACTTTTTTTTTAAATTATCTAATATTTTTTAAATAGTTTTTAAACTATCCATTACAAAAATAGAGAAGTCAAATGTTTGTATTTGTGATTTATTCTGTTTATTAACTTTTTTCTTTAAAGATTGACTATTAATTAAATTATCAAAATAAATACTATATAATATATATTTTTACACTGTTGACGATCAAATTCATGTCGTTGCCAGAATGTTGTTATGTATTACTTCCTTGGGGTTTGGTTGCCCCATTTTCTTATCCAGTCACTTGTTTCTTTTTTTAAGTAAGTCTCCTTTCACACAGGGAAACCAGTTGCTGGAGATTTTTTTGACGTTTTCCTTTAATTGCCTTGTAGCTTTCACATGAAGAAACTGGCACCGAGAAACTGAGGAGGAAACTGGGAAGATTTTGTTGGGCTAATTGGAATGCAAATCAAAACGTCAAACAAATCTCTTCAAATCGTTGACCGGGGAGATTTTTTTCATTCCCCTTACTTCTTGCCCTTCTCGCCAACACACTCCCAGCTGCCGGCAACTCAGTTTTCTTGTGTGAAAGGGGACTAATCGAATACCTGTTTTTAATGAATATTGCGCACCAGTGACGGCCTAAAATTTCCATTTGAGAATTTTAAGTAATTGTGATGGGACCTCGTGACGTTTTAAAGTAATTGACGGAAATGCTAGATATGGTGGTCGGTCAGCAAATGTGAGTGTTCTAAATAAGCTTTATTGTTTACGTTAAAAACTGAATAACAAAGCCGAAGATATTCTACCACGGTATTATGTATGAATGAATTTGTGGAGTGAATGTGGCTATGTTGTGTTGTTATTATTATTAGATGAAATTACACTACAACTTATTTCATTGTACATACTATAATGTTCAACAAAAACTGGCATTACAGATCTTATCATTAGTTTAAATTGAAAAGAAATACCAAACCATTGGTTTGAAACCAATCTGAATCTTTAAAAAGAACTTATTTATCCAAGCGTATGCAACCAAACTGAGAGGCAAAGGTTTTGACAATTTTTGTTGAACATAGTATACGAGTAGTATGTTGTGGTATGCATATTGAAAGGTAAACTTTAAACGATTATTTTAAACCCGCTTTTACTCTTGTTATTCTAAGAAATATGGAAAATATGTTTTGAATATGAATTTAATTATATTTAACATATTGCAGGTCACCAGTGGCTACGAATAAATCTTAACGTTACACCCAAAACAGGATGGTCAATTGATCCATTTGGACATGGCAGTACATTGCCTTATCTTCTGTCAGAGAGTGAATTTGAAGGCACAATTATACAAAGAATCCACTACGCATGGAAACAATGGTTTGCACAACACCAGAGTGGTGATTTTCTATGGGTTCCGTTTTGGAATTCGATTAAGGAAAATGGTGGAAATAATCGAAACCCAAAACATAGTTTGCTTACCCACAACATGCCATTTGACATTTACTCCATTAAGCATTCATGTGGACCACATCCTTTTATATGCCTGAATTTTGACTTTCGTAAAATTCCTGGCGAATACACTGAATATTCTATTAAAGCTCAATTTATAACCGATGAGAATGTAGAAGAAAAAGCAAGGCTGCTATTGGAGCAGTATTCCCGAACTGCATCATTATTTCCACATAATGTGGCTCTTATTCCGGTGGGTGACGATTTTCGCTACAACAAAGAACGCGAAGTCGATCAGCAATATAGAAACTATAAAAAACTTATCGATCACATTAATGCCAATAAAGAAATCTATGACGTGGATATTTCTTTTGGCACACCGCGAGATTATTTTCGCGAAATAAAAAAACGATCAGATACATTCCCCACTTTTAAGGGAGATTTCTTTGTTTATTCAGACATATTTTCCGAAGGCCGACCAGCTTACTGGTCTGGGTATTTTACAACGCGTCCATTTTATAAAATTCTTAGCACAGAATTAGAACACAATTTGCGATCTGCTGAAATATTATTTACAATTGCGTACAACACAGCTCGTCAGTTCAAACACAAAAATGCTATCAAGGTTTTCGAAAAAAACTATGAGAAAATAATACTTGCCCGAAGAAATCTTGGCTTATTTCAGCATCATGATGCTATTACAGGGACTTCAAAGTCTACCGTAATGCGAGATTACGGATTGCGCTTATTTGAGAGTATACAAGATGTAGTAAAAATGCAAGAATCAACAATTGAACTCTTACTGCAAAACGCAACTTTAAACCACAATTTTCTTTTAAGTGAATTGGAACGTGATAACTATAATAAATTACCACGTAAAACTACAATTCTGCTTTCAGAAAATAATAAGGCATCTTTTGTTGTGTTTAACGCCCACACTCAAAAGCGATTAGAAATTTTAAACATACGAACTACAAATGCAAAGTTGAAAATACTGAATGAAGAGAACGTTGCAGTGCCAATGCAGGTAAATCCAGTCTGGAACATCACCGATAATTATGACAATCCAAAGTCTATGCACTTTGAACGCATAGGAATATCTAGAAGACAATTTGAAATTCAGTTTTTAGCAACATTAGAACCCCTTTCATTGACAACTTTTAAAGTTGTCCCTGACAATAATTACAAAAAACAAATGGCAACTATATACTGTGATGAATGCAACGACGGTAATGGAAGTACCGAATTTGGTGTTAAAGCAAAACCCTCTGGCGATATTCAGTTAGAAAATAACAAAATGCGCCTTTTATTTAATGAGAAGTCCGGCTTTCTGAAAACGATTACACAGAAAAATTCTGGGCGAACAATGCAATGTGCTGTAAAATTTGCTGCATATAGAAGTGCTCAGTTTCATTCGGGGGCGTATCTTTTCAAGACGGATCCTGAACTGAACGAAACTGAGAAGGATATCCTTGAACAATATGAAGATGTTCGCATAATAATAACATCAGGGCCAATTACTAGTGATGTGACTGTGATATACGGCCCATTTTTGGCCCATACCATGAGAATCTTCAATACCCACACCTATGTCGACGGTGCTATTTATATTGAAAACGATATTGATTTTGAACCCCCTCCAAAAAACCGAGAAACCGAATTATTTATGCGATTTTATACAGATATTGAAAACGGTGGTGAAATACCGGAATTTTATTCAGATCAAAATGGATTTCAATTTCATAAACGGGTAAAAATTTCAACAATTGGTATTGAAGGAAATTATTTTCCAATCACCTCGGGAGCTTTTATTCAGGACAAAAAAGTACGGTTGACTCTGCTTACAACTCATGCTCAAGGGGCAGCTAGTTATGAACCTGGACAATTTGAAGTGATGCTCGACCGCCGAACACTTTACGACGACTACCGCGGCATGGGAGAAGGCATTGTCGATAGTAGACTTACGAGACACAAATTCTGGCTCCTCATAGAAGAAATGCCACCTCAAACAAAAAACAAATATGAAGTTTTGAGTACAACATCGAATTATATCGCAAATGGCCTGCGCTACCCACCGAATATATATTTTATTGAAAACCTAGAAATTCGAGCACCTGCGAATTTACAAAGTAAGGTCTCTTTAATTTCGCATTCATTACCATGCGATGTGCATTTACTTAACCTGCGTACTTTATCTGATGACCAATTGGAATTATTCCCCACAAGGTCAGCTTTAATGATATTACACCGGCAAGGATATGATTGTAGAATTGGAAACAAAGAAAATACTATCCCCTGTGATGATTTTTTTCAAACCATTGATGAATTATCTCAAATTAGATTAAATAAGTTAAGTATTGAATCAATCGAACGTACCTCATTAACTGGAGTGCAAAGTAAAAATAAATTACATTCGTTTGCCAATATAATTTTAGATCCAATGGATATAAAAACATTTAATTTAAAATTCATTGGATGAAAAAACACTATTTTATAATTTCAATGGAGTCTGATATACATGCAGCTAGAATTTGTGTTGTTATAAAAATTTAAACGCTTAAACTTTTTTCTCTTTGAAACATTGCATACAATGTATAATTTTGATATATTAGTTTTGTTTCACAGAATTGTAGTATGATCGACTGTAATATTATTAGTAAGATTCCGTTTCACAGGAATTTATTACTTCAATGCAATGACAACAATGCATGATAAATGCATAATTAATGTGCGGGGGTAGAAAAGGTTGCTCAAGTTGAAAAATAGCAGCGTTCGCCTTTTCTTTGTGATTTCGTTATGGCACCAGTGAACTTTTCTAAATTTATTGGAGTAAAGAGTACGGTTCAGTTCAGTTTTATTATAGATTAATTTACAAGAGTCTTATAATTAAATAGTTACTTTTTTCAGAGTAGAACTTCAAGATACTTGAGGATATAATAGTTTTAATTTAAATGAAACTTCTACAAAATAAGTCCCTAATTTTAAACCCAATATTCACATATTTCTTGAAAAAGACTATTGTCAGATAATTGGCATTTACTCGTATACTTAACATCAGTTATATGTTTTAGAGATAGAGTCGTATCAATTTATTGGATTTTTCAGTTTTAGTGTGGAAAAATGTTTAGGTTTTGAATTACTTGTAATTTCTCTTTATTACAGTCCGCGAAATCATACCAGACGGGAACACCGTAAAGCAAGATGGGTGGCAAAATAGTTTTAACCAAAATAAGTTTGTTTTCTATACAAAGTTTTGAACTTCGACTTATAAGTGGATAAAGTAGCTTATATAAGTAATGATAACACAATACTCGTATGTTTGTATTTAATACTCCATTATTTTTCACGAGTTCCTTAAAAACTGAAAACTTAAATCTAACCTACTTACATCAACCCTGCATATTGGAATATGTTATATCTTGCGGCTTGTGCAAGATATCACATTTCTTAATATAGTCGTCAGTGGCTACTTCATAGAAGTAGTGGTGTCAGCATAAGTCGTTATTAGCGACGACGACTGTTGCTATTGCGACGACACCTTAGCTCCTCCCTCACTTAAATGAAGACTGTCCTCGAGCTTCTTCAAGGCCTTGATCATATTTTGATGCTATTTCTTCTGACATTACTTTAGTTTAACGATGATACATATAACAAACTACAATGAGTGCTAGGGTTAGGTCTAAAGCTATGATTGGATAAGTGGTCAATTTTATATGCATCTCATTAATGTTGCGTAAGTTTTCCATATTAAATTTTTGTAAAAACAAACGATAGGCTCAATATCTTTATGGCCCGTGATGTTAAGAAGCGCTGATGCCGCGCTATCTGGATGTTGCTTTTGGACGTTGGTATGATTAACAAATTTAGACCCATTGATCGGTAAAAACATCCCGCTGATATCTGACTCAAAATCATTCGCCTCTTTTACTTTGACCTGTCTGTTATATAATTTTATTAAGCTAAAAGTTTTACAAAATAAATAATTAAATAATTAATTCTTAATTCTAACGTTATATATCAGCGAGGATAGAAGGGGCTCTAAAAAGGTATGACATAGGTTTTTTTTTTATAAAAATTGATTTTTTCTCGTCAGCCTGAGCAGTTTTGACAGTCTTTGGTTGGTGTAGTAGTGATGGAATAATAGGGTCATAACTGCTGTTGCTTGTTAGCTGCCTTGGTCTTTTGGTGGCTTCAACCTCCATTGTACTGCATTCCTGCAGTAACGTAGACGTTTCCGAAGCTGTCATCTATCGTTATTCCAAATATCCATCCATCTTCTGTGTCTGGCTACCTTTCATTAGATTAACAAGATGGGATGGGATTTTTAGCAGGATTTTCATGCTGAGGTTGCACATGTATTTGTCTATCGGGACATACTTGACGCTTCATATAACCTTGAGTTGCTACAAAGGCGTACGTGCGTCGGTTGGTTTTCGAAAAAGGGAAGTGCAATGCAATGGAATACTTTTTGCAGTTTTTTTTCGTGTATGATGGGCTTATAGTGTAGAATGAGTCAATTGAGTTGCATATAAAGCAGAAGTTTCCTCTTTGTTTGGAGCCCGCCTGTTATTGTTATAAGAGTTCGAAGTAGAAAAAAGGTACGGTTAGCCCCACGTAGAGTGAATTTAGAGTGTTGGTTAAGTTGAAAACTTGCGAAGCATTGAACTCAGAGGTTCTTAACCGTTACCTTGGGCTTTATAACTGTGTTATTGGGAACGATCAGGGGTAGTTTTTGCATCTTGTGGCTAGGCCATTGAGCTAAGGTGTCCTAACGCAGGTCAACTCTGTTTTAGTAGGGTTGATTTTTGTTCGCCACTGGAGGTAATATTCCCAGAGCTTAAGGATATGTTTCTTTGCTCTTCGGAGGGCTAAATGTGGGCTAGAAGATGCGCTATAAGTGATGAAGTCATCAGTAAATAGGAGGGTATTTGCCCAAGGTGTGTTTATTGGCTGGTCGTAGGTGTAGAGTTTGAAAATATCGGATCATAATGCGAGATCCCTGGGCAACACCAGCGGAAATGATAATTAGGGGGAGAGTACGATAACTCAGGCGCCAAAAAATAAAAATGGGTTCTTGTACAACAGTTAGTTACAAGTATTTTTTAACATGGGAGGGGATCTATCTCCCCCTTTTAGGCGGGTGGGGCAATTTCCTAAAAAAAATACTTAAAATGCAAAAAAAATATTAAAAAACAACGGCAACACTTACAATAGAAAAATTATAGGTTTTCTGAAAGTCAGAAACCTGATCTTTTATATATTGTTTCAATATAGCTATTTGTGTTAACAGTTTTTGAAAAAAAAAATACTTTCAAACTCAAAATTTAACAATTTTTTTTTTAAATGTCACTATTTTTATTCAAAATTGTGAAACAAATTACTGAATTGGATTTAATTATTTGATGCTCCTGTAAATTCTTAATCGAACACTGAAAACTAAATGGTTTTATGTCTTCTAGTTTATGAGAAAATTGAAAATTACCAAAACTAATTTTATACTTAATTTTTTTTCCTTATAGAAAGTCATTTAGCGTTATCCAGAATGCACCGCGAGGAGTTAAACTTTCATTGCATTCCACGTCTGAGTCAGCCAGTACGTGTGTAGTCGGTGTCTGGGTGGGTGAGTCCGTCAGTCAATTTGTTAAGTCCGTGTTTTTAAGTCTTAAAAATGTATGTCAGTTTCATCAATGAAGTCATCATCAATCGTTTCTTTGGTGTTTGTATGGTTCATTCAGTTCATCGTTGATGGTCAGAAGTCTGAGTTATTTTGGAGGAATTACATCCTCTAGATTTTCACTTTAAACATTGGGTGGATCAAAGTCTTTTGGGTGTAATTCCACACTTTTTAATGTCTAAAAAAAATTGCATGATTTGAGAGCCCAAATCGTTCATGTATTCTCTCAAGACAATATTTTCGGTAGAAAAAAAGGGTCATGTACTGGTAAATGTGGTTTGTCGTTCTTTGGCATAAAATATTTTTTTTTAAAGTTTATTCTGGAATATTTGCATACTGGCAAGCACTGTCTGTACAAATATAGCTAGCGTTGGGGTTTACAAATTTGTGAATGTAAGGCCACAAATCTACCTTGCATTTTGAATTGACTTTAAAGAAGAGGCCTATTTTGTCCTTCTTACAGTACAACCCCAACACCACTATTGTAATTTGCTCTGTTATACTCCCTCGGTGATATTTTCTTTTTGTCAAAAAAGTTTCATTGCTTTTCACCGTTTTCCCTTCGCCGCCGATATTAATATCATAGTAGTCTATTATTGTTGATTTACTCAGTGTACTTTTACCGTCGTGATGACGCCAGGCGATTAAATTCTACATTAGATTCAAAGTGATAAAATAATACAAAACTTTAGTAATTTTAGTTTATGATTAAATTTTTTACCTGAAAAACTGTATTGACGAACGAGATAATTATAGCTAGAACTTACCTTAGTTAGAATCTCTAGCCGACATTGTAGCCCATGAAATATGTGCCTATGGATGGGTTGATAATGTTTCTGCAATTTCGCTCACCTTTTTTGTGCCTTTTGTTGAGCACCGCCAAATCCAGCCGAATTTACTTTGCTTATAATTTTCCACTTTCAATGGTAAGTTGCAACATGATGGAAGAGTTGAGATCTTTGATAGATTTAGGCCAACTTCTTCTAAGATAGTGATGCTTTTTTCATTGGTGGATACCAAATCCTCAAACAAACAAAATATTGAAAAATTGTTGAGTTTGGAAGGAAGTAGTTGATGCTTAGTCGCCATTGTTATTTCGCAAAAGAAAAATATCTTATTCATTCAAAGGTTGAACAAAGAATGGCCTAAATATAATATGTATACTACATGTACACGAAAAAATAACGGTAGAAAATTAGAATGTTTGTTCGTTTTTTTTTAATGATTCAAGTAGGTATATACATACTTTGAACATTACAGTTGCATTATATAGGTATGTTACATAAACATGGGTGAAGTAAATTTTGGATAATGCATTACATTTTAACGTATGAGCATGTTAAATATGCAACTTTCGGCCACGTACCTATATATATTTTTAGAAAACAGCTGTTGACATTGGATATATAGGATACATTGAAAGTTTCTTTTAATTCCGATTCTTTAAATGTAAAAGAAACTGCATACACCCAAACTCGTACATACCACAAATCCTATAATTGGGACAAGCAGGGTGGTTGCAGATGGTCAGCATGCCCCCCTACGCGCCGAGGTTTTTATACGCCGTAAACTTTATATACCTATAAGCATCTCTAAAAATTCTATTTGAACTGTACTCCGTTATGCTGAGTGTTGGCACAGTATTTATGAAAGAAGGCTTACATAAATCAAAAAAAAAATAAAAATTGAATAAAAAAGTAGTTTTGGTAATTTTCAATTTTCTCGTAAACTAGAAGAAATAAAACCATCTAGTTTTCAGTGTTCGATTAAGAATTTATAGGAACATGAACTAATTGAATCCAATTCAGTAATTTGTTTCATAGTTTTGAATAAAAAATACTACCATTTAAAAAAATTTTTTTTTTGTTAAATTTTGAGTTTGAAAGTATTGTATACAAAGTATACAAATAACTATATTGAAACAAAATATAAAAGACCAGGTTTTAGTCTTTCAGAAAACTTTAAATTTTTCTATTGCAGGTGTTGCCGTTGTTTTTTAATATGTTACTTTTCATTTTAAGAAATTGCCACTCCCGCCTTAATTGGGGGTGATAACCACACCTTCCATAAAAAAATGCTTGTTTTTGACCCCTCTAAAAAAAATTCGTTATTATTTTGCGGCGCCTGAGTTATCGTACTCGTGCCCTCATGCGACTTGAATTGGAATTGCCGTCACGTATGTAAAACTTACAGTTAGTGAGGAAAATATAGATGATGACGATGAGATGTGTGGGCAAGTGAAGAGTGTAAGAAGTAATGATTTATGAGTGTTTATAGCACCCTATTTTCTTTCATAGTTAAGTCTAACTGCATCTTTTTTGAATAGTACATATTAAATATTAATATATAAAAACCTTTGTCATAAGCTAGATATTAAGTTCAGTGAATAAAGACAACTCAAAAAGATCACCTCAGCGTTTTTTGAATATAATGCATGGCGCTGCGGACAAAGAAAATCAATACGATTTTACAAAAGAGTTTTTGAAAACACACGTGTGATTGAATTTAAGAAATAATTAAGTGAAATAGTAATTAATAAATTTGCGCACAAATTAAAAAGTTAAAGAAACTATATGTTAAATGGGCAACGACAAAAACCCAATGACGAGAAAAATAAAATCACCACAATGATGCCTTCAAATTTGCCTACTCCATGCCCTTTAAACAACGATGGGTATCTAGCTGACAATCAACTGGAAACTGGTATTGTTAAGTCCAGTCCAGTTCAGATTCTCAAGTAGCAATTTTCAAGCTATTGATCGCAGAAGGTGGAGTGGAGATTTTTAATGTCCTCAGTCTCACCTCGATAGAGTAAAAACATAAGACTATTCTTGAAGGATTTACGTCATTTGGTAAAGTTAATCGACTATAATGTTGCTGAGGAATCTTTGACAAGAAGCTGCAGGAAAAGTTGTTGGCTGATCGAGAGCTCACTCTCTGCAAAGGAATCGGGGTGTGCAAGCTGTTTGAGGTAAACAGGGAATAAACAAAAGTGATCCTAGAGGTGTACAGTTCAAATAAAACAAAAGAAACCTAACAATACTAATTTTGATAAAAATAAATTAAATGGTAAACTATTACATTCAAATAAAACAAATACTAATTTTATTTTAATTAATTTTAGCAGGTTTCTTGTCATTTTTTGCATAAATGCCCAGCTTATAATAAAATATGTTACATATATGTAAAAAAAAAAAAACAATTAATTAAAGGTGCTGTTTGCAAGTATCGTAAACATACAAAAGTAAATGAAGTTGTTTTAACGGACAGTTATGCATCGGATGATTAGAATGGTGTTTTTACTATTGTGATGTTATTACTGCTGTTATTGAAGGATTGTGGAATCGTGGTATTGCACTATAAAAATAGAGGGGCAAAATATACAATTTAAAATAAGCACAGGTGCGGATGAAAACATAATTCCAATCTATAACGTTAGGCAAATCAATATGCTAGAAAGAGTAAAGCAAACGAATGCTAGATTATTATTATTGTTTATTAAAAGTACATAAATGTACTTTTAATAACAATTTTTAAACAGCGATAGCTACCAGGGCTTATAGCTGGACTTTAAAATTATACTTTACTACTTTAAATTTTTAATTTTTTTGATTATAGATATATAGGTACATATGTACAAATAAATATATACACTTACGGTATTTAATTAATGAATACATTAGCAAGGGGTCGATCGAATGGTGAAGGCCGCAATGCGGTGCCATTCGCGCATTCGAGCGCCCCCCAGTCTAGGTTAGGACCACTTATGTCAGATACTAGCCGTGTTTTATTATCGCCAATATCCCATATGGTTCACCCCGTAAAATAAAACGTTCTGTGATATTTGCTGATATGTACGCTCTGTTCGCCGAATTTAATACTAATATTTGCAAACCCAGATAGAAAGCCCGATAGAAACCTGGATCTCTTGTTGTTTTTGTAATACGTGTTAAAAAATAACCCACACGCAGACCCGTAGCATGCAGCTATTATTTACTATTTGAATTATTTCTAATATTCTAAAAACATTGGCACAAAATCTTAAACCAATTAGCAATATGTTAAATCATTTTTAGTATGATACGTATACGTATGATCGTATTATCTTCTTAACATTTTACTAAAGTTTAAATCACCAAATGGCTACTTTATTTTTTAGTATCGTGCTAAATCCATAATGTCATCTGATAGTATATCAGCCTTGCAACCAGGAGTAAAAAGATCGCATTTGGTACTAAGAACCTCTTTTTAGAAATTAAAAGACACTTCGATATTTTTTTTTAATGATTTATTTAATTTATAAAATAGAACTTGTTCTATTAAGGTTCAACGATAGACTAAATACTTGATTTTCTACCAAAGCTTTACAGCTTATAAAGTAACAGTACAGCATCAACAACTACAAACAAACCGAAATATGTAAAATGATAATAACAAAAAGTGAGCATGATCGTTTTGAAGATAACAAGATTATTATTGACCTTGAGCTATTATTGTATTAAAAGGTGCAAGTACATACATACATACATATATTATATATTAAAGTATTTTATGTATGTAACTCCTTTATAAATAAATATCATAGATAAATAATTTGACCCTAAAATTCACGACCTTACGTCATTCTGAATTCAGTGTCGAGTTGACCGTTGTCCAACCAGTAAAAAATAAGTAGACATAATCGTTTATTTTCAGTATTTATTTGTTACGAGGTTAATAATTGTTACCAAAACACGACTATATACCCCAATTATAAGATTCAAAAAGGGGATTTCTGTCTATATTTCATATAACTCATTTTTAATTAACCTCTCTACTTTTGAGCCGCATGTAAACGAAGCTCAAAAATAGAAAACACAATGCAAACATATCCTTTCAATGCCACAAGATCTGATTTATTCTGCCCTATCGAGGTAACCGTCGGAGCGGAATTTTCTCCGCAACGCGTCTTCGGCGGAAATTCAATTTCGGTTATCAGTATCTTTCATCGGGAGAAATTTTACAGAAATGCGACGACGCTTTGCGATGAATATAAATTTCAGGCAGAGATGTGCAAATTAACAGCTATATCGAAAGTACAATATATTTTCGATAATTTTTTATTAAATAAACTCCATAAGCGTTTAACCATGAAAAATCGGTGACGGAGTGTAATTTGTTGTTTATAAAATGCATTTTTTAAAATTATAATGCGCTAGTGTTTTCAAGAAATGTAATTAGATGCGCCGATTTGCAAATCAAAACTATCGAATAAAGTCTGCTCCCTATTTCCAAGCATATGTTTTCTTTCCGTTTGAAGTTTTAAAAAAGGATAAATTGAAAAAAAAAACTTGAAACACATTTATTTATTTGACTAAAACAAGCAGTTATAACAAGAAATGGATAGTGTAGCATTATTTTTGGATTCCGAATCCAACGAGCTAAGGGAACGAAATAAAGAAAATAGAAGAACATTGCGAAGCGAAAGAAATATACGTGAATTATCTGACGCAGCGCAAGTAAACTTTATCTCCTAATCTAATTCTTATCTTTTAATCATATACTTATCTTCTAGATTCAAGAAAAACTTTCGCCTTAATAAAAATGCGTTTGATTTTCTTTTGGAGCAGATTCAACACAAATACAAAACAAATCATCGGTGTGATTGTGTCACTCCGGAACATACTCGTAAATTAGCAGCTTGCCTTAGATTTTTTGCCGAAGGAAACTACCAACATGGCGTTGGAAAAGATTTTCAATGTACAATTGGCCAGTCGACTTTTTCAAATATTTTAAAGGAAACTTTAGATATAATGGAAGGGACTTTGTGCAGCAACTGGATATGTTTACAGGTGTCAGATGAAGAATGTCAACTGTCAAAAACACATTTCTTCGAAAAACCTGGTTTCCCTGGAATGATAGGATGTGTGGATGGTACTCACCAAATAATTGCACCAGTAGGAAACAAACATCTGTTTTTGAATCGCAAGGGGCATTTTAGTCTTAACGTTTTGATTGTAAGATAGAAGTTTTGCCTATGAAGTACAATTTTTCTTTAAATTTGTGTTTTATTTTTATTTTAGATTTCCGACTACAAAATGAGAATAAGAGCTGTTAATGGTAACTACCAGGGAGCAAATCAAGACTTTCATGTTTGAGCTTTGAGTCCTGAACGATGATACCTTGAAAGAAATCATTTAAATGGTTCAAAAAAAGCTGGTTCCTAGTTAAAAATATTCTTTAACAACAATACAGACCATAAGACTTTCGTTTTTTTAAGGTGATTCAGGGTATCCGTTGGAGCCTTGGCTTATGACACCATTCAGAACTCCGGCACCGCAAACGGCAGAGAGCCGTTTAAATGGATGGCATAGAAGAGCTCGTTTTATAGTTTAACGTTCGATAGGATTATTGAAAAACAGATTTCGTTGCTTGTTAGGGGCAAGACAGTTGCATTATGCACCTTTGAGAGCTGCACTAATCATTTATGTTTGTTGCGCCTTACACAACATACTTATAAATTTTGATTCAAGTTATTAAATTTTCGAACTTGAAGATTTAAACAATATGGAAGAGAAACAGAAAATTCATGAAATTCAGACAAATTGGCTTCGAAGCCAAGCAGCTTCAATTCGAAATGAAATAGTTCCACTTAACTTTAATGCATAAACATTTATTAAATATAAAGTTATTTATTCAAAAAAAAATATCACAAACCTTCATGGTATGTTCTTTGTTTCTTAAAACTAATTTTTGAAAAAAAAAAATCACTGGCCTCCATCATGGCGTTTGTCTTAAACTATTAAATCGTTCTTAAAACTAATTAAAAAAATCACTTGCCTCCATGGCGATATTTTGATTTCTTAAACAAAAAATATAAAAATGAAATAAAAATGAAGAATAAAAAACATAAAAAGGAAAAAAAAAATGAAAAAAAAAACAAAAATGAGGAAAAAAATATAAAAAAAAAAAACAAAAACGAAAAAAGAACTAAAAATAAGTAATAGTAAGTAACAAAAACTAAAAAAATCATCCATCAAAATGTTGGCTTCGCAATTTCGAGTTCCAATTTTCTTCTTTTTTTCAACTCGAGATTCTGCACAACTATTCGCCTCATTTCGATGTTGTTGGTTAACATCTTTTTTCTTTTTTGATTTTGTAAATATCGTCGAGTAAGCGCTGAACCCTTTTTAAGGTTTTGGGTGTGTCCTTAATTTTTCACTTGCTTGGAGAGCAAGTGAACCGACGACATAGGTCTTCGACGTCTGGTCGTACTTTCGGCTGGACTTGTATACTGAATAGTTGATGTTTGATTTTCTCTATCAGCGTCAGCGGTATTTAATATGGACGGTTCCGCCAGGGGCACTTGGTGTCATATATTTTGCCCTCCAAATGATTGCGCTCTAATGCCACTTACAGAGATGCCAATATTGGTTAAGGCTATTACACCTTCCTCTAAAGGGGCGAAAGACTTGTCTGTATGGCCTTCCACCAGTGCCCTCAATCTCTTTTTTGTTTGCGAAATGTTTTTGCTAATGAAGGACTTAAAGTCACTCCAAACCTTTAAAAAATATAATGAAGAATGCATACTTTAATCACAATGGTTATGGATCAATATATATTAGCCGTGTTTTATTGGGAAACTTATCCACGAGTTAATGATTATTTCCAAGAGATGCTTTATAGCTTACCTTGTCAACCATTGTTGCAATGATGTATAATCATGTTTGTATTCCGTTTAATCAGTCCGACAGTGGGGTGTGAGATATTCAAGTCTTTTCTTGGGGAATAGGTCAGTAAACCACTTCTCATGGACATTCATCGGAAATTCCGCTGAAGGCTTTGAATGGTGGTTTTATTTAAATCACCATTACAGAAGTGGATGTCGAAGGGGTCGTCGTGCAAAACGAAGTATCAACTGATTAGCTGCATTCATGGGCTCCCGTAGATTCATGTGTTGGCCATAGTAACAATCCATTACAATCTTAGAACCAAACTGAATTGCTTTTATCAACCTTTATAATTATGTAGGACATGCAAATTGAAATATAATATTAAGGTTTTTTGTATTTATTTTCCCGCTGTTATATAAACGAGTTATGGTGTAGTCGTATACCCTTAACAAAAATGTTGAGTGATGCCGTATTGTCACAAATACGTGACTCCAAAGCGGAACAAATAAAAGATACTTTTTAATTTATATAAATTTATTACCATTAAGATACTTAAAAATGTCGAGAGAGAGTGTGTGCTAAAAAACTTCGTCTGGTTCCCTATCTGGCTGTTGCAATAATAATTTTGAATTCTCGTCGCGTTTATAGTTTATGTGTGTGTGGCCTCTTTTAGTCTCCTTCGATTGTTGTTTACTTTACTCAGGTTTAGATGCCGTTGGCGGCGACACGTATATAATGTGATTGTGTTGCCTATTCATTTCTTTTTCCTTACGTTCTGAGACTTGCAGTTGTTTGTCCAGCTTTGTTTCTTGAAGACTTTCTTTCTTTTCGATTTGCCACAAATAAGCCTGATACTTGAATCGAGCAGTTTTTTATGGAAGCGTCAACAGTTGTTCCCAGTGATGCTATCGCAAAAACCGACCTTCAGATACTCTGCGATCCTCTTAGTAAGCTATATGGACTTCCACCTTCGATCATCGAAGAGCAGGACACGAAAATTATTTCCACGAAGAACGACATTACACTGCGTACAAGAACACCAAGTCCACGATAAAAAGATAATAAGGTATGCTCATTGTGTTTTGACAGCTGTGTTGTGACGTCGTCGTCAAATGGTTCGGATATAATATGAAAGAAAAGAATACCATTTCATTGCATTGTTTTTATTATTTTTCTATTCTTACAGTTAATTTCACTTAAAAATTATTTGTTTAATTTAAAATAAAATATTATTTTCAATAACTCAAAATTATTTCGAAGTATATCTTAATCTGTTTTGGTGCTACCATTTGTGTAATACAAACAACCCTCCTGATCATGGTCTACACAAAATTCTTCCTCTTGTGGACTTTCTGGGACAAAGTTACTTGTCGAGGGTTTGTGACAACTATAGGTATTAAACATGGTTAAATATATGACAAAGGACACTTTATTTCATATTATTACTTTTCGAAAGCAGCTAGACATTCATTTTTGTCTCTCGAAGATTGCCCAGGTCCATTTGGCAAATTTGTTGATGGTACTGAACATTTAAAAGTATATCTTTAAGTGCATAGTCTCTTTCAACAAAATGTTCTGAGCAAACACGACTGCTTTTTAAAGAATAATATTTTTATTACCACGAGCACTAATCCACAATTTGTACATTTTAGCGTCTTTCGGGAGACAGTGAAATTTTAATTGTATTTCATTGTTTTTCTGTCCGGTGAATTATTCCACCCCAAAACAGCACACACAACCGTTTTCAAATTTTAAAATTCACTTTTTAAACGAAACAAATAAAATAAAAAACAACTAATTGATAAATTACAATTAATGAGCTCGCTTGTCAAACTAGCAGAACACGATGACGTCACATCATAAGCAAGATGGCGAAATGGGTGTATCTAATGAGCATACCTCATTATCTATTTATCGTGCACCAAGCCAATACAACTTTCGCAGGGTGTGGCTGCCCACACACATTCACAATCTGTTTTAGTCACAAATAAGCTATAATAAGATTGGAAACCTTCGTACGTTTCACCCCCCAAAACCCATTTAGTTACATTGTTGTATTTGTAGCTTTGAAACTCTTTCCATTAATAGATAGGAATTCGAGAAACAACAAAAACAAATTACTTGAGCTTGTTTTCTTTGTGGCTAAAGGAGGAGGAAAAGAAGAGGTTCTGTGTGGGTTTTTATCAATAGGTGTGTTTTATTGGAAATCTATCCATTGTACCGTAAGTAATAAAAAAAAAACGCATCGACCGTAGCATGGACAGTAGCTTTTTTATTTTTTGTAAGATTGGTACCCCTGCACAGCAGTCACAAGTAATGAAAGTCTTTTGCAAAGTAAAATTAAGAAAATATCAAAGTTATGCACAATAATCAGCTTTTATTCACATAAAATAGAAAGTAGATAAACGTACCAATATTTAATTTATGTTACAAACCTATTTCTTGTTTTCATTTTTTCTGCAATTGGAGTATTAAATTTGAACATTCATTTTGCACCAATAGAACGAAAATGATAAGTGAATGGCTTTGTTCATAGACTATGGTCAAGTCCCTTTGTACACAGTCCAATTATTGTATTGCTTTAAAAATGGTCTATGCATTTCACACGAGGAAACAAAAGTGCCGGTGATTTACTTGTTTCCTTTTAATGTTTCTTGGTTTGGAACGCACACTACAACGTAGTTTAAATTGTTCACTCACCTTATATTTCATGCTTTTATTTATTTTCTGAGCTTATAGGTAGCTAGAGTTTTATTTTTCAAGTCAATTTACAAATTTATTTTCTGAGTATGTTTTGTTCACTTCAATATTTACTGCACTTAACATAAGTGGAGTAAGTAACAAAAAGTTAACATTTGGTTTGCCATTTCACCATTTTGGATCACAAAAATGTATGCCCAGTCCATGTCCATGTAGTGAATCGAATACCGCCGATGGCCGACGTCCATTAAAAAGTGAAGAAAAAGCACACATTGTGAGTTCAGTTTCCGCTTAGTGCGTTTAGGCTAGGCGCGCACATGCAATTTTGCCGATAAGAAATAGTTCAATCACTAGTTGATCGCGCACATAAGCAACTTAAAAATCAATCAACGAGATAAACGAACACACAAACATCATTTTGATTTAATGTGCGCGCAGTTACATTATAGTTCGATGTGATACAAACTGAAGAACTTATTTGGGGCGATCGTTCGATTTGTGCCAAAACACAAACTTAAGTTGCTCGAATGGCGGAGTGAATAGTTTTTGCATGTGCGCGCACTCTCATATAAGTCCATGGTATTCCCTTTAGCAACCAAACTGTTGCAAAACTGAAAGTTGCTAATAGCTCATAGAATTTTATACGAATAAATATTTTGCAGCTCAGGCAATACCTCTATAGTGCAGTTCCACCCAATGCGGTTTGTCTTCTCAAATTGCTTTTTTGTAGATCTAAATAAAAAGATGATCTGTTTCACCAAACTCCGTTTATTTACAACTGTCAATAAAAATTGAACACAAAACGAAAATTGGGCTTGGTTAGTCAAAAATAAAAGTAGAACGGGATGCATTCGATAAATATTGGTTTCTTTTTCAAAATGGATATCAAAATTTGTTAAAATTGATTAATTGACATTGGGGGTATGCAAAATTGCAGATATAGGTGCAATTTTAGACGTACTTCAGAAAATAATTGAGCAAAGAATACAGTTTTTAATAGCAAAAGTCAGAAACTTTTCAGAAGAACAGCTTATAATTTATTAAAAAATGGAGTTATCTAAGATTTGAGAAATATAAACTGGCCAACTATTAAAAAAAAGAATCAAAAAGATCGATTTGTCTTACAAATGAAATTAATAACTTAATAACACTCCATGAACACATCCATCAAGATTCAATTCAATTGTCAATCGTACCAACAAAACTAACAAAATCAGAATCGAGACTCGACTGAACGTCAACCAGCCATCCACCGTAGCTTCTACTTTAGCTTTTTATCGACCGTAGCGAATTGTATGTAAATTGCTACTAGGGATAAACTTACGGCGGATAAATTTCCCAATAAAACACGGGTTATAGCGAATTGTATGTAAAATGCTACGACGGATAAACTTACGGCGGATAAATTTCCCAATAACACACGGCCATTATAGGAAGAGGAAACAGGAGAATTGAGAGTACAATCCGTAAGCATATAACATAAAAAACTCAACTTTTCTGTTTAGAGACTTCAAACGTGTATAATAATTTTGTCAATAGTCGCGGAGACTTTTTATTGGGTATAATATTATGTATAAAATGAATTTCCTTGTAACAAATAAAATATAAAAACGAAAAAAAAAATTAAGAAATTATTAAAAATCAATCAACATAGCGTTGTGAATAAACACCAGCAGATAACATACAGGTCTTCAACAACGACGCTGTGTGTTTCGGTACTTATTTGCTTTTGACTCCGCCCAAACTAATTTGGGAAGTAGTGTCAGTATTCGTTCGTCCTCACTCCTACAGGTTTCAAGTTGAAAGTAGACAACAATTGGTAGATGGTCAGAATATGGTATTTTGCCGACTTCCAAATCCGTCACGTAAGTTTTCCACTCTCCTCCAATCAGACTGTAAACAATTACTGAGGTACCTTGTTGGCCTACAAAAGTTAATTCTCCACCTTTATCCATTTTGCTAGTTTCATTTTGTATTCGCAGACCAAAAGAGTTACAAAGTTCAAATAATTTTTTGCCACGCGGATTACACATTTTATCTTTTGATTTCCTTATAATCCCATATAACTGATTCGCAATTCCTTGTTCCTCACCTATTCGTGCATTCAGATCTCCTATAACAATAACATTAGGGTTCTTATTCACAGCAAGCATATCTTGAAGTTTATCAAAATCAGCTTCCCAGGATGTACAATTAATATAAGTGGGCAATATCCAACTGATTTCTCGTTGCAGGAATCCAGATGAATTCATTGTTTTTTAATTTGCTTTCGCTTAAAGCATAATTTTGTTCAGTTAAAAACGTTTCGTATAAGAAAATAAAATCAAATCATTTATAAAATTATAGAACTCTACATATAAAGACTTATTTGCTAGACCAGAAACATTAAATGACAATATTTTAAATTGTTTCGTTTTAATATTTTTACAAATAGTTCGTTTCTTAAATATAGTAGGGCAGACGACATTATTATTAAAAACTTTGTTGACTACACGACCCAAGTGGCCGCTTCACTTTCTCTATCATCATCGCGCCGCTCGTGTTTAAATCTTTAATATTTAATCTACTACAATCTATTACTCCTTCATATGTCATCACCAGAAATTGATTGTCACCCAGAAGTTTTTGAAGTATTAACGCGCCATCCTCTGAATCGCATATCAACTTGTTGTTTACATCATAATAAAATGTTTTTTCATCCACTTATAACGAGTTTCCTTTCACCTGAGTTTTCAAATTGCTTTTCCTATTGATTTCAGCTTTAAGTTTAAGCAGCCGCCTTCTCCTCTCTCTACTTGGAGCTGGATAATCCCTGTGCATTGATACATCGACTTGTGTCAGCCTGCTTGTCGAATTTAAGATCTTTCTCACATCATCCCTGTCGTGCACCTCCACAATAATATTTGCAGTAGTGTTATTCCTGGAACGTAAAGCTGTAACACCTGCGATGGCAGCAGGATCGTTGGTTTGCAGCAGCTCCAAACATAATTGTCTCGCCTTCTCGACAAGATTCATGCTATCGTTAGTAGGCATATGTACAACGACATTCTTTTCAGTCGACTTTTTCTCTAAAAGTTCTACCTGTCGCTCCAAGGAGTTAAATCGATCTTCCAAATGTTTAAATTGCTTTTGTAAAGTGAAATTCGTTTGGTGCAATGTCTGTATCTCTGCATGGACGCCATCAATGTCCGACTTGGTGGGGAAATTTTTAAGTTTCTGGTCTAATAGCGGTGCCATCGTACCTAGTAACAATGATTTCAGTTCAGTAACAGCCATGCTTCCAACCTCCGCGGTCTGTTCAGATGCCTGCTCTACCACTTGTTGGCTACTGCAAGAATTTGGATCTGAAGGGTTCTCCATTGATTTTCGTTGCCTTTCCGCACTCGATATTGTATCCGCACTGTTTACATGGTGTTTTTTGGCAGGAGTACGTTGCAGGTTGCCGATCATTTTTATTTATGAGATTTTAAGTAATATTCCAGTTGACTCACCTATTCTTTGATGCCAAATTAATCAGAATATGTTTGTTTTTCTACGTAAAATTGTTTTGTTATTTATTTTTCGTGAAAAACTAAATAGTTCATTTTCAAAATTATATGGGAGCTTGCTTAAAAGGAGGCTAAATGTCAAAACACTCACGCTGCCATACTGGCGAGCACTGTCTGTACAAATATAGCTATTGTTGAGGTTTGCGAATTTGTGAATGTAAGGCCAAAAATCTGCCTTGCATTTTGAATTGACTTTAAAGAAGAGTCCTATTTTGTCCTCCTTACAGTACAACCCCAACACCACTATTGTCATTTGCTCTGTTAGACGCCCTCTGTGATATGTTCTTTTTGTCAAAAAAGTTTCATCGATTTTCACCGTTTTTCCCTTCGCCGCCGATATTAATATCAGTGTGTGAGGCAATAATTTCGGTTATCTCACGGCAATAGTTATAGTAGTCTATTATTGTTGATTTACTCAGTGTGCTTTTATCGTCTTAATGACGCCAGGCGATTAAATGCTACATTAAATTAAAAGTGGTAAAATAATACAAAACTTTAATAATTCTAGTTTATGATTAAATTTTGTATCTGAAAAACTGTATTGACTGGTATTTTAATGACGAACGAGATAATTATAGTTAGAACTTCCCGAATCTCTAGCCGACATTGTAGCCCATAGAAAAATGTGCATATGGATGGGTTGATAATGTTTCTGCAATTTCGCTCACCTTTTTGTTTGTTCATTTTGTTGAGCACCGCCAAATCCAGCCGAATTTACTTTGCTTATAATTTTCCATTTTCATTGGTAAGTTGCAACATGATGAGGGATTTGAGATCTTTGATGGAATTAGGCCAACTTCTTCTAAGAAAGTGATGTTTTTTTCATTTGTGGATACCAAATCCTCAAACGAACAAAATATTGAAAAATTTTTGAGTTTGGAATGAAGTAGTGGATGCTTAGTCGCCATTGTTATTTCGCAAAAGAAAAATACTTTATTCATTCAAAGGTTGAACAAAGAATGACCTAAATATAATATGCATACATCTGCACGAAAAAATAACGGTACAAAATTAGAATGCTTGTTCGTTTTTTTTTAATGATTCAAGTAGGTATATACATACTTTGAACATAACAGTTGCATTATATAGGTATGTTACATAAACATGGGTTAAGTGAATTTTGTATATTGCATTACATTTTAACGTATGAGCATTTTAAATGTGCAACTTTGGGCCACGTACCTATATATATTTAGAAAACAGCTGTTGACATTGGATATATAGGATAAATTGAAAGTTTCTTTTAATTCCGATTCCTTAAATCTAAAAGAAACGTTGCATACACCCAAACTCGTACATACCCCAAATCCTTTGATTGGTCTAAGCACAGCGTTTGCAGGGGGCAGCATGTCCCCCCTTACGCGCCCAGCTTTTTATACGCCGTAAACTTTATATATCTATATACATATATGCATCTCTAAGAATTCTCTTTGAACTGTACTCTGTAATGCTGAGTGTTGGCACTGTATTTATTAAAGAAGGCTTACATAAATTCAAAAAAAAAAAAAAATTGAAGAAGAAATTAGTTTTGGTAATTTTCAATTTTCTCATCTAGACTAGAAGACATAAAACCATCTAGTGTTCAATGTTCGATTAAGAATTTATAGGAACATTAAATAATTAAATCCAATTCAGTAATTTGTTTCACAATTTTGAATAAAAAATAGTAACATTTGAAGAAATAATTTTTTTGTTAAATTTTGAATTTGAAAGTATTTTTTTTTTAAATTGTTAACACAAATAACTATATTGAAACAAAATATAAAGGACCAGGATTCTGGCTTTCAGAAAACCTATGATTTTTCTATTGTAATTGTTGCTGTTGTTTTTTAATATGTTGTTTTTCATTTTAAGTATTTTTTTTTTAAAGAAATTGCCCCTCCCGCCTTAACGGGTGGAGGTAGACCACCCTTCCATAGTAAAAAATGCTTGTTTTGACCCCTATAAAAAATCCGTTATTATTTTGCGGCGCCTGAGTTATCGTTCTTGCGCCTAGGTTCATTACAATATATACCTCTCAATATACAGTTAAGTCAAACAAATTTTTTTTAAGTATAGGATATGTCAAAAATATTGGCTCTTATTGTGTTTGTTAATGCATTATCTCTTAAATACAATTTCTGATAGGTGACATTGCTGTTCTTAAATTATAATATTAATAACATTGTTAGATCCAACTTTTAAATAAATATGTCACCCACCAAGCTGTTGTATAATTATACACGAAATAGAAAATACTGTTAAATGTTAATCTGTCCGGTCCTTTCCACTTGACCCTTCTTCGTCAGGCTCACCCAGTAAAGAGCTTTGTTGTGGACACTTACAAGCTTGAATAAAACAGGGTCAAGGTCAATGTATAAATTGTAGCAACGTTGCTACTTTTCACTTTTTCTATGCGAAAATAGCAAACCAATGTTGATATTTCAATATTTTTTGTTTACCCAGATACCTACCTAAATAGAATATCTATAAACATAGGTACTTTTTATTTTTTTTTAAATATAATATCTATTGAGAATAATTTATTTTTTTCTCCACAGACAGTTTTATTAGGAAATAAAGTGGGTATACCTAGGTACTACTTTTTGTTGACTAGCGATAAAAAAATCGAACTCGAGATTTTGATCAAACTTGACATAACGATCATAGCGAATACGAAAAAATGGGTCCGCAATTCCGTCTCTCTGTCTGTCTGCCCACGAGTTTATAGTCTAAACGTTACTAATGTAAGCCCAAATTAAAAAAAAAATTAATAAAAAAAACATTTCGTGATTGCTTTTTTGAAAACTCAATATTTCGAAACTTCGACTTAATCGATTTAAAACAACGGTACCTCTCAAAAAAAAAACGTTAAGAAAAAAATATGTTTCCAAAAAACGGCTCCAAGAATTTTCAAAAAAAAATGTGTCATTAAATTAGGATAGTCCACATTTAATTAAGAAAATATTTTGTTTTTCGTACTTCTTAATGGTACTTCTCATAGAACATAAATAGTAATTTATGTGACCTTATGTTATTCTCAAAATTTTGATTAGTGGGCTACAGTTCTTATCATATCACTTTTCATATTTTTGACTTTTTCCGAACCGATTGAAATTATTTTTTTTATGCAAACGCTTCATAAAAGTGTAAATAAAACTGCATATTCAAATTTTCCAAAAAATGGAAATAAAAAAAAATTTAATTCACAATTTTTTTTTTGAAAAATCGATTTTCCAAAAATTAGTTACTGAACTTTTTTCAAATTAAAAATTTATATGTGTAATTATAATTTTTTAAATTTTGAGAAAAATAAATATAATCAATATTTTTGAAAATTGACGATTTTTTAAGATTACATTAGTTTTAAATGTATATTGTTAAATACTCGATATAAGCACACCAAGATCATTTGTAGAAATGTTGTAGGTAGAGCGTAGAGGCAGAAAGGTAAAAAAAGAAGCGAGACGTTCGAGTTTTACTAGTTCTGACAACAATATAGAGGGTAAAGGAGAAAACCGAACAAGCTGGTTTTGCATTGGTAACCTTCAAAATATGGCGGGTATAAATAAATTATATCAAGGCTATTGCCGTATACATGAATTTGAAGTAAGAATATATATGGGTATACATGCATTTATAGGCAATTATTGAATTTATTTTAAATTTTTCTTTCAAATTTTGGATATTTGGTGGATTTTAGGATTTTGAATTGTAGGAACGCTGCTGCTTATCTATGCGTAAATAGCAAAGCAACGTTGAGATATTTCAATATTTTTTGTTTAGGTATGTAAAATCAAAAAAAAAAATAAAAAAAAAACATTTTTGAATATTTCGAAACTTCGACTTAATCGATTTAAAACATGTGTACCTCTCATAGAAAAGTTAAAAAAAATGTTAAGAAAAAAATATATTTCTAAAAAACGACTCAAAGAATTTTCAAAAAAATGTGTTATTAAATTAGGATAGTACAGTTTTAATTAATATTTAATAAAATATTTTGTTTTGCGTACTTCTTAATGGTACTTCTCATAGAACATAAATAGTAATTTATGTGACCTTATGTTATTCTCAAAATTTTTGAATCGATTAGTGGGCTACAGCTCTTATTTTTTTATTTTTATTTTTTTATTTCGTGATTGCTTACAAACTGTAAGATATAAAATCTTAAAAGCTAATTTTAAAAATAGAGCTAGAAAACTGTATACAAAATTAACAGATTTATAATATTTTAAATTTAATTTCAAATTCTTAAAAAAAGTATTTACAATGTTGTTGAAAAATAAGATTTTAAGGCCTTCTTAATGCTTGTTGGGTTTAGGTCTACTTTTACATTCGGTGGTAAAAAAAAATTGACGCTCAGATGTTAAGCATGAAAACCGAGGGACTTTTAATTGACAAGATCTATGCGAGGTTGCAGTTCTAATTTTATTAAAGCAGTACTGTGGTTGGCGAGAAAAGAGTATATCTGAAAGCAAAATTAAACATCGAAATTCGCGATATTTTACAAAAGGTATACCCAAGAGGCTCTTAGAAAAAACAGATATTCTGTCATATCTGAGTAACCCATGAACATATCGAATCGTAGAGTTAAATGCGACGTTAAGTTTACGTTTGCAAATATAGTTACAATTACAGAAAATTTCGCAACCGTATATTAAAATAGGAATAACCAATGTCTTTGCAAGTAGCAAACGAGTTTTTAACGGTGTGAAAGCTTGAGTTACCCGTAAGGAACGAAGTACGCCATATACTTTACCGACGAGTCCATGAACATGGTTATCCCACGTTAAAAAGCGGTTGAAATTTACTCCACGATTTTTCGCGGTTTCAACATATTCGATGTTAGAACTATTTAATACTATCTTTGGCATATAAGAAAGATCTAGACATTTTCCGGATATGACGAGGCAATTGTATTTCTTAAGGTTCAAGAAGAGACCATTTGATTCAGACCATCTTACCACATTTTCTAAGTCTTCATTAACACAAAACACTCCATGCTCAATAAGACCAAGAGGACAACTGAAATATCGCTGGACGTCGTCTGCATACATATGTGTAGAACAGTTGGCCATCAAAGATGGAAGTTCATTTACATATGCTGAAAACAGAAGAGGCCCAAGAATTGATCACTGAGGTACACCCGTAATATTGGGAAGGAAATTATCCAGTGCTGGCCTAAGATCGTCAGTAACATTCAAAAGTGCGGTGATACAACTGTGTTTCTTACGAAAACCAGACTGTTTTGGCGTAAGCATAGAATTGCTTCTGAACAATCCTCGAAAACTTTAGATAGAAATGGCAAAATGGCTATAGGACTGAATTCATCTGCTTTGGCATTTTTGGGAAGTGGTATGATTTTGACCACCTTCCAAAGATCTGGGTAAGTTCCAGACATTAAAATGGTGTAAAAAACATAGGTTATATGAGGCAGCACGATAGGCAGAATCATGTGCAAAGGTGCCGTATATAAACACAGTTAGAAATATTATTTTAAAACAAATAATATTAATAAAAAATTCTTATTTGAAATTTTGTCTCTTCGATTTTTTGCGAAAATACTTATCAAATCGAAATCTGAAATTTCACAAGAAACCCCTTGGGAACACAAGAAACATTTTAAAATTTTTCGTGGACAACGATTACCACAAATCTCAAGTTTATAATCAAATAATTATTAAAATTAATGTATTTGCATTTGGTAAGAAACTTTATTTTTTCGAGTAGTGACTGTTGCACACAAGTGTATGCCTACATATTTTTATATTTGCTACAGCCAGAAAATTTAACTCTGCCCGTAGAACGAAAAACACACACACCCAACCAACTCCTACTCAACAAAAAAATCCTCCTAAAAAAACAAAAAAAACCTACAAAGTACTTGTTTTCCTTTCCTCTAACTTATAATAAATTTTTTTATATAGTTCTCTCATCAATTTATTATCACACTATTTCTCTTAATACGCATTTTCATAACACACCAACACTACCTAACCTCCGATTTGGTAGTGGAACTCCTGATGAGTAGTGGACCTTATTGCAGGCTGGATGAATTTCGTCGTCATAATAGTGGAAACGTAACTTAATCCCGCATAATTAAATCCCGCCTATTTAAATTGATTTTTTTGGAATTACACACGTACAGACATATATTGAGATTTTTCAGTACTACAGGGTGGGCCAGAGAAACTTACTTATTTGAAAGGTCAATAAAAACAAAAGTACTTCAATTATTGTTTTATTTTTTTTTTATTTGAGAATACAATATCCCAATTTTTTTTTCATGCAGTCTTGAAAATGACATAGGATAAATGGCGACCCCCATTGCGCATACACTGATGAAGTCGATTTTTGAAATTCGTCTCCACTCTTTGCAGCATTTCACATGCATTTTGACGGGCAACAAAATCGCGTTCAGTTAATTCTTAATTATACAACAGCCAATTTATAGGGATGAAATTGAAGGTCTTCATGGAGAATTCGTCGAACAGTGGTGTCAGAAATTCCCACAGCAGCTGCGTGTTTGCGAGCCGAACGCCGGGGAGAACGCACAACTGACTGCCTCACTCTTTTGATATTTTCCGGAGTTCGGATGGTCCGTTGAAGTCCATTTCTGGGTTTAGCGACACTTCCACACTCCCTAAAAGCCACGACAGAATCGAATTACGGCCAGGAACGAGTCTCTGAGGAGGAATTTCAAAGCGAGCGCGGAAGGCACGTTGCGTAGCAACAAGTGAGCGACCGTTAGAAAAGAAGCTCTCGACTGCGAAGGCCGGCTGCTCTCTAGACCAGAGCATGATGGCAATCTGACTGGAGGAAGCAACAAAGTTGGGAACTTCCCCATCCAGATGCGCCCCCTCTCGCCCCTCTAACCGCCCAAATCACCGCGCGGGAATTTTTTCAAATAAGTAAGTTTCTCTGGCGCACACTGTATTAGAAGGGATTTCCAATACTTTTTGCACAATACTATTTGGTACTTTTGAAAAATAAATATATATTTAAGTATTAGAAAAATATTTTTATTAAGATTTGGAAAAAAAAACTTTTTTTACCAACTTTTTCTTCGATTTCTTTTAAATAATTGTATCTCTTTGAAGAAAATTTTAGGTTTTAAAAACAATTTGTTATGAATAGGTGCCCTAGACCTCCATCTAGCGCAAAAAATCGAACGAATGAAATTCCTCGTCGAATAAGAAAGTATTTAAATAACAGCAATTCTGCTGTGTTTTTTTTGTGAATTATCAATATAATTGTTGTGTATTATTGTTGGGCTACGGAAAATTATTTTTTGTAAGGTTATGGAAAAAAGTACTTTTTTAACAACTTTACATTTACGTATCTCAATCCATTCTTTTCAAGACGACCAAATAATCACAAAGAGGTATAAAATGATTTCAGACAGTTCTAACTAACTAGGATGCTTAGTTAGCCGCAAATCGAGTTTAAAAAAAATATGTCGATTTTGAAAACTGATAGGTGAACCCTCATGTAGTTTCTTTAAGTCCAAAAAATGTTTAATTCCAAAAAGTTTTGCATACACCCAAAATGAACCCCACCCCAAATCCTATAATTGGCCCAGGCAGGGGTGTTGCAGGGGGACAGCATGCCCCCCTTACGCGTTGTGCTTTTTGCAGAAAAAAAATTACTTCGAGCTTAAAGAGAAAAAAAGTGTTGTTTTTCAAGGCTTTAGGACGCTTAGTTTGTCTGCAAAGCCGATTGAAAGTTGAAACTCCATAGAGCACGAATATGCAAAATAAGTCGCTAGGGCAAGCCGTTTAGCCGCAAACAGAGTTCAAAGTGTGTAAGCTTGCATACCTCTAGGACGCTTAGTTTGCCCGCAAATTGAGTTTAAGGATAACATTTTTTTCGAAATAAATTTAAAGTTTTGAAAAGAATTTTATAAGAAAAGTTGCCCTAGGCCTCCATCTAGTGCAAAAAATCGGCTAATTGACCTGCTTAAGTACTTTTATTATACGACGAATTTTTTTTACAGAAACAATAAAATTCTCCGTCCAATTATAAAATTTTGAGCAAAAGTAACTTTGCAGCAGTGGACGTAATCCGCCCACCCACCATACCCACCGCCCATAAACCATACCTACCTACCAACCACCCACCATGCATACCTACTTACCTACCAGCCAACCAACCACCCACCCACCATACCTTCCAGCTACCCACCAGCCATTTGAAATCTATTTTTTATCTCTTATTGAGGTCTTGCCTCTACCGAGTTCTAAAAAGAACTGAAGAATTTCCGGAATCAATCCTCATTTTATACTTTTCTCCCTTCGTTCTCCGTGATTTTCACTCCTTCGAGTGTCTAAAACTAAAAGTAGTGAAATTCTAAAAAATAGCCGTCTTCTAAAAATGCAAAAGGGGAGGAGTTTTGATTTGATTGGCCAAAATAACAAAATCGTATGGAGAATGAAAATTTAATACAGCACCGTCGCTTTGTATTAAGAAAGGTAGTAAATCGGCAGAATTTCGTTGCGCGGGATTTTGTGGCGAGGGATTTCTTTACGCGAGATTTAGTTACGCCGAATTATTTGGCGCGGGATTAAATAGCCAACCCCGTAATAGTATACAGGTGCAAAGCTCTTTCGCAATCATGACTATGCTGGGTGGAGTCTGTTTGTCACCGTCATAAATAGTTGGGACGGAATGCAAATTGCAATTTGATTCCGTACAAAAATTAATGGTGGTATCATCTTGGTAGTTCATTTTACGATTGATTTGATAATATCAATCCTTGACGTCTCGTTTTTTTGTCTTCGAGCCTCAAATTATGAATATGGCGGACAGAGAAAAATAGACGCCATTATAGGGTACTGGCGGAATACGTCAAATGCACAAAAAATGGCAGATAAATCACTTTGAGGGAAAACATTGTTCGATTCTCTATATCAAGTTGTTTTCTTTACCCTCTGTGTCACTAGATGTATAGAGAAAGGGATGGGACACTTTAGAGAGAGATAGCTTGGTAAAAAGCCCTGTTGGGAACGAACTAGTGCGGTTGCTTGTGTAGCGAGTTTACACGAGAATTTTAACGAAATTCCTTACGGGATTCATGGTAACATGTAGGCCATAGGAAAAGAACAGTGATGTAATCCGCCGGACGTGTCACACAGAGCGCGGACGTATGTCATCATTAAAACTTTTTTTTGTCAAAAATGAATTATTTATCGAGGCGAAACAAGGCCCACTCCGCAAATTAGTGGGGTATTTATATATTTCGCAAAAATAATCATTACTACATAAGTAGAATTTATTGAATTGCAACACAACAAAATTGCTCATCACACTTGCTATTGCAGAACTCAGCAAAGAGGTACAGTGGGAACCACAAATCCCGGCGAGGCAACTACACTAAATTATATTTTTTTTAAACTTTTATCGGTCAGTCCGAACTCAAAAAGATGAGTAAAATATTAAAGCAAAAATAAAGATATAAACGCTTTTTGAGAAATTATAAAAAGAAAAAAAAAATATAAAAGTTAAATCAGTGTGATTATTAAGGTTAATAATTTGACACCCTTGCTAAAAGGATTTTTGCAAAAATTGGCGATCAAGGACCATGCGGCGTTGGAGTCCTGATCGGCAGTTCCCTTCTTTCTCCCCCGGCGGCTAGATTTGTATCAAGATTTCGAAGAAGCGGTCCTACTACCCCAAGATAACATTTTTTCAAATCTCGATTTAGAATTTGTTCAAGATCTCAATCAAGACTTCAAGCAAGCGTCAAGTCAAAAATCAATCAATCATCAATCAAGACCGTACGCAAGCATTTTATCGAGAATCGAAGCTTTGTAATTCTAGTGCCTTCTCACCTGATTTTTTTAATACAAATTATGTGTAATTTGTTTAAAGTAATGTAAGACGGGAAATCGAAGTAATCACATGTTCAGTTAAATAAACACATCACATCAAAGATATTATTTTTTATTTGATAGTATATTGTTTAAAATCATTGGATTTCTACATAAAAAAAAAGAAAAACAAAAAACGTAGCGGAAGGAACCTTGAGACGAACACTACTCGCGGAATGGTGTACACGCCATCGGGGTTGTGAATCGTCTCCTGGTTTAGACGCGGCTGTTTGTGGAAAGGGTGTCAAACCTCATGCAGACAGTACACCTAGGTCCACCAACTTCCACTTCCAACGCTATCTCAAAACCTCTTACGTGTGGGGGGGGGGGGGGCTACGATGTCTCCGGGAATCATCGCGACAGTTGGTATCGCCCTTAGTCAGGGTACTCTGAAGGGGATAAAACTGCCCTCCAGCAAGGATAGACGGAACGCCGAGAGAATACTGAAGACTTTAGGCGACTTGCCGAAGTCAGAGCTAAAATCAAAGCAATCCGCTAAACTTGATAAGGCCAAAGGCATTCTCAACACCAGGATCAGCGGAGACTTAACGTCGAAGCGAATAAGGTCCTTCGAGGGAACCATACCGGAACCCAAAAGGCAAACGGTGCACAACACCGGCACCTTCTCAAGGAAAGATTTGTCCTTCAGTGACGTGTTGAAGAACAAATCTATCCTCGCTGTCATAGACAGAAATAATGCAGACGGAACGATCACTTACGACCATTGGCAAAGGGTCTTAAAAAAGCTCCAAGCCTCATACTGGACCCTTATGCAAGAAAACCCAGGGGAACCTGCAGTTTTCGAGGATGCGGGCTGGTACCAAGGCAGAGCTAAGCTCGCTGCCTTTGATAGTGAGAGATCGTCCGGTCTGTACAAACTTCCTATTAGTAGGCTTGAAGGTTTGTGGTCTGGTGCAAACCCTTAGGTCGTATCCAGGGAGGACATCCCCTGCAGACCAAGAGCCCGCACCAGAACACCGGCTGAGCTTACCGACAAGGATGTAATCCTCAAAATGATTCAATTTGGTAACCCAGCTTTGCCCACCCATGACTGGAAAGTTGCCAAGCTCTAGGATCCGGCGGGCCCTAATAGATCGTTTGTAAGTGATAAATAGGGACTCGTTGGATCCCCTAGCGGAAACTCAAGGAGTGGTACGGTTTGAGCTGGGCGACCATTACTTTAAATACAGATGCCCTTACAATATTTATACTTTTTTGAACTTATTTCCATATTAGGTATTAAATTTTAGTTTTTATTTTTAGAAAGAGGTTGTGTGCTCACAAGGAGGTCTACTTATTAAACCGATTCAAACAATTACAACTGTCGAGCTTGAAGATGAATGTGAGCGATTCTGGACCGATATTCAGTAATTTCGGCGAGTGAAGTGAGATAACTCGCCTTACTCGTCGACTCATCTCACTTTCTGCCAAGAAGTGATTCGGCTATTTCAATGAAATGAGTATGCCTGAATTTAGTTTCGAACACCTAAATGTCTTGAAGCAACTACAAAATGTAGGTAGCTACAATGCTACATACATACATCAGCAAAAAAATGTAAACAAACAAATCAAAACAAGAAAATGTTCAATAAATTAAATCCAAAGGAAGTATTTATATTAAATACACATATCTATACAATTACATCTGCATATTAAGTACATTAAGTACAAATGCACATGTCCTACATTGTTATTAATGCGATTTACAAGATTATTGCATTTTTCCATATTTTTTATAGTTTGTTGGATTCTCTTGTGCTAGTGCGATGTCTTTGTAATTTTTATTTCGTGTACGTGAATAGGTGTGAAATAATTTTTTGAGAAAATGTATTCATTTTTCATTTATTCATTATTCTTTTACACATTTTATACATACATAAATATTTACAAAATGTTGTTATTTACAGTATAGTTGAGAGTAGCTAGTGAAATTTTGTATTTTGCTTATAAAACTAAAAATAGTTTTAGATATCACTTTTAAAAAGACAAAATCAATCAATGTAGGTTGACAATATTTGTTTTTTTTTTTAAATTAACAATTGGACTGATATAATATATTTATTATTAAAAAGAATTAAATTTAACATTTATGCAATGTAGGTGAGTAAATCTTCTATCTCATCGTGATAAAAATCAAGAAGCCATGATTTAACATTTTTTAAAAATTTGTTTTGATTTCTTATAACTCTTATATCAACAGGAAGATAATAAAAAAGTTTACAAGATACAACTGGGTAGGAGTTTCTATAATGAGTGGTGCGAAAAGCTGGAATTTTGACAACATGACGGGTAATGCTACGTGAAATACGTGAACCAAATATTGGAGTTTGCATTTATCCACCTCTCATATAAAATGTTTTAGTGATTCTAAAATAAAATTGATGCCTAACTGGAAGGATTTTCAAAGATCTAAACAATGACATAGCGAGAGGAAGGCGATGTGCGTTACTAATTTTTCTTATGGCGCACTTTGTAGGATGATTGGCCGTAGATTGGACATGTAGATGTAGGCACCTCCCCAAACACTAATCCCATATTGGAGTTTTGAATGGAAGATTCCATGGTAAACAGTTTTGAGTGTTTTATTAGAACAACACTTTTTTAACCGATAGAAACACCTAATAGAAGAGCGCAAGAACTGTTTCAAACCAGAAATGTGTTGTATCCAACTCATATTTTGATCAATCGTAGTACCAAGGTATTTAAAGTCCCTTACTACTTCAATTATAAAACAGTTAGAGTTGCAGGCTTCACTTTCCTTAAATGTTGTTTCAGACATAGATGTACAAACACAATCATTAAGCTAAAACGCTGACAATCAAACGAGTGGAAGTTAACTTCGGCATACAGTGGCTCATTCGAACCTACACTGAAAAACATTAATTTGGTTTTGCCACTTACAATTACCTTATGTGAAGCAAACCATAATCTCAATAAATTAATATCATGGTTTGGATCAGCTATCAGATTTAGTGGGCTCGTTGAACCATATGCGATTCCAAGATCATCTGCAAAAGCCGTAACTCTACCTGCAAAAGGTAAGGAAAACAAAGAGTTAATGAAAATCAATAACAGAACTGGTCCTAAGACTGACCCTTGGGGGATACCTAACCTTATGACCTGGAAATTGCTTAAGAAATATC
Source organism: Philhelius pedissequus (assembly GCA_910595825.1). Taxonomy (NCBI): domain Eukaryota; kingdom Metazoa; phylum Arthropoda; class Insecta; order Diptera; family Syrphidae; genus Philhelius; species Philhelius pedissequus. The sequence goes on from OU343161.1 coordinate 155,887,296, forward strand.
CGATTTTACTCTTAGTACACGGTTTTTTAAATAAGAAGCGAACCAGTTACACATAAAGCCACGAAAAACCGGCATCAAACAGTTTATCCAAGAGAATATCATGAGCAACCATGTCAAATGTTTTGGTATTATCCACAAAGAGACCGGCGCAAGACTTACTTTTATCCAAAGCTTTGTTAACAAAGGAGCAAAAACATAAAAGAGCATCCTCAGTGGAACACCCTTCCCAAAATCCAAACTGTACTGGAGTAAAGAATTTAATTTTTGCCAAATGCGCGCACATTGGTTTTTTTCAAAGTTTTTTGAAAAACCTTCGAGATAGAAGATAGCAAGGGAATGGGCCTTTAGTTGTTTTTTTTTTTCGATTACCCTGTTTAAAAAGTGGTAATACGTCTGCGCATTTCAGTTGGTCAGGAAAGGTTCCGCTAAAAATACTTAAATGGAATAAATGTGCTAGGAAATCAACTATGTTTGGTGCAATTTTTTTGAGTAAAACATAAGAAATGCCATCGTTACCACAAGAGTTCGAGTTATTCAGAGAGTAGATCGTCCGTAGGACTTCTAACTCGGTTATTTCTCCAAAAAAGAAGCTATTTGCAGTTATCGTACTTTCATGCCCTTGACACCTTACACGTCTGCTGTAAAGCGACCTACAGTTTGGTTTGAAAGACATATCGCCGACTGAAAAAAAGAATTCATTAAATGTATTAGCTACTGCTACTGGCTCAGAAATGTCAACACCTCTCCATTCAGCACAATGGGGTTAAGTTGATGAGGCGTACTTCTATTACCTAAACCATTTATTATTCTCCACTCCTTTTTTTGGTTTCCATGCGCGTTTAGACATTTTGAATAGTAGTAGTTATTGCGTGAGGTCGAAATTTCCTTAAGAATTTTATTACTCAATTTCTTACACCGTTTTTAAAGTTTGAGTTAAGTGGATGCTTATAACATAATTTGCGGATTTTATTTTTTACTTTAACTTTTTGCAAAATATAAGTGCTTATCCAAGGTTTTAATATTAACTGGCATTTCTTTTCTGTGACTGTGAAACTAGAGTTTCTTATATATATTTTAAAATGTTTAAAAACGAGTCATATGCTTGAGAACCATTTTCCTCAGCAAAAACCTCCTCCCACAATTCAAAACGCAGTTGATTATTAAGTAAGGAATATTTTATATTAGTTACAATCTGTGCAGAAGTCAAACCGTTAGTTTTGTACCAAAAACACCGTTGATAAAGATACCTGTTATACTATAGTCAGTTATACCTAAATCAAAGTTGATACCTAAACAATTACCCAAAGAGATTTTCACAAACCGACCAAAAACATGATCAATGCACTTGCCTGATATTGACTTTGTTAGTTGTAAAAGCAAGATAATATTCAGATACCTCGCTAAAAGTCAAGTTGTCAATGTTGAAATCACCCAATACAACGAGATTACACCCATTTACATCAGGAAGAAATTTTGAAAAATCCTCCAGAAAGGATTGCGAAGATATAGCCTGTAGTCTATAAATCATCTGTGTATACATCTTGAATAAAAACTCCTACACCACCTGCTGGATATATTTCATTCGTGGTTGCATAAAATGAATAACCGGGAATTTTAAAATCATTCGTTTCGCAAGAAAAAATCCATATTTCAGATATAAATATCAAATCTGGCAAATATTTAAAAGCTTCAAGATTACAGACAAGTAAGTCGAAATTTTGCCTCATACTACGTATATTTTGATGAACAACATAAAAAGTTTTACTTTCATTTAAGTTTAAGCGAAAAATTTTATATCAACTACTCTTCGAAATTATTATGATTAGTAAACATTGTACAAAAATAATTTGAATAAGTCGAATTAGTCTTGTAATATACCTAAATCTTTTATAGCAACAACTCTACCCTTATCAACCTTACGCAACATTTTGAAACCATAGATAATTAAAGTTTTTAGATTTTTTAATTTTTTTTGCTTCCATAAATAATGCACGATTAAATTTAGTTAGAGAATCATTAACATAAATATTAGCCTTTTTCCCCTTTACAAATAGTGCGGCTTATTTGTTGCATTCCTTTTCCGCTTCATAATTTTTTGTTTGACTTCTGGTGATGAAAAAAAAGAAGAAATACTTACCCAAAAACGTTAATACACCAACAAATGAAACATGTCACTCCTGAAATTTCAGGCGAGTAATCTGACATTTCATTTCACTCACTCACTCCCTCACTGTTACTAGCTGAATCGATTTTTAATCAAAAGTGACTCATCTCACTCACTCACTGCGGTTTCGAATTAGCTGAATATCGGCACTGGTTTCGATTCTGATTCAAATCTATAAAACTCCTTGAAGGTAGTGATTGATTCCGTTCTTTTATGATCACGCCACAAGGGGTACGTTATAAAAATGTGAGTATTATCTGATTTATAACCTGAAACTGATTTTTTTTCTTTGCCGTGTTTATGAATACTTACTGTAAATAATTATAAATATAGGGCCATCAATCTGAAAGTCTCCCAAAAGCCGAAATATAGATTACCAACCCGTACACCGAATATTAAAATATCAATATTTTTGATTCTTTATTTATTACGTCAAATTAGCTTGGAGAGAAAAAAGCAAAGCAAACCATTCGCATTGAAAGTCGATAGGCAAGTTAAGTTTATCTGTTTCTTCTTTCTTTACGCATGAGTATTTCATGTACGCTTCTGTCTAGAATGTGCAAGGATAATCACTTCTTCCTTCGACTGTGCCGTTCGTTTATATTCCGAATATCGAACATTTATAGCAAACCAAATTATTCTTAAAATTGGAAAGCCAAGAGAGGGTAAGCATTCTAGTCTCTAACACTTACATAAGAGATTTTATTCATTACAAATTTATTTATAGTATTGAAAAATCTAGAGAAAACATGCATTCACAATTTTTTTTGTCACAGGAGCAAAATCGTTTAATTGACTATAATAGCCTATCGATTATCTTTTTTTTCGTAAAATCCGTTATATTTCGTAAGGAGAAACAGATTTGTGTTTATGTTTACTTGAGTTTTTTGTTAGCTTTATTCCAAATTAATATGCGTTTCGCCCAGAATAGAAGTTTGTTAAATCAAATTTTAATCACTCTACAATGTCTAATTACTTCAGTTCAAATTGCTCAATTACTAGCAATGTATATTTATTTAAGCGGGTTTCGAAATACATACATTCAAATGTTCATTTGTTAAAACTAAATACAAAACGTAGTATAGTTCTTTATATTGTTGAAATTTTTCTACTTCAACGAAGTTAGTGGGCATTTAATTTTTTTCAATATATTGTGGTAAAGTTTTCTTTGACCTCTTTCGAAATCCCTGACTTTCAAATCGATTGGCAAGCGTTCTACAGACCTATTCGCATGAAATTTTTATGTGTAAATAGGGTGGATTCCTTACTGCCAAACAATACGGCCTAAAACGCTGTAGAAAAAAACGTTCATTTCTACGAAAAGCAAGGAAAACCTTTTCGATTGCAAAGGGAAATCACATGTTTGATTTAGTTCAGACACTCCTAAATATGAAAGGAACACTACAAAACTATCTTTTTTGAAGCTAAGATCGCTGATAGCTACTAGCTTTAAGTATTTGTGTGTACATTTATGTAGATTTTAATAGATAATAATAATAATCTTTTTGAACAGCTAAGATTTTTAAAGGAAAACATATGACCCTGTTTTGAACACCGGGAAGCTAAAAAATAGTCAGTTGGGTAGTTGCTTAGGTTTTCCAACACAATATATTTATATATACATATATATACTATAAATATGAATTACATAAATATTTATATATATTTATATACACATACAGTAACGAAACCAGTGCAGCTTTTTATTCACATTTTATTATGTATGATTATTTACTGTTTAAGCCACGGAGACATCTTCTCAGTTTTGCTGAGGTTTACTGCGCTGGGTGTTGTGGCATTAAAATCTGATATTGTTGATGAGGATTTTGGGGCGTTCCCTGGTGATAATAATTGGGAACCAATTGAGGGTGAATAACGGGACACATAACATGGTACGGTTGAGCTGAAGTTCCAAAACTCGTCTGAGGTCCCCCGCCTGCTGGAGAAGGTTGTGGTGGCGGATGGAATTGTTGGTGTGGCTGACCTGGTGAAGAAGTAGTAGAAGGTGGTGTTTGCGCTAAGAATTGAATTGACTGCGGAGGTGGTTCATGAAACATTCGCACCTATTAAATTAATTAAAAATAAAGTTATTCTTATCTCATCGCATTTTGCTTATTTAATTACCATTGGTTGATATGGTTGCGAAGTGAAATGTGGCGGATGCGATGATTGTTGATAGTGGATAAATTGTTGTAATGGAGCTGCTGTCAATAATGGCTGTCCCGTAGCAGCAGCCGCTGAGACATGCATTTGTGATGTTGCAACAGGACCTAAATAAGAAAACAAAGTATTATTTAATACATATTGATATGTACATATTTTTTAAGAAACTAAATATTTTAAATGCCAAATATGTCAACTAACTTTCCTGTCTTTAATTAAGCTTACAAATGAAGAACGGAGACAAAATTAAGACACCGAATTAAGAAGAGAAAAAATTATCCTTACTGCTAAAATATGAATGTGCAAAAACAATTAATTTCTTGTTTGAATTTGCTGCATTAGAAGAACTTCTTCTAGAAGTTTTTGACCAAGTTGGTTCTTTATTTGGACTTTGGAGAATATTTAAAAAGTGATTCTCATTGGCTTTATTGGTCGTAATGATGATTAAATGAAAGCAATTTTCATTTTATTTTCCCAACGTTTCGACGGTGGTTGCCGTCTTCTTCAGGGGTGTCTTTATTTACAAAATTAAAAAGAGATATAATATTGTACATATTGATACAAGTAAACGAACAAAATATGACTTACATAATGTTAAATTTTAAGATTTTTAATATACCAAACAATAATTTGTTTGAAAAATATTAAAAAAAAAAACAGATTCTGTTTTTTTGTATGTGTTTCAAACAAATTATAATTATTCCTCTTATTACGAATTACAAAATGAGCGAAAAAAAATAAAATAAAAAAGAAGAAATATATTAGCGTATACAAATAAAACCCAACCACTTTGTATCAGATTCGATGTTAAAACATTTTATTTTAATCATATGACCCTCTCTACAGCCGACTGGTATAAAAACTTCATAATTTTTCGGCATTTTGTAAAATGTTCGATTTTATGGACTGAAAGACTGGATTCCATTGTGCAATGTACGTTTCCTTAAAATTTCAATAAGAACAATGTTTAATTCTTGCACTTTCGTATATATTCCTGCCATGCCTAATACGCAGATCACTCTGAAATTTCGCTGGCGCTTTTCTCTCTAAGCATCAGCTAAAATCCGAGATAAAATTTGACATAAGAGAGTTGTGGATAGTTTAAAATTTGACACGAGAGTTATGTGGAGAATATGCCAAAAACAGCTGTTCTGACAAAATTATTTATACATATTTCCGAAGTTCAAGTCATAATTTATTTAGTATGATAATTTATAAGACAAAACTTACAACATACTCTTTTTTCTTCAACGTCCCTTTGCTGTAGTTTCTTCTGCAAGCAAAACTCTTGAACTATCATCTCCACTATGTAGTTATCTGTACTCGTTCCACATTCAATGTCACTGCTTCCTATATCTGAAGCCTGACCCACCACACCAAGCATTCGTAGTTGTGGTGGAATAAGTTTTGTTGTTTTTCGCATTGCAGCATAACAATATCGAAAATGCCTACGTGTCCCCAAACGTCTTGGACGAATCTCGGGAAACACAAATAATACAATCTGTCAAAATTTAGCTTGCGAATTAATGTGCTGGACATTTATTTCCTGCGCTAAATTCTGAAAGATAGTGAAAGTACAGTGAAAACAAAAAAGTTGATTTTTAAGCTGGAGCTGCGTACCTCTCCGCTAAAATGCTTGGCTAAATTTTGGAGAGAATTCTGTATGGGAGCGAAATTTTAGCGTGAGCTGCGTACTTACTCAAAGAATGAACAGTTAAAATTTGCACAACCTCGTTTAATTTTACATGGGACGAAACGTGTAAGCATCATGACTGCATTTTGATTAAATTCGATTTTACAATGCTCTGTTGTTACTGCATTATCGACGATCTTCGTTGAAAGGAAATCCAACATATAGAAATAAAGGAAACTACTCATAAAATAACAATCTATAAGCATATCTTATTCTTCGGCATACTAATCTATATTGCAGCCATTTGCAAACTCTTACTAACCAAATCAAACCAGTCCAAAATTACCTTCAAACCTACTAAAAGAAACATGAAATTCAACTACATGCAATTACGATCTCATCGCCATAAGCTCACTTAAGAGTGCAATCAAAATTGTATGACCTTTCTTACTTCTAAACTTGTGCTTAGATTTGCTCGAGACTAATAATCCAACACATATTTTTACCGTGCGTCTGCTTCTAACAAACAATGAAAATTTTGCGAGTATTGTGGCTTCCAAAAAAAATTGAATACACCCGCGCCAGCGCAGCGGTGGGAAATTGTTGTTTTTAATTTATTTTGTAAATATCTCTTCAAACTTTTATTTTGCAAATTTATTGTGCATTTTAAAAATAAAAAGATCAACATTTGTGTGGATGCCACAACCAACAAGATGTTTTTTTTGTTATATGTCAAACCAGACGGGAATTAATAAATGTACAACGCAAGTGTTTAAAATAAATGGCGCAAAATTTTAAACGATTTAGTAAAATGTTAAAGCCACTTTTAGCATTTTACTAAGCTAAAAAGATGATTGAGCTAATTTTGAACGATTTTAACATTTTACTAAAGTTAAAAACACGGAATGGCTACTTTAACTTTTAGCAATTTGCTAAATCCATTTAGAAATCTGATAGTATATCAGCCTGTCACGCGGGGTGCCCAGGTTCGAGTCCTGCTGGTGCACAATTTTTTTTTTTTTTTTTTGTAAATAATGAAGATAAAATGATGAAAATAGAAATAACTAATACTTTTTTTAGAGCACATGTTGGGTTTTCATCAACATATAATTAATTTACAACGCATAACCACAATAATTGTGTTCATCAAAATTCAAGCCCTACAAATGCTCAGCTTTCTGCATAATTAGCAATTTGCTAGTTTAGAAAAGGTTTAAAAATTTTGAAATAGTTATTCAATCAATAAGCACTTAGGAAATTGCTAACTAGTAAAATGTTAAGCCCTTAACAATGGGTTGTTTAAAATTTTGCGCCAATATCTTTATTTAAATTTAAAAACTTACGATAAACTTAATTTTACTAGTTACATTTAAACAAAGCAGGACGTTTCCTTCGGACCTTGTTGCCTGTGATATCAACGGATATTCACTCAGTGCGATACATTGCCGAATTAACGAATTGTGATGTAGACGATGTGACGGTAGCGATATTGATCCTTCAACTGCTCTTTTTAACTGACGTTTTGCTGGTTTGCATTCAGTATTTATGTGATCTGGCTTCATGTATTTAATTACTTTTTTTTCTTTTTATCATTGCTTGGAAGATAAACTTTGTTCTTACTATGTTAATTACTGTTTTTATTATCATTGCTTGCAGGATAAACTTCTTTGTTCTTACTATCTTAATTACTTTTTTATCATTAGCAGCGTTTTATTATGCACGAAAACCTATATAGGTCAGAGCTTTGCATGCATCACAATAACACTACAAGATCTTGATATTTATCCAGGGGTGCCAGCACGTAACTTGATACAATCGAGCATTGCTCATCGGCGTTGAACTCGAAACAAACATTTTTTGGCAGCACGTAACTTGAAACGAGTTTCACTTTGACTTGATTTTGACTTGCCCTAAAAAAATTATTGTGAACTAGAATTTGAAAAGTCAAATAGTATTTTTAAATTAAAATTCTTTTCTCAATTTTAAAATCCGCATTGAATTATGATATTTTTTGATTCGGAAAGCAAAGATGAGGTAGCTTCCAATGCTAAGGCCAATAGAAAATATTTAAGAGATAATACCAACCCATTGAATTTTGTGGAAATGAGTAAGTGTTCAGATTAAAAAAAACATCAAAATAATAACTTTTTTTTAGTTTTTACCAACAATAAAGATTTTTTCCTCTTGATATTCAACACGACACACATCCCAAGAATCGTAAGAGGCACTTCGGCTCCCCAGTTTTACAGCTTTGTGCAACATTAAAGCTGCTAGTCAGTGGGAGTTATCAGACCAATGTGTTAAGAAATGTATTATTAAGTATGTTTTAATGTCTGAAAGAGTGCAAATGAGAAATATAACAGCATTCCACAAGAATTTAGTGAACAAAATAATTTAATGTGTTGATATGAGTGCCACAGACAACGTCCGAGTTTTTTCAGCGAACGTTATATTTTTTTATTTATCGACATAATGTTCATGCAGATGGGATTAGTCATGTTAGTAATTATATATATAAAATATTTAATAATTTAAAAAAAACATTTTGAAGAAATAATAAAGAAATTCGAATCTATATATTTTGTTTATTTGTTCCAAAGTCAGCCTACGACAACTATATACTTTCGAGTAAATTTACTTGTTTCAAACGTCATTTTTGAGCTTATATGCGCCGATTCTAACGGTACACTCGAGTACACTCGATCGAACCAAAATAGGTGCTGTCAATTCCCGATTGTAACGACAAAACTCGATTGTTTCAAGTTACGTGCTGGCACTCCTGTTCAATATTCCTGACCCAGAATTTAATTACATATCTCACCACCAGGATTAGCTTTTAACTTGTACAATTTGGTACTTCAATTTTTAATTGTCAACCACGGTGTTGCGAGGTAACCAAACAACTACTTATAATTTATTAAGTCTGCTTCTACACTAGTGCAATTTTTATGTGGTTTTCGATTGGTAAAAGATATCAATTTTGTCAAGTTAAATCCTTCCATTGGGAAAACAAAAATTGGTTTCTGAATCAATTTTGCCGATTTGGGGATCAAACACTCTTTTCACTAACACTAGTATAATTGAATACATTTACTTTGACAACTAGTAGTTTAATATACACGAATACAATCCAATAACATATCGAAAACAAAATCAATTCAAATCACTTTCCATCAAATATATATATTTAGCAATGGAAATGGAAAGCAAAACTTACTTTTGTTCAAGAAAAACAAAATCATCTTTCCGCACTCCTTATTCTTTACTCAAACAATAAGGAAAAGCACAACGAAAAAGAGCAATAACTCAGTTATTTTATTTACCCCCGCCACCAGATCTCCAAATTACTAGGTCCGTTCCCGTACTCCCTACAACTGCGAAAAGCTACGAAATTCTACCAAAAATAGTTAAATCCTGTTCCCGTACTCAAAATTTTCGTAGTTTTTCACAGAAGAGAATGCTCATGAGAGAGCAAAATATTTCCCCAGGCTGCGAATTTTAGTCCAAGAAATTTCTTTGGACAAAATTATGAAGACTGTCAAATGAAGGAAAAAAGAATAAAACAATGCCTAAGCTGTCAGTTGCCAAGAGTGTATCGTTACAAAAGTTGAAAATAATGGAATTTATAGTCTGGTCGGGCTCATCCGTGCAATAAATTGATATTTGTGACATCAAATTGGTTATTTTAAGAACTAATTTCACGCAAATCTTAATAAACATTTTCAAAAATACAGTTTTATGATGACGTTTAAAAAATTGCAAAAATTGTTGTTCAAAGCGTTCCCGTACTTTTGTGAAAATTTGTTGCCCTCTGAGAGATTATTACCCCCACTCTTGCAAAAATGAAAGTCTTCACATTTTTGTGCACAAAGTATGGGAACACACTTACTATTACGCGGTGCAATACAGTTCAAACGCCTAGTAAAACACTTATGCGACTAATAAACTCAGATCTCTATAACACACTGGATATTTAGTTCCTTAGGCCGCGACTCGATTAGAAATATTTTTTTCGGCCATTATTGCAGACACTACTACTAAAAATTTATATTTCTTTGCTATGTGGGCAAACATAAATCGTGAAATTTCATTCTTCTCCAAGAAGCGCTAAGCGCTTTATGTACTTAATAATAGGAATAATCTGTTTTTTAATTAATTATTAAAATTTAACATGAAAATGAGCAAATTATGAACAAGATTCAATGTGACATTTTAGGTTATTATTTTCGCGGATGATATTCATATTACATAAAGTTTAACTTACGGTAAGTTCCGAAAAATTTAAACTTTATATAAGATTCAATGTTTTGTGAGAAATTTGTGCACGATTAATGTTCTTCTTCTGAGAAGACAAGAAATAAATACAGATACTTATGTCTCAAAATAAAAAAAAATCCAGACATAAGCGGGCTCCACAAGAAATATTGACTACATGACACATTTCTGGCAATCATTTATTTCAAGTGGAGGCCTGGATTATAATAGTTTTTTTAAGCAATTTAAAAATGAGATAAAAAATAGTGGCGCGAGCCGAACGAGGGGAATATCCAAAAAAAAGGTTGCCTTTTAGCATCATTTATTTTTTTTTAGCAGGTCAAAAATCTTTTTATGGGGGAAATCTTCGCGTCCGGTTTTGCATTGAATTCATGCATATGAAAAAGGATTGTGTATTCATTAAAGTTTTTTTTGTTCTTGTCTATTCTCTAACTTTTTATCCCGACCGACTACATTACGTTTCATGAGTGAAATCAATAATAATCTCTCATATATGACCGCTGTCATATAGGATTTCACCAAGGCATTTTTCATTGATGAGTGAATTTCCTACTAGGTTAGTGTGTTTGGAGCCGAAAGTTTCGCTATAGTATGGGGGAGCCTTAATTGAGTTCTTTTATACACAATTGGCAACTTCACTTTAACAGAAATGAAAATAAATCCCTTCAAGCAAAAACACGAACTCGAATTTCTCGGTTCACTTTGGAATAACTTTGGAATCCAAAAAAAACTGTGTCTCACGTATAGTTAATATCTTCTGTGTGCGCATGCAAAAATTAGAACTAGAATCGAAATTATTTTTTTATGGACAGAGCAGTCGATATTCGAGTGGGGAGTATTTTTATGGACTAGAAATCAAGATACATGGAGACACACAGTTGTTGTTTGTCTTGAATTTTGCAGAGTAAACAAGCAACAAGGAAATTTTTATCTTCAAGGAAAACCAAAATACATAATAACAAACATATATAGTTTATAAAATAATATTTTAAAATAAAAAAACGGGATTTTTATCAAATAAACAAAGAAGTATTTAATATGTGTAAAAGAGCATAGGTACATGTTTCTTATTAAATTAGTTCATTTTTTTGGATCCGTTTTGGATTCCATTTAGGTTCCGTTCTCGCTGAGTAGGGTCAAATAGAAAACTCTCTCTCTCACAATACATTCCCATAATGGCTCCGTGGTGATTCTAATTTCCATAATAATTTGATCTGATTTGGAATCGTTTCGGATTCGTTTTAGGGTTCATTTATGAAGTGGTATCGGATCTAAAACGGAGTCGCTTGCTTAAAGGGAAATTCATATTCTAATTATTTGAAGGCAATTTTTATTTTCAAAACGCGAATTTGAATGATTTTCTTATGATGCTGGGGATTCTTGAGAACCTGTGATTTGTGAACAAGTATTTCCATTTTTTGAAGAAGATCCTCCATTGAACTGGCCTTAAGCAGAACTTTCAGTTCTTCTTTCACTTCTTTTATTCACCATTAAACTGAAATCAGATTCTATTTAATCTAACGACATATATTCACCGGGGTAGAGCTTACGATTTAGTATTGTTCCGAAATCGATGGGTTGCTATACAATATCCAGATAGAAGGCACTTTATTTATTTATTATAGTTTATTATTTTATATTTATTTAACTAAAATAAAATAAGAAAGGACAAATTTGGAGCACCGCAGTAAACAATTTATTTAAAGTAAAAAAAAAAAAAAATTAGATGTCAAAAGGTAATCACAGAAGCCAACCATGGAAAGTAAAAAATGTTCATTACCCAGATCGTTTTATTTTCACGGGGTGAACTATATGGGTCATTGAGTATAATAAATCGCGGCTATTGGGTGCAATATGTGTATTTAGTTAGATTTCTTGGAATATCTGGGAGTTATTTTCTTATATACCTGCTTATTATATTATGTTTAATGTTTGAATGGGACTACGTGACCTTTCTCATCTAGACGATTGTCTATTGTTTGCCGCTTGATGATAATGTCTATATTTAGATATGATTTCCTGGAATGAGTGACTGTACTTTGTTGTGAGTGGAGCGATTTATTATTTTTTTGGTCGATTCAGATTTACATTCTTTTAGTTAATGGTTTATAATGCTCGTTGGCATTAACTTCCCCCTTGCTTCTAAAAAGGTCGTCCCGATCTTTCTGTTGCTTTACACTTGGTATAATTCTTATTCAATATTTTAGTAAAATATGATTCTGTTGTGTTATATTCACAATATCTACTTTGTGTTTCAATTTTACAATTTTGTAAATTAATAAATTTATTACATTGAGCAATCTTATTTTCAATTAATAATTTTCCATCGTTTTGTGGAATACTTTTAGTAATATATGTTTTACATGTTTCTTTAATAATCGGATATTTAATCATCATTACAATAATGTTATCTTTCTGATATATTTTAAATTAACTTACATCGATTAGATCTCTAACTAAAAATGTACTTCTCATTTTTCAGTATTTCTTTAATATCTTTCTTAACTAAAATTGCTGGATTCAATTTTCCTAGCTATGCAAATGTCAATGTAATTTTAATCCATTTTGCGGTTTCAAAAGTAAACGTAAATGAAACACATATAAAATATTTTGTTCATGCTTTTTCTGTTTTATTATAAAGTTTGAACATTGACATTATGTGTGAAAGACTACATCATTTAAATGACTACCACGCGAATTGTTGCAAGCATCGATATTTTTTAGGTAATTTTCGACCACTTTTTGACCCATATTCGGCGGTATCTCAGCCATAACTTGACGAATGTTGGTTTACAAGTGCTCAAGAGTTAAAGGTTTATCTGCATAAACACGGTCTTTCGCGTAGCCCGACAAAAAAAAGTCCAGCAGTGTCATATCGCATGATATTGGTGGCCAGTTTATATCGCCACGACTAGAAATTACGCGGCCAGGAAATGTCTATTGCAATAAAGCCATATGCGCTCCAGTTGTGTGGCATGTGGCACCGTCTTGTTAAAACCACATATTCTCCAAGTCGGATTCTTCAAAAGCAGGCAAAAAAAAGTTGGTTATCATATGACCATAACGCTCCGAATTGACGGTGACAGTCGTTGCATCGTCGTTTTCGAATAAGTAAAGTCCAATCACACCTCCGGACCAAATAGCGCCCCAAACAGTGACTTTTTGTGGATGTAATGAATGACCCCTCTTCAATTACTTGAGGATTCTTAGAACCCCAAATACGACAGTTTTGTTTATTAACATACCCACCGAGTGAGAAATGTGCTTCGTCGCTGAAGAAAATTTTGTTCGAAAAAACGCCGTCCACCGCCTTTGTTCAAGCACCCATTCGACGTATCTACGACGCACGTTGTGAATGATGGTCAGCTGGCTTCAGTTGTTGTATGAGCTGTACTTTATATGGATGTAGGTGTAGATCCAAATGCAAAATACGCCATAATGTGCCGTAAGACAGTTCTAATTTCTGAGAACGACGAGGAATCGACACATTCGGGTCTTCGGCAACACTTTCACTTATAGCAGCGATATTTTTAGTGGTACGAGCGAAACGATGATGTACAGGCCTTACAATATCTGTAACCAATCCAGTCTTTTAAAAGTTCTTCACAATTTTGCCAATTGCTTGCTTAGTTGGACGATTATGTAAACCATAATCCCTCTTAGAGCACGATATGTGGCTGTGGCAGAATCACCATTTTGTAGTAGGTTTTAACAATTTTTATGCGTTGTGCGATAATTAAGCGATCCATTTTCGTAAATTTCAGACTTTCAACTGAAAAAAAAATTGGTTTAACAACTTAGTTCGACAGATGTCGAATTCCACCCCTATACTTTTGAAGCCGCAAAATGGATAACCCATTTATAATATTTTGTGGTTCATAACTTATAACTTTTAATTGTCTTGAAATTATTTCGTCTTTTTCAGTATAGACAAAGTCTTTTATTACTTTAAACATTTTTGAATTTGTAATCATTTTTTTCCGTGGGTAGGTGTAAAACCTTCAAAAGGCTCTATAAGGACCGAAAAACGCGTGGTCAAAGGAGTGTGAGATTCTTACTGCACTTAAAACACCTCCTCCTCCCGATTGCAACTAAGTTGAAACTTATCAAGCAATTTATTTTTAACGAATTTAATTAACGTATTGTGGGTAACTATACGGTGATAGTTTCTGCTTATACCGCGATTTTAAAGCGGATTGTCGTTTAGTGCACCAGATCGGAAGGCTTAGTCCGTCGCAGGCGGCGTACTAAATTCGTCTCATTTATAATTTCCATTATAGTACTATTACAGTGTTGTAATAGCAGTTTTCTATGATTTCGGGCAACATTTTTTATTTCATCGCGAACCGTGGGAATCCCGAGATCCCTGTGGAGATCTTCGTTTCTAATGTACCAAGGGGCTCTTACAAACGACCTTAGGAGTTTATTTTCAAATGTTTGTAAGGAATTTAAATTAGAGTCTCGCGTACAATCCCAGAGTTGTATACCGTAATTTCAGACAGGCTTAAGCACCTGTCTATACAAAATTTGCTTGTTTTCGATACTGAGCTTAGAGTGTTTCCCGAGCAACCAGTACATATCTCTGAGTTAATTATTTAACTCTTCGCATTACTTTTTAACATGCGGCTTCCATTTTAATTTCGAGTCTAGAGTTATTCCGAGATATTTTGCTTCATTAGCAAACGGAACTTGAACCGTATTAAGAAATACCGGTAATCTATTAATTTTTTTATACGCAAAATATACATGGACTGATTTTACTTCATTAAGCGATATCCGCCATTTTTTTGTCCATTCACTGACTTTATATCCGGGACAAGCTCAGCACTTTTATATTCGCAGCGTCAGTCCAAAGATGAATTAAGTGATAGTAAAGGATGCAAAATAATCGAGCTAATAGATGCTTTTGACCTCCAAGTTTTGAACGGAAGTTGTGACGGAGATATTCGTGGTGAATACACATTTCTCAGAGGCACATCATGTTCTGTCATTAATTACTGTTTTGCTGCTGGAGGTTGGCATGACCTGCTTTCGGATTTCCGAATAGGAAAACAAATCTTTTCGGATCACATGCCATTGGAAGCAAAGTTTGAATTGGCAACTAATGGAAACATGAATAATAAATGTGAGCTTACTCCCTTACCAAAATTGTTCTAGAATGAAAAAATGTTAAACTATTATCAAACAAATTTAAACTTCGAACTCCTCCATTTGTACATAGTCGAGCAAACTTCGAGCATTGATCAGTTAACAAGAATTATCAAGAAATCTGCAACGAGTTCAACACAATTTCGAGGAAGGAACGGACAAAGTAAACAAAAGTGGTTCGACAAGGACTGCACGAAAGCAAGAAACCAATCGTTTGCTTTTCTTAAATTGCTTAGAAGATACAATACAGTTATTTTTAAAAGCCTCTACGGTAAAGCAAACAAAAACTTCAAAACTATCTGTCATGCAAAAAGATTAGCGACATAATATTTCAATTATAAATTATTCCAGATCTTCATCAGACTTTTGGAAAGCTGTAAAACGATTAAATGGAAGAAAAAATCAGATTGCAGCAAGTCTATAAGCACACGAATTACACGTTCACTTCTAACCTCCCCACAAACATATCATAGTATTCACTACGCGGAACCTCAAATAATTGATGAGTATCTAGATGTGCCATTTGAACTAGTAGTTTTTTGACTTTATTCAAAGCAAAATTTAAAAATGCCAATAATACCTTTAGCGCATGTACACTCAATAAGTTATGCTGGCGACTGAAAGTGCAAACTTTTGCAGATTTAACAAAAGGAATTGCTAAAACCGACATCAGATCAGATTTAAAAGAATCAAATAATGATAAGGTTTACTTTCGCATCAAGACTACATTTTAAATATTATTAAATAAACGATTTTCTTTCTTAATTGAATTTTTATATTATTGAATATTCGTCAAATTAAAAAAATAAATTAATAACATTATGTTTGGATGTTGGAAACAGAAACATTGTATTATGTATGGTATCATAATACAATGTTTCTGTTTCGGTTTAAAAAGCATATTTCCTCTTTCACAGAAAATGACACTTTCATGTGATTTAATGCATTAAAAATGAGGAAAAAAGAAGTAGGTATCATACGGGCTTTACCTAGTGATTTCATTATTGAACATTCATAGCATTTTTCATCATATATAATTCATATGTGAATTAACGAGTTACATTAACAGATGGAATTAATGGATGAGCATTCATATCATTTTTCACCTGCTGAATAAGCAACTCTAAGCTATCTAGTGATTCCACAGCTTAACGGTCATGCTATTTTTCATCACATATAATTTGCTTATGAATAAATTAGTTACCCCTACTTCGTGATTTCACTGGTAAATATTCACCTCGAAAATCACTTGGTGAACGACTTTGATGACAGCCCCATGTTAAATTCATCGATGTTTTTATACCAAATTCATGGGGTGTAACTTCCACTCATTGATAAAAAAGTTGGTGATTCATGCATGAATTTTTTCGAAATTTCCTCCTGGTTGGTTTGAGTTCTATTGCAAAAATTTTTGTAAAAAAAAATATCTGAGTTATTCGTCATCGATTAGTGTAGCATTTGTATTTTAAAACGCGTAAAATTTTCATAAATTATCCATAAGAACTTTTTTCCTTATTCGTTTTCCTGATCGCTATAACTGGCCCTTTAAGCCAAACTTTAATTACTTATAACAATTCTATTCACACATCTACAAATTGTACCCCATATGAATTATTTTACGGTAGGATTTATAGGTTTAACAAAGTAAATTTTAATAATGAACATGAATATCTTCATAAACTCAATGAATCTCACGAAAAACTATTTCCACTATAAAAGATAGATTAGAAAAAGTAGTAGCTAAAAACATTGAAAAAATTATTATAAATCGAAAAAAATGCCGTAGATCAAGGAGAGTTCAATCATGTAGAAAAAAATATAGACGAAATAAATTAACACCTAGATTTAGCAAATATAGAATTAAAACAAATAACAAAGTTACAGTTATTACTAATGACTACAAGAAACTCCATAAATCAAAAATAAAACACAAACGAAAATTTCAGGCTCATGACGATAGCGACATCTGCATACATAATGGAGATCCAGGAACTTAATAACAACTTGGGAATTCTTCCCATGAAACTAGGAGAAAGTAGGATAATACACAAAACTTAGTATACATTGTTAAACTAAATTCATACAAACAGAACGTAGACAAAATTTCAAAATCACTTCAAGCTTTCGAAAACATAGACAATTTCAAGAACACATTGGCAATTCTTAACGTAAAAGTTGACGAACTCAGAGCAAAGCTGCAGACTCTGATGCCAAAATTGAGACATAAAAGAGGATTAATTAATGGGCTTGGTTCGGTTATTAAAGGTATAACAGGAAATATGGACGCAGACGACGCTTTAAATCTCAATAACCAAATTAACCTATTGACACAGGATCAATTTATGGTAAAAGACAAAGTAAATAGAATAACACAACTAAACAATCAGATGACTCAGATGTTTAGCAACATTACTAACCATATAAACAAACAACAAGAGATCATTGAAGGTTATTTAAAGTACTCCCAAGATCAAATAAATAAAACAAATTAGAACAGATGAAGTTGAAATCAGATACTCACAATACCTGAATCAAATCAACTACAATATAGACCTATTAAATAATCACCTATCCAATATAGCAGAAGCTATAATTCTTCCTAGGCTTAACGTTATTTCGAAACAAATCTTAAATTCCGACGAAATAGATTATATGCTTATTGTTAAGTTATTGACCAATTGGTTGAATTACGTATTATATGTATTCGAGATTTAAAATATATCTCTTTCGGCTGTTTTGGTCGTAATGTTTTTTTAATGAAACAATTTCATTTCCTTTCCCGACGTTTCGACGCACGGTGGTTGCTGTCTTCTTCAGGGGATCTGTTATTTATTTTTATTTTTATTTTTATTTATTTTTGATAGCAACACATTTCCACTTTTTCAATTAATTGCAGATGGAGAAGAAATAATTAGATGCGTAAAAGATGGCATGGAGCAAGAAGTTACAAGAGCGAAATACAGCAACATGCTTCACTCTTTCCAACGTCATCAAACCAACGACCGAATTGCCAGATACATACTGAAAGTTCATAAAGACACTACCTACTTTCGTAAAAAACAATTATTATTGTATCAGCGGATAAAGGCAATACCACAGTTGCACTGAATCGCGTAGATTACGATAACAAAATGAAAGACCTATTGTTTAATCGTTCTGTATACCGCCCTACTCGGGGAACCCCTCTTTTTTCTCTACAAAATAAAAACAATGAACTGGTTAAATGGCTACATGGAAACAAGTTGATTGATGATAGGCAAAAGAGAGTGATGACGACATACACAGCACAAATACCTGCAATTTATGGATTACCGAAAATTCACAAACCAAACATGCCTCTTAGACCTATAACGTCATCAATGACAGTTCCTTGTTATGAACTTGCAAAATATAGGGTGATTTTTTTGCTACTTGGTTTTTGACGTTTATATTTTTGACAGATCACACATGACAAATTCCACGAACATTTGACATTTCGATTCAGTATTGTTTGCCATTTCATCATGAATAGACTTACGCCTGAACAACGTTTGCAAATTATTGAAATTTATTATCAAAATTCGTGCACTGTGAAAAATGTGTTTGCCACACTGCACGCGAAACCATGCATGAATTGAGAGGCGAATTTGGTGAGCAGTTGATCTCACGTTTTGGCGCAGTCAATTGGCCACCAAGATCATGTGATTTGACCCCGTTAGACTATTTTTTGTGGGGTTATGTTAAGTATATTGTCTATGGGGACAAGCCAAACACGATTGCTGCCTTGGAAGCCAACATTGAACGCGTCATTGGTGAGATTCCCGCCGAAATGTGTGAAAAAGTTTGCCACAATTGGACCTTCAGAATGGACCACCTGAAGCGTAGCCGCGGGCAACATTTAAGTGAAATTATTTTTAAAAAGTAAATGGCAGAAATTGATTTATCGATCCAAATAAAAATTTCATTCACTTTTTACAAGTTTCTGTGTTTTTTTTACTTGGGAGAATTTTACAGTGCGTGACAAGAGATTCGGTCCACTCAATTAAAAGTTCTTATGAATTTAAAGATAAGGTAAATAATCTGGTTCTAGAACAAACTCATGTTTTAGTATTTTATGATGTTGTATCATTATTTACAAATGTTCCTGTACAACTGGAGCTAGCCATCATTAAGAAAAAATGGGAGACAATTAGTAAACGTACACAGTTGAGCCAAACCAAATTCATAGAGTTGTTGGATTTTTGTCTTAAAGAAAACAATTATCTTCAGTATAAAGATAACTCATACAGACAAATTCATGGAATGCCAATGGGAAATCCACTTTTTCCCACCATTGCCGATTTAGTTTTGGACAACCTTTTGAAAAATAGATTTGCCGATAGTAACAAACCAAAGATAATCGTCAAATATGTAGATGATATGAACTGAATCGCAGTTGTTAATGAGGGGATGTCGACAATGTTTTACGATGCCTTAATTCATATCATGTAAAAATACAATTTACCGTTGAGAGGGAACAAAACAGAGCGTTCTTAGGCGTCAAGATTCATCGCGTTAATGATAGACTCTCTTTCAATTGGTATCAGAAAGACACGGCATCTAGAAGACTTGTCAATTTTAGATTTTAGAAGCAAAGCATATTCTTATTAATACAGCCTCTAATCTAGTTCAAAAAGTCTTTGCGTTGAGTGACCGGGAATTTCACGCCGCAAATGAGAAAATAGTCACAAAAATTCTCCTAGAAAATGGCTATCAAATGGAAATCAAACGGAGCTTGATACTTCGCCAAAAACACAAATCTCCTGTTGATAATCGGCAAAAGGAGAGAGGTATTTATAAGAGTATAGTTTATGTTCGCAAACTGTCAGAAAACTTTAAATAGACGGTAAAAAATAGTACTAATGACTTCAGTTTAGCGTACAAATCCAATAGGACGCTGGCACCTCTTTTCACCAACATGAAAACAAAAATGGAAAAGGATAAGTGCACAGACGTAGTCTATAAAATTAACTGTCGTGGCAATGCGGAAGAAAATTGCAATCTTTCCTATATCGGCACAACGAAACAACTTCTTCGTCAACGAATTTCCAATCACAAATCTGACATTAATTTAAAAAGCACTGGGAAGACAGCATTGGCCTTACACTCCATTGAGCGTGAAACCAGATTTTGACACAGTGGAAATCCTGGAAAGGGAGAAACATGTCTCCAAGCGGTATACTCTAGAAACGCTTAATATTATTAATAACAAAAACAATATGAATCGTAAACAAGACAGCCAGAACATTTCATCGGTTTACTGCTCTTTGGTGAATAGTCAGAATCCGTGACAATTTAAAGCCGACTAAGCTTCAATCGCTAGTCATACAGGAGCTTTTGATCGAGCAAGACGTCAAGTTTAGCAATCAATCTCTGGTCGTGATTTATTTTGTTTCCACAATTAACAAACGCGCGAGGTGGCCTTGTTCCGGGGACACCCCAGTGTCCTCGAGTAGCAAATTCCGGAAAACAATAGCTATGAATATGAACCACTGGATAGTGACACCGACAATGAAAAAGAAACTGAATAAATGGACGATACCGCATCGCCAAATAAACCAACTAAAAAAGTGCAAATCATGCAAAAATCTTGTGAATATGTGCACACGTTGATGAAATCTTTGAATGTCTCGGACTATTCTATAAAAAAAAGTGTCTATTGGCATTAAAATAATATGTGAATCAATGAATTCATATAACCTTGTTCTAAATAAATTAAATACTGAAAATTGTCAGTACTTAACGCACGCATTAAAGGGTGAAAGTGCTTTTAAAGTCATTTTATATGGTTTAAATGAAATAAACACTACAGTGTTAAAAAATGAATCCAACTCGGACTGATGTGCAAAGAAATTAAAATGATCACAAAAAAATATGAACAATATACCGATACATTCTACGTTGTATCTCTAGAAAGTGGTTCAATTAAATTATTTGAGCTTAACAAAAAATATCGATCTGTATTTCACACACAAATCAATTGGGCTTATCAACGTAAACAAAAAAACCATCTGACTTAATGCAAAAACTGTCAAATTGTTTGGTCATGGCGAGAGAAATTGCCATGTTAAAACATATTGTTCTATATGTACAAAAATACTGAGGTCCACAAATGCGGAAACTCCAGCGAGAACCACAAATCGACTGACAGCTCATGCGTAATTAGAAAGTGGTATATTGAAATGAGAGAAAAGCTTTTAAATAAAGCAAGTCATCGTACTGTTCAGCCAAAGAACAACAATCCTGTCAACAAACAGAAGTTGAACTCATCGTATCTGCCAATGAATGATTTTCCAACTTTACCTCAACGTATGCCTGGAAGGCAAGTGGGAACAACAACGTTACTACATTGAATACATGGGAAAACATAACACCGGTGGTGAATACACAGCCCAGCGCAACATACCTGAATACCAACGTCATCTTCTTGTGTTGAGTTATTCTCAATGGAAGAATTAAATACTCTTGTAATGGAGATGATTTATAAATTAAATTTGTGTAAAACAAAACTAGAACAATTTCAAGCTATCGCACAGTGAGCTACTAAGTTTCTTTATTCCAATGTCAAGTAATATGTTATGAAATATTATCATGCTAGATTATAATTTGAATATTATAACATGGAATGCCAAGGGCATTCGCAATAAAATTGTCGAATTTTTAATTTGTTTGTATCATAATGAAATCGACATAGCTTTTGTAACAGAAACATGGTTAAATTCAAAGGTGCTCATTTCCACTCCAAATTATAAATGCCACCGCGTAGATCGCATTGGTCAAATAGGTGGGGGTGTAGCAATTTTAGTAAAAAGAACAATTCAACATTCTCTTATGTCCGTTGTTAGGACTCGTGGCATAGAAAATGTTGGTGTAGAGGTGAGGTTAAGGAATCATACCACAGTAAAAATGTTCTGTGTATAATTTCCAGGTAAGAAATCTTCTCAAGAGTAAGATATGCACTTCAAGAGAGATCTTAGAAAATTGATAATAAAAAATGAAAACTATATAATTGGGGTTGCCTTAATTGTAGACATAGAGATTGGGGATGTGTTCGTGCAAATTCGCGGGGTAATGTTCTTGCTAGTATGTCTTCCTTGTTTCCGTATTCCATGTTGTTTCCGTTCAGTCCAACTTATTTTCCGTCTGGTTCGAGAGGTAGTCCTTCTGTCCTTGATTTCTTTATTACGAATATTCCTTCGTTTTTTACTTAGTATAAGACTATTAACGAATTAAGCTCAGATCATATTCCAGATTTTTGTAAAATGAATGAATCGCCTGAACATAAAGGAACAATACTTTTTGGACTTCAAAAATGCAAATTGGAGTCGTTACAGATCAGAAGTTAGATCTAAACTTAGAACAGTTTGTACCGATTTGGATACAGTGCGTTCAAAAGAAGATATTGATATTCATTACAATAATTTCTCTAATCAAATACTTGACTCTGTAAATTCGTGTATTCCTAAAAAACTTAATAAGCCTTACTATAATAAAATGCCTGAACACATTCTGGAATATATTCGTATAAGAAATTCTTTCAACAGGCAGTGGCAGCGTTACCGCTTACAGGAATATCGTATTCAAGTTAAATTGTATAACAAAAAGATTAATGAGGAAATTAATAGGCATAGAAACAGAAATTGGAATGATAAGCTTAGCAAAATGGAAAAAAAATGCAAAACCTTTTTGGAATATTTCCAAAGTTGTTAAAAACAAAAATAGACAAATGCCTAATCTTGAAAATGGTAATGAAGTGATCTATCAAGACTCCACCAAAGCAAATATTTTTGCAAATACGTTTCTGAGCAATCACAATGTGTCACAGCACCTAAGTGTTAACACTACTGAAAACCTTGTGAGTAACACGGTTATCACAGTAAACTCACAAAACATAGAAACTCCTCGTGATCAGTTCATATCCAGACAGGATTTGAAATATATTGTATCTAACCTAAAATAAAAAAAAACGGACGGACTTGACAAGATGAAAAATATTTATATCAAAAAACTACCTGAAGCAGGGTTTCAATTTCTTGTATTTTTAATTAATGCATGTCTTAAAGCACAGTACTTTCCAACAATCTGGAAAAATGCGAATGTATACCTATTCCAAAACCTGGAAAACCTGCAACACTCCCTACAAGCTATAGACCGATAAGTTTACTTAGTTGGCTCAGTAAATTACTCGCAAAAGTGATTAAAGGTAAAATACTACAAGCCGTTGATAACCTTAATATTTTCCCAAATGAACAATTTGGTTTCCGAATGCACCACAGCACTTCTCATCCAGTTTTAAGAGTCTGTGAACATGTTAGGAAAAATCGTTCCCTTGGCAAATCGACAGGTCTTATTCTATTCGATATAGAAAAGGCGTTTGACACAGTTTGGCATGACGGAATTGTGCAAAAAATGGTATGTTTCGTATTTCCCATGTTTCTTATTAAAATAATTCAAAGTATTCTTTCCAACCGATGCTTTCGTGTTTTTGTCAATAATACTCGTTCAAACTGGTTTCAAGTTACCAAGGTGTCCCACAAGGATTAGTGCTTGGTCCTTTCTTGTATAACATCTACACATCTGATATTCCCAGGTTGCCAGAATGTGAAATTTCTATATTCGCTGATGATACAGGAATCTTTTCATCGCATGAATATAGTCTAAATATTGATACAAATTTAAGCCATGCAGTCGAATTGATGATTCAATATTACCAAAACTGGAAAATTAAACTTAATATTGACAAATTACTAGTTAACTTTTTCAGTAGAAAAAGAAAGTCTTGTTATCTTCCCCACAATCAGTTTAATATTAATCGTATTAATATTAGGTGGGAATTAAGTGTGAAATACCTAGGGATTTATTTAGACCAAAAACTAACGTTTAAGGAACATATTTCTAAAACTCTTAAAAAAGTAAGCATAGCAATCAATATCCTCTACCCATTTATAAATAGAAAGTCATTCCTAAGTAACTATAATAAAATGATTATGCACAAAGTAATATTTCAATCAATTCTTTTGTATGGGTGCCAAGTATGTAGAAATTGTGCATTTCAAAATTGCAAATATCGCAGAACAAATTACTCAAAATGATACTTAACCTATCTGGATACCACTCCACTTCAGATTTGCATGGAAAGGCAAATGTTGAAATGATTTCCTTAAGAATCAATAAGCTTAATAAAAACTTTTTACTAAATTGTGAAGCCTCTGACAATCCGTTAATTAACCAGTTAAACTCTTAAACCATATTTCTGATATTTTATGTAGTTTTTGTTTGTTTTTTTTTCTGTCAAGTTATTCATTATTTGTTAACTTTTAGTATTATATTTGTTATATGTTTTTTGTTTAACTGACTGTCAATTCACTCTATGTACCTATATAAATATTTATTTATTAATTAATAAATTAATTTATTATTTTATTTAATTAACTACTTATTGATTTAATAATTTATTTCTTTATCTATTTGTTTATTACCAATTTATTTATTTTTTTCTTGTATTATTTAGTTATTTATTTATTTACTTATTCATTAATTTTTTTAATTTTATTTATTTACCTGTGATTACAATTACTTTTATATATAAAAAATATAAAATTAATATTAATTTTATTTTTGTTAATTTATTTATCTATTTATTTATTTGTTAAATTGTTTTTTTTTTTTTATATTTATTTATTTGTTAGCGAACATACTTATTTATCCTTACTAACAATTTACTTTTTTTTCACGCGTTCAAGGGATTATGAATACCCTTTAAATGTTTCAACACAGCGCGGCCGTGAGGTTAAGGAAGAGAAAGAATGATAGGAAAGATGTGTGGCGCGATATTCGGAGACTGTAGGTGGTTGTTGTCTCAGATTGTATCTCCAGGGATGGCGGCTGAACTAATGCGGAGTAATTTCCGTGTCTTATTTATCGATGTCCCTAATAATTCGCATTAATTTTTTTATTCTTTTGTCATATTTTATCGGTATACTAGTTTTACTCAATCACATGTTGTTAGTTCTATGCCTGAACAGCATGTAATGAGTAAACCAGCAACTCATTGTATGACATTTATTTTTAGAATTGTTTTTTTTTTTTAATGGAAAAATAAGAAGACATAGACTACGGCAGGGATCGAGCCTGTGACCATGAGGTTGACAGGCAAACACACAACTATCGCGCCACGGCCACCTGCAAAACTAATTTTTATAACATATATTTATTTATTATTAATCACTAACCCAGTTTTACTAACATATACTTCATAACTAAAGCTCTGAAGTTATTTATGTATTTAGAGTCAAAATGTACCTGTCCTCAAATTTTTGAATTGAAGGTTTTGTTTGTATTTTCCTTCAAAGAATTTGTATCTTTTCAGTTAAGCGCAATATAAATTAATATACTTACTCAGTAGAAAGATATTTTATTAGTATATCAAATCTCTGTGTGTAAACTGTGCGGTGGCTTAACAAATGTAAATCTAAATACAGAAATAAAACTAAATGTCTAAGCTTCAATCGAAGTGTTTTTTATATCATACAAAAAATTTTTTTAAACATTGCCTTATATTTGTCTTTCATTGTATTATGTATGTTTATCTGTAATACCTACTAAATGTAAGTTTGCCAAAATTGTACACCAAATATTCTTATGTGTATAATATGCTCAATTTATTTTTGTAAATAAAAGATCCCCTGAAGAAGATGGCAACCACCATCGAAACGTCGGGAAAGGAAATGAAATTGTTTCATTAAAAAAACATTACGACCAAAACATCCGAAAGAGATATATTTTAAGGCTCGGACACTTATAAGAAATAGATTATATATATAAAATTTTAGAAAACAAGTCTGTAAAAATAAGTTCAGACGAACAAATTTATGAGCTCCTAGGTCTACAAGTCTATTATAACGATAGAGATTCCACAAAGCTCTACAGAAACATTTTCCTTCTTTCATATCATTCCGCTTCAATACTAACAATACTAAAACAATAATTGTAGGAATTTATAGGTGACCTCTCCAGTTAATAAAAAAAAGGGAAGTTTTTTTTTTGTTTTGTAGGCTCCAGGTCAATGAAAAGACAGATTTTATATGGTGTGTAACATTTTGAGCGCGAATACCCTCTTCATCAGGCCATTTATTGAAAACAAATATAACAAATTAGATTTTTGTATAAAATTATACATAATGTCAATAACACTTACAGCGAAACACAAGTAAGTTTAAAATCGCGACATTAACACAATTGTTCGAAATAAAAACATATCAAAAGGTGAACTATAAAAGTTAAAAACGTGTTTACAAATTATTAATACTCGTAATACATAATTGTAATAATAATAAAAACAATGAAAATTTGATTACATTTTTCACATAAAATTTATTGTTTGCCTACTACACTGCTGTCCGTTGTTCTCTATCTGATTTTATTTTATTCCTTATTTTCTTGTAATCAGCTAGTTTTAAATGATGCTGAGACTATCGCAATCCGATCTTTTTTTGATAGCATTCCCCGTGTTCTTGATGTGTAACATGTCCAGCAACATTCTCTTGTTATGGTGTCTCTCAATTTCCAAAATGCTGACATTATCCAAGTCAGGCTTGTGGTTTTCCTCTATGCAATGTAGTGCAAGCGGTGTTTTTGAGAACCACCGTTGTTGATATCAGACCGGTGGAATTGTCCTGAAAGACGATTACGAAGCTTTTGTTTGGATGTACCTACATACACAGATGTACAGTTTATACCCCTTCCACCCAAACAGTTGGTCATGTAGACAACATCCGACTTATCCAGCGTATTGATCTTTCCTTTTGTATTCGTGAACAATAAAAACTTGAGAGTGTTTGCCGATTTAAAAGCTATTCTCGTCATCTCTTTGTTACGTATAGGGGCAGCTTTCATACGAGTAGAAAGAGATGGAATATATAAAGCACTCCGGTAAATACGGTAAATAATAAGCCGGGGGTCTTTTTTTTTTTTTTTTGAGTAGCATGAGTATCGCTTTTGTTTTGATGGTTGCTTATTACTTTGTTGATGACATAAGCGGGGAATGCGTTGGAACACAGGGTGCCTCTAATAACGTTGATGTTTTTTGGCGAAAATTAGGATGAATATATTCAAGCACTCGGCTTATGAAATTCTGCGCCGTATTGAATTTAACCTGTTCTGGTTGTTTCAAATGGAAGTTTATTAAGCGGCCAGAGGAAGTAGGTTTCATAAACCAATCGAAAATTATTTTGCCGTTATGTCTAACTGCTTTAACATCGATATAGGGTAGTTCTCCTTCCTCCTCTATCTCTACTATGAATTGGATACGTCTATGGAAGGAATTTAAAGCAGCGAGTGTAATATCTATGTTATCGGATTTTATTATAGCAAATAAGTCATCAACGTATTTTGTGATGATTTTTGGCTCAACGTTCAGCTTACTAAATACATCCTCTAACTGCTTAATGGTGAAACTATTTGAATTAAATGTTTTGTGCTTAGCACAATAAAATAAGAATTTGCCCCCAATTTTTTTAGAGCCTTAACCATATATTTGGAAAGTTCGTAGTAAGGAGCGGAGATCGAAGCACAAATTGGTCTAAGGGGTATGTTTTCTTTATGTATTTTTGGTAGCCCGTATATTCGAGGATTATTGGCGGTGTAAGTTATAATGTGTTTTTTATCAAACTCGTTGATAATATTTTCGTTTAACAAAGTTTTTGCAAAAGCGTTGTTTGTATTCTGAAGCGTAATAGAGTAAGAGCTCAGGGCCGGCAGATATACGTCATTTTATCATAGCTGATTTTTTTTCTGTGAATAGATACCAAAGTAGATAAGAACGAATGGACATTCCGAATTTTCAAAGCTGGGGCTTTTCGGAGATATGCAGTTTTAACAGTGCATTCGCAACTACGTTATTTTATCAAAGCTGATTTTTTGATATGTTTAAGGGGATAGTGTCTCAAACTTTGTTTGCCATTTGTCAAACCCCTACTATGGGGCGTTACGTCTGGCAGACACCTTTAAGATGGGTTTGACAAGTGTCAAACAAAGTTTGAGACACTATCCCCTTAAACATATCAAAAAATCAGCTTCGATAAAATAACCTAGTTGAGAATGCAGTGTTAAAAGTGCATTTCTCCGAAAAGTCCCAATTTTGAAAATTCGGAATGCCCATTCGTTCTTATCTACTTTGGTATCTATTCACAGAAAAAAAAATCAGCTATGATAAAATGACGTATGTCTGCCGGCCATGGGATCTTGGTCTATAAGAGTTATTGCTAAGAATTTTATAGGTACTCCTATCTGCCATCAAATCTCTCATCTTTTCTATAGTCACTTGTTCATAGCAACTTTGACACTACCTTTATCTGCATTTACAATGTAAATATCTTTATGGTTTTTCACAAATTTAACGACATCGCATGATATTTTGTTAATAAATTTATCAAAACAAGATAATGTGGATGATCGAATATAATTTTTCAAAATTTGTGAGAAATTCAAACGTGCATTTTCATGGTCACCCTGTTCCAATGGTTTTATTAGTTCCTCTACATCTTTAAATTTACATGTTTTAAGTAGTAAGTATATACTTTTTAGACAAAAATGCAACAAAATCGAAGGAACGTACTTCTGCAACGAAGCAGAGAAACTCCAACCAAAGCCCAACGATACCTGCATTATCAACCTCCTAAGGAACTTACCAGCAAGTTGCGATCTTCAAGAAGATGCCAATAAAGTAGAAATCATTTAACCCGAAAGTAACTATATATTAGTCATCAACATCCCGGAAACTAATAACCCAAGCCACTTGTGTACCACATCGCCAAGCCCTCAGAGGTACACAGCTCATACATTGTGAAAACTGCGATATCGAAATTAATCAGATCCTCTATAAAAGCAACAAAAAATATTCTGGGAAAACGTTCACATTTTCCGACCCAATTAAGTCATCTAAATCAGCTGTTGTACAGGTACCATATCTGAAAAAATTTCACACATACTAGATTAAAAATATAAAACTTAGCAAGCACTACATGCAAGAATATCGCATACCAATATCCTGATGATCAACACAACTATAATATTCAGCCTCATCATTCTCATAATATTATTCTACATGATCTCAAGCAGTATCACGGATCAAAGACACCATGTAATTCTTCAACTACTCAACAACACGCAGTTGTTGTTCTTCTGGCATCGCCCCTGCCAGCAGAACAACAGGAATGCAGTTCCTTTAGCCATCACTCCATTCTCAGGGGTGAGGGGTTACATTGACCCCACAACCATAGTTACATTGTTACATTACATACAATATTTGAATCCCTATAAGGCATTTTTATTTGCTGACTATGTTATTCTTTTTATTGTTTTACTTTAGATATCATTCAATACTTAAATGACCGTAATCTATTAAGCTAAATATAATCAAGTCTATTAAGCATTTTATTAGCCTTCACGGCATACCCAATCACTTAATATCCAATTAAGGAGCAGAATTCACAGCCATCATTTTTAAAGATTTCTGTACACAATATAACATTAACTTGCATATTACATCTTTTGAACAGTCCAGCAGCATTAGACCCGTTGAACGATTACACTCACCACTTATTGAAATTTATAGAGTAATTTACAATAAAAGAAAAAAGAGACCATAGCTCTTTTTTAAGCGAAACATGATTTACTTATAACAATTCTATTCCCACATCTACAAATTATACCCCATATGAATTATTTTACGGTAGGACTTATAGGTTTAACAAAGAAGTAAATTTTAATAATGAAGATGAGTATCTTCAAAAACTCAATGAATCTTGCGAAAAGCTATTTCCCACTATAAAATATAGATCAGAAAAAGTAGTAGCTAAGAAAAAAATTAATATAAATCGAAAAAATTCCGTAGATCTTAAGGAGAATTCAATCATATATTGTAACAATATAAATTTTCTTTTAAGTAAAGAATAATAAAATGATTTCAATTGCCTGGGTCTGATTTCCCTACATCTTTTCTTCAAGGTAGTGATTATAGCATCACTTCCTTTCATCTGTAAGGACCCCTGTCTTTTCATTATTGTCTTCTCAGGTAGGCCTTATATTCCCGGACTTATTTGCTCGTCGGATGGGGGGGTTCTTGAGAATAGAGAAAACATATTCTGTTACCTAAATATAAGGCCTAAGTCTACGATGAAACTAGACAAAATAAATTAGTTTTGATATTTGGGACCCGAAACTTTAAGAAGTTAGAATGTTCAGTTTTGTTATTGTTTTTAGACTTTATCCCGTTGGGGCACCTAGTTGTTGTAGTCCTTGAACAATTTTGTACCCACCCTTATAGCATCTGGGATAAAAAAGAGAATATATCTTCCGCTCACAAACACACCATGATCACTCATTTGCTCTCATAACTTTTGGAGTGATCCCTTTACTGATGTTCCTACATCCTACTTTATCCCAAATTCACATCCCTTAATTATCTTTTCACCACCCCATAGCCAATTCAGTGCCCACTATAAATAACATAAAAAAACATTTTTTGTTGTTTCTTCAAAATTATATGTATTCCAGCTATAAACTATTCAATTTCAATAAGAAAATAATTCTTACTGTTGTGTTTTTTTTTAAAGAACAATTTACAAAAAGAGCATACATATGATTTTTTTGCTACTTGGTTTTTGACGTTTATATTTTTGACAGATCACACATGACAAATTCCACGAACATTTGACATTTCGATTCAGTATTGTTTGCCATTTCATCATGAATAGACTTACGCCTGAACAACGTTTGCAAATTATTGAAATTTATTATCAAAATTCGTGCTCTGTGAAAAATGTGTTTCGCAAGCTTTTATCGCAAAATTGTCTTCAGCGACGAGGCTCATTTTTGGCTAAATGGATACGTGAATAAGCAGAATTGCCGTATTTGGAGTGAAGAGCAGCCAGAGGCAATTCAGCAGCTACCAATGCATCCCGAAAAATGCACTGTTTGGTGCGGTTTATGGGCAGGCGGCATCATTGGGCCGTACTTCTTCAAGGACGATGTAGGCCGCAGGGTTACGGTCAATGGAGAAAGGTACCGTTCGATGATAACAGATTTTTTTTTTGCCGAAAATGCAAGAATTGAACTTGGTCGACGTGTGGTTCCAACAGGACGGTGCCACATGCCACACTGCACGCGAAACCATGCATCAATTTTGAGGCGAATTTGGTGAGCAGTTGATCTCACGTTTTGGCGCAGTCAATTAGCCACCAAGATCATGTGATTTGACCCCGTTAGACTATTTTTTGTGGGGCTATGTTAAGTCTATTGTCTATGGGGACAAGCCAAACACGATTGCTGCCTTGGAAGCCAACATTGAACGCGTCATTGGTGAGATTCCAGCCGAAATGTGTGAAAAAGTTTGCCAAAATTGGACCTTCAGAATGGACCACCTGAAGCGTAGCCGCGGGCAACATTTAAGTGAAATTATTTTTAAAAAGTAAATGGCAGAAATTGATTTATCGATCCAAATAAAAATTTCATTCACTTTTTACAAGTTTCTGTGTTTTTTTGAATTTTCAAAAACCAAGCTCTTAAAAAATCACCGTTTATATACAATTTCTCTTTATTTTTGTTTAATGAATTCAAATAAAAAAATAAGAATAACTAAATGTTTTTTTATGTTCCTTTCTGTTTGTGATTTACAGCTTTATAAATTTATTTTTTTTTTAAATCAGATCTATAAATAAAATAAATCCTCCTTTGCCCCTTTAACACTGATGCATGAATTTATAAATGTCTACTGTAAGAACTTAAATTTCAACTTCTTATAACCTACTTTTAGTATTTAACTGACATACTCTAACATAAATTTATTTGAGGTAGGTCAAGAAGCTTAAATATCCGTTACGATCTTACCCGAAACTTACGATATAGGATCTTTTCAATGCCACTGACTAACAGCACTCTCTCTCTCTCCAATTAATATACTCAAACAGCAAAAAAAAATAAATGAACAAAATTGACTTACCGTATCATATGATGAGATGTGCACAGCTCGTCGTATGTCGTATGTACATTCTTAAGATGATGTTGATGATGCTTGCAGCTGATGGTGATGTAAATATATATATTAATTAGGAGAGAGAAGATCACTTTCATTTGCATATGCCTGTCACTATATATATTTTTTTTTATATATTTTAGAGATCACTCATTATATTGTCAGGGGGGCCGGATTCTTACACAAAAGACAGATATATAACCACAAAAAAAAAATAGGATTTCACTGCTACAACTTAAAAAAATTGACTATTTTTCAACAAAATAGGCTTAAGGCCTTCTTTTTTTTTTCTAAACTTTGATAGCAAAAATTTGTTTACTGAATTTTAATTTAAGAATTTTAGCTAATTTTGATTGTAATTTTTCTTATTTTATTTTTATATTTTTAACTAATCCTTAAATTTGCTTAACCAGGTTTTTGGTTTTTGTTTGGTGTTTGCTTTCTATTCGGTAGCAAATAAATGATTTTTGGCTAGCTAAATTTTAGAGATCCAAGTGGAGAACTGGGTTTTCGCTGGTGCTCATAATGTTGGTTTATTTTTTTGTTTTGTGGTTTTGGGTTATCACTGATTACGGTTTTTTTGTTTTTCAGAGAGCATGAAAGCGCGCTAATACTGTTGGAGCGAAAACCCTGAGACGCTATCTCGTTTTCGTTTCCGATCTTGGATCCTATATTTGATCAAAAAAACTACAATTAAACTTGTATGGGTTAATCATTTCACTTTTGTGTTTTATGTCTCTTACCTTAGATATGTTCTTTTTTCTACTTTAATCTTCTTGTTTGGCTTTTCAATTAAATTTAACAAATTTTTTTAGGCGATTTTTGTTTTATGGGTTTAGTTTTAAGTTTATTTCATTTGTTTCACCTTCTGATAGCTTTGATTACCATCGATTTATAAATCGCTCACGTGTATGGAGATTAATGTCTCTTCTTAAAAAAAAAACAATCCGAACTTAGAAAGCTTATTGCCAAAGGGTGATGACTGTCCAAAGGAAAAGCTAAATCCCAAAAGATGAAGTTCTATCTCGCTGAGAGGCCGGATAGACTAAATATAGATCTGGCTCATTTTTTTTGTTGCTTAAGCCCTCCAGCTGTTAGTTGAAAACTAGTGTTGCCATGTAACTAAATTTATTTTATTTAAGTTGACCACACGTGATTTTCCTGGAATATTACTTTCCTATCAACTTTTTCCCGAAATTAAGAAGACTATAATTAGGTTATTAATTAGGTAATATTTTAATTTATTTCCCTACAATATAGAAAAGAATTTAGACGAAATAAATTAACACCTAGATTTAGCAAACATAGAATTAAAACAAATAATAAAGTTACAGTTATTACTAATGACTACAAGAAACTCCATAAATCAAAAATAAAATTTCAGGCTCATGACGATAGCGACATCTGCATACATAATGGAGATCCAAGACTTAATAACAACATGGGAATTCTTCCCATGAAACTTGGAGAAAGTAGGATAATGCACAACCATGACAACTTAGTATACATTATTAAACTAAATTCATACAAACAGAACGTAGACAAAATTTTAAAATCACTTCAAGCTTTCGAAAACATACGACAATTTCAAGGACTCATTGGCAATTCTTAACGTAAAATTTGACGAACTCAGAGCAAAGCTGCAGACTCTGATGCCAACATTGAGTCATAAAAGAGGACTGATTAATGGACTTGGTTCTGTTATTAAAGGTATAACCGGAAATATGGACGCAGACGACGCTTTAAATGTCAATAACCAAATTAACAAATTGACACAGGATCAACTTATGGTAACATGCAAAGTAAATAGAATAACGCAACTGCCTATAGACCCCAATTTATGGAAGATAACAGAGTTTTAATCTTATGCTACAAATAACCATGATTGCCAATCATTGCCTCAAGTTTATTAAACAAAAAAGGTAAGAGAGCAATTTATGTTTCAAATCATCAAAAATTGACAACCACGGACACAATATCGAATCTGTTTTGCTAACCATTAATATTGCCCACCATAACAACCAATATATTATTTTTTTTCTGCTACGCACATGAATATAAGATAAAATAAGTATTCCCAAACACTTACAATTCATCAAAACATTTAATCTGGCTGACGTCTTTTGCCAGTGACTTTATGAATTGTTAAAAAAAAACTAAATTGTTATGATTTTATGATGAATAATAAAGTTCACTACTACTACTTCAAAACAAATGACAATCGTTCATCATCGTACGTAATCCGTATATCAGAGTTGCTTGACCTAAAATATTTTCAGAGGAAAATTGTA
The DNA here is from genome assembly GCA_910595825.1 of Philhelius pedissequus. NCBI lineage: Eukaryota > Metazoa > Arthropoda > Insecta > Diptera > Syrphidae > Philhelius > Philhelius pedissequus. Next base: position 155,922,020 of record OU343161.1, read on the forward strand.
TCTAAGTGATCCTGAGAACCGAAGTCAACAGCTGCTCCAATTAAATCATCATTGATGTCATCACCCACTGATGTACATGTGAAGTTGAAACCCGAGTTGAGTTGTAATTGAATTTCAGACTAAAAAAGTTTAAAATTCGAGAAGTTCTGATGCAAAATATATTTTTTTTTAGAAAATATACAAAAAGAGTTGAACTTGTATATCTTTTGCATGTTAAGCTAGAATTACACGGCCAAAGTAATCGTTTGTTAAATTTATCAAACATGGTGTAAGCGTCCTAACGTATATTTACCTACCGAACATATTCTTAGTTTTAGTTTTAATCAAAATTTTCAAATCGTTTTATGTTTTGCTTAATTATAGGCTTGTTGATATAATAAGGAAGAGATAATACATACAAATTGAAATTGTAAATTGAAAATTGCAAATTTGATAAATTTGTAAATTATAGAAAAAAAAAATTGCATTATGGGTAAAAATTCAATGATAAATCTTTTGAATATTTTAATGCCAAAATGAATAATTATTCGACACGAAATTGGCCAACATAGCAACAAAAGATGACATTAACACCATCAAAAATGATATATAATCGGAAAACGAAACTCTTATATTTGAACCGCCCGAGCTTATATGGATTTTAACTTTGCGAGAGCGTTTTTTAAAGTGCCGCGCGATCGACCGCGTGTCCATTCTGTTCAGCCAGTCAATGATCGAGATTGTGCATTGGCAAAGAAAAAGGTACCAGGAAACCATTAAGGTTTACAAGGAACTCTGCAAACAAAGAAGGTGCTTTATCCAAGCTACTATAAACGAACTTTCGCAAGCTAAGTTTCAAAAACTTTTTGGAAGATGCTAAGAATAATCAACGGGTCAAAAAATATAATTGGTACCAATGTCGACCCAAGCATCCTTGGAAAACATTTCTAATCCCTGCTGAATGCGGATTCCTGTATTACCTCTCATAATTTTGGGCTTCCGTCCGTACAAGTCCAATATTTCGACACAGATATTTCATTGGAAGAAGTTAGACGTGCTACAAAGAACAGCAAACACAGAAAAGTACCAGGTGAAAACAGGATAACATTCGAGTTTCTTTTAAAAATGAAAAACACGACACCAGTCTTCATTCAGTTCCTAACTGATAGTTTTAATAATATTTTCAGGAAAGGTGATGTCCATGAATGTTTCCGGAAGAAGTTTTATTATCCAATTTCCTATCTTCAAAAAAGGAGATCCACGAAACTATAGAGGAATTTCATTCCTTAGTACGCTCTTAAAACTCCGTTCTTCTGAACCGACTTAACAAATGAGTGAAAACAAACGGACTGTTAAGTGAATTTCAGGCGGGTTTCACAATTTTGGGCTTCCGTCCGTACAAGTCCAATATTTCGACACAGATATTTCATTGGAAGAAGTTAGACGTGCTACAAAGAAGAGCAAACACAGCAAATAACCAGGTGAAAACAGGATAACCTTAGAGTTTTATAAAAACGAAAAACTCGACACCAGTGCCCATGTTCTGTAACTCAGGCGATAACTTTTCCTCACTTGACGCCTCTGAAAAAATGAGTTTATGACAAGTTGAGGCGATACGTCAAATTTTAATTTGTTTGACTAGGATTTTGCAATGGAAGGCGATAGATTTAAAAAGTAATTTTGGCATCTTAACAAAAAAACAAACATATTTTTTTTGTTTCTCGACTACTTTTATCGATACGAAAGTTACAGAACATAGACCCAGGCTTCATTCAGTTCCTGACTGATAGTTTTAATAATATTTTCAGGAAAGGTGATGTCCCTGAATGTTTCCGGAAGAATGTTTTATTATCCAATTTCCTATCTTCAAAAAAGGAGATCCACGAAACTATAGAGGAATTTCATTCCTTAGTACGCTCTTAAAACTCCTCACAAGCGTTCTTCTGAACCGACATAACAAATGGGTGAAAACAAACGGACTGTTAAGTGAATTTCAGGCGGGTTTCAGGACAAGCTATTCAAAGGCGGACAACATATTTGTACTAACGAATATTGGGAGTACATAATCTTAGTTGGTACTTTATGCTTTTTTTTATCGAATTTCGGGCTGCATTTGACTCGGTAGATAGAAGAGCACTTTTTTTAAAGTATGTAAGATACGAAAAGTTCTACCAACTTTTTGCACACTCTGCAACTTACGAGAAAGTTGTCTGTCATCTAATAGGGAAACGTCCAATGTTACAGGAGACTCGAAGATATCATTTTGGTCGTTTCTGACGAAGGAAGATGTCTTAGAGATACTGAACGGTTCAAACTGGAAAGTACTTAGTAAATATGTCTCTGATGCGCTTGACTATAGACCCCAATTTATGGAAGATAAGAGAGTTTTAATCTTATGCTACAAACAATCATAATTGCCAATCATTGCCTCAAGTTTATTAAACAAAAAAGGTAAAAGAGCAATTTATGTTTCAAATCATCAAAAATTGACAACCGCGGACACAATGTCAAATCTGTTTTGCTAACCATTAATATTGCCCACCATAACAACCAATATATTAATTTTTTTCTGCTACGCACATGAATATAAGATAAAATAAGTATTCCCAAACACTTACAATTCATCAAAACATTTAATCTGGCTGACGTCTTTTGCCAGTGACTTTATGAATTGTTAAAAAAAAACTAAATTGTTATTATTTTATGATGAATAATAAAGTTCACTACTACTACTTCAAAACAAATGACAATCATTCCTCATCGTACGCAATTCGTATATCAGAGTTGCTTGACCTAAAATATTTTCAGAGGACAATTGTATCTAAGTGATCCTGAGAACCGAAGTCAACAGCTGCTCCAGTTAAATCATCATTGTGTCATCACCCACTGATGTGCATGTAAAGTTAAAACCTGAGTTGAGTTGTAATTGAATTTCAGACTAAAAACGTTTAACATTCGAGAAGTTCTGATGCAAAATATATTTTTTTAGAAAATATACAAAAAAAGAGTTGAACTTGTATATCTTTTGCATGTTAAGCTAGAATTACACGGCCAACGTAATCGTTTGTTAAATTTAGCAAACATGGTGTAAGCGTCCTACCGTATATTTACCTACCGAACATATTCTTAGTTTTAGTTCATTTAATCAAAATTTTCAAATCGTTTTATGTTTTGCTTAACCATAGGCTTGTCGATATAATAAGGAAGAGATAATACATACAAATTGTAAATTGAAAATTGCAAATTTGTAAATTATAGAAAAAAACTTGCATTATGGGGGAAAATTTTACCCCTTCGGGTAGGGGAATAAAAAAGAATATACCCGAGGTAAGGCATGCCTGTCGTAAGAGGCGACTAAAATCCAACCTTCGTATCCTGAGAGTGAACGTATACATAAATATGCAATGAGTAAAAAAAATAGATACATTACAATCCAGGTTCACTGGAAAATCCACCCTCTTCGGAGGTCGGCTCTACGGATTCTGGGGAGAGCCAATTATTGCATTTAATAAATCCCTTCTTAAAAAAAGCAAGGGTTGCTCGATCACCTCCATCCCAATCGAGTGACAACGGTAAGAAGAGTTCGCCGATAACGCCAGATGCGCGAGTAAAAAAGGGCTCAATGAAAACAGAAATTCTTGAGAAAGATAATAATGAACTTCGTCAAAAACTTGATGAAGAAGTAAAACTTTACCAGGAGTTAAAGAAAGAAGTTGATCTTCTTCGTAAGGAAAATGAGGTGCTGAAGAATAAACACCACAATGACTCGAATGCTGGTTCATCACAAGCGGAAAATGTCATTTATGAGACTGATGACGAAGAGTAAGCCCGCGAAACAGATAAGTCCTCAAACAAAAGGCCAAGTAAAAAACGTAAGGTTGTATCCTCACCTGATAGCGCCGTTTTCCTGAAAAAATTGCATCACCAAAAGATGCCAATATTTAAAAAATGTTAACACCATGATACTTTAAAGTTATTTCACTTAACAACAAATGGAAAGTTTGCGTGAAAGATCCTGAAAAGAAAAAGTAGAATGGTAGACTTATGAGAATAAGTCGGAAAGACCTTTACGTCTTGTAGCGAGAGGCTTGCACCCATCATGGCCAAAAGACGATATTATTAACGATCTAAAGAGGAACTATAAGATGTTAGATGATGTGAACATCGTCAAAAGAGAAATACAAAAAAAAGATAGCGAAACAAATATGGTACATCGTGGTCTTCCACTATTTATTTTACTTGATAAGGCAGATAAAATAGACGATATTTACAATATTAAAACAATCCTCAATATTGTTGGTAAGATCGAACCTATAAGAAAGACTTCATGACTGATTCCGCAGTGTAAACGCTGTCAAGAATTCAATCACACGCAAGCGTATTGCAAAAAGGAACCTAGGTGTGTAAAGTGGGCCGGAAATCATTTTACTAAAGCCTGCACCTCAGCAAAAGTGCAGCAACCCTAAGAGGTTAAATGCCCAAATACCCAAAGGAAAAGTGACTCAAGATCAATCAACACAACCAGAGCAAACACATAAAAAGGTAGTGTAAACACATATGCCCAAATAACGGCTAAAAACGTACCTCTACAAAAAGATACTGCTGGTGATCCACTCATGAACGTCTTAAGCATAATCCTTTCCAAAATTGAGGAGCAATGTGGTACAAATAAACTTATATTTGATAGGCTAACTAAACAGTTTTCGGCCAAAACGCCCTGCAAAAAGAAAAACATGATGGAAAAGCTCAAAATAATTACTTGGAATGCCAATGGATTATGGCAAAAACTTGGAGAACTAGAAATGTTTATGGTATTTGTTTGATATCGGAAACGCATGTAAAGAAACAATCAATAGTAAGAGCAATGGGTATTAAAGCAAGATGTAGGGCATCGTTATTTATAAAAGAATGCATCGAACACACGATAGGCCCAAAAATAGAGGCTGAATCAATGCAATTAATCGGTGTACAGGTTAGAACTCAGAATGTTGTACTGAATGTATCTTCCATATACTGTCCTCCACGATGTAAAATTGAAATGAACGTGCTAAATTTACTTAAACAAAATTTTATTCTTGGTGGTGACTTTAATGCGAAGCACAGCTTTTGGGGATCTAGAGTTATTTCTGAAAAGGGTCGAATGGTCTGCGAAGCGGTAATGGAAAATAATTGCGATTTTCATTCGACTGGCCGACTGATCCATCGAAGATACCTGACCTTATTGATTTTTTTGTGGTCAAAGGAATACCCTCAAATAAAATTAGCATAACAGAAAGCTTTGATCTTTTTTCAGATCATTCTGCTGTTATTCTCACTATGAGCAAAAATCTTGTTAAAAATGAAAAACCACCCACGCTAACCAATTGGAAAACCAACTGGGAAGGTTTTAAGAAAGATATAGAGGATAACGTTGAATAAAGGGTTTCACTACAAACGCCTCTCGAACTTGAAGACGCAATAGATAACTTCATCAATATCGTACAACAAGCCGCATGGAAAAACACGCCGTACCAAAGAGAAATGCCGCGCTTTAAAAACCTAAAATATCCGCAGGAAATAAAAGATTTAGTAAAAGAGAAACGAAAAGCACGTAAGAACCATTTCAAACTCGAGCTCCTCAATACAAGGTAAATTTAAATCGCTTGTGTAATTTACTAAAAAAGACGATAGCAGAATTCAAAAATTCTGAAGTTGGAAATTATCTTGAAAGCTTGACAGCAGGAAAAGAATCCAACTACTAACTCTGCAAAGCTAAAAGAAACCAAAGCTCTCAGCGCCTCCGATTAATAATGATCAAAACGAATGGGTAAAATGCGACAAAGAGAAAGCAAACGTTTTCGCGGATTACCTGGAGAACACATTTAAACCTTTTGATGGGCAAGTACTCAACGAAAATTTAAATATAAGTTCTAACTCAAGCGAAAATTAGATAACAAGAATGTTACCCTTGCCGAATTAAGTAAAGAAATAAGACAGCTTAAGTATAAGAAAGTTCCGGGATATGACCTAATTGCGGCCGAATTTCTCAAAAAGCTTCCTGGCAAAGGGTTAATTAATCTTCTTTATATAATAAATGCCACTCTAAGGCTAAAGTACGTTCCGAGCCAATGGAAGGTTGCGGAAGTTATAATGGTTCTCAAACCAGGAAAACCATCACATGATAAGAAATCTGATAGTACTATTTCGCTGCAGCCCGTAATATCTAAGGTCTTTGAAAGAATATTACTTCTGCGCCTGCAGCCAATAATAGAAGAAAAGCGCCCCTGAACATCAGTTCGGATTTTGAATCAAGCATTCGACAATTGACCAAGTGCATAGCATCACTGACGTCATTGAGAAAACTCTTTAAGAAAAGAAAATTTGTTCGGCGGTCTTCCTAGACGTGTCGCAAGCTTTTGATAAGGTGTGGCACGAAGGCCTAAATTTTAAATTTAGACAAATTCTGCCTAAAGCACTTCATACGCTTCTAAAAGCATATCTAGAAAATAGACTTTTGAAAGTAAGACATGGAAACGATTACTCGGATTTCAAAGAAATAGTGGGTGGGGTACCTCAGGGATGAGTTTTAGGTCCAATATTGTACCTATTATTTACACGTGATATACCTAAAACAGAAAACACTATCGTAGCCACGTTTGCTGACGACACTGCAATAGTAGCAGTTGGCCAAAAGATAAATGATTCTACGACAAAATTACAAAAAGCTTTGAATAGTGTCAATGATTGGTCAAAAACATGGCGGCTATCGCTCAACGAAGTAAAATCAGTCCAAGTAGATTTTACGTTTAAGAAAATTAATAGATTACCGGTATTTGTTTATACGGTTCAAGTTCCGTTTGCTAACGAAGCAAAATATCTCGGAATGACTCTAGACGCGAGATTAAAATGGAAACCGCATGTTAAAAAGAAATGCGAAGAGTTAAATAATAAACTCAGAGATATGTACTGGTTGCTCGGGAAACACTATAAGCTCAGTATCGAAAGCAAGCTAATTTTGTACAGACAGGTGCTTAAGCCTGTCTGGACTTACGGTATACAACTCTGGGGTTGTACCCGAGATTCTAATTTAAATACGTTACAAACATTTGAAAATAAACTCCTAAGATCATTTGTAAGCGCACATTGGTACATTAAAAACGAAGATCTCCACAGAGATCTCGGGTTTCCCACGGTTCGCGATGAAATAAAAAATTTTGCTCGAAATAATAGAAAACGGCTATTACAACACTGCAATAGTACTATTATCGATGAGACGAATTTAGTGCGCCGCCTGCGAAGGACAAAGCTTTCCGATCTGGTGCACTAAATGAGAATCTGCTTTAAAATCACGGTATAAGCAGGAACTATCACCGGATAGTTACCTGCAACATGTTAATTAAATTCGTTAAAAATAAATTGCTAGATAAATTTCAACTTAGTTGCAATCGGAAGAATAAGGTGTTTTTAGTGCAGTAAGGATCTCAAACTCCTATGTGCACGCGTTTTTCGGTCCTCATAGAGCCTTTTGAAAGTTTTACACCTACCCACGGAAAAAAAAAACAAAAAAAAATGATAAATCTTATGAATATTTTAATGCCAAAATGAATAATTATTCGACACGAAATTGGCCAACATAGCAACAAAAGATAACATTAACACCATCAAAAATGATATAATCGGAAAACGAATCTCTTAAATCCGAAATCATAAAATTAAAAGCAAACGAAAATACACTTAACCGAAAAATTGAAGATTTTGAGAAATTCACAAAACGACTAAATATTGTGGTAAACGGATTGGCTGCGAACAACACTCAAGAAGCAAAACAGCAATTTAATCAATTATTCAATTATGCAATTCGCCCCTAATGTATCCGTTACAACACCCAATACTAGAAAAATCGGCCTAGCAAACAAGAACTCGTCTGCATTTGTTTTCGAACTTGGAAATGTAAATGATGTTAACTATAAGTGTTATCAGCTACGCAGAACTTGAAAAACTCCATAATTTTTATCAACAGAGATCTGTTACAATGAAATAAGGGAGAAGTACCACCCCGACAAATAAAAAAAATGGTTATTCCAAAAAAATCCCAACCTAAGAGTTGAAATCAAACGGTGGGCTATTGAAATCAATAGTCGTCGATACAAATTCAGCCCCGAAGGAATTATCACAGCTTTCAGAGAAGCAGATTAAGAATATATTGTTAGTTTATTAAGCAAAACAGAATGTAACTATAGTACTATTGTAAATGATCCCAAACAGACTATTCTAAGTTTAAGCAACATTGCAAACCATTAGGTGCCTGTCAGGTTTTATCTTTTAATATTATTGGTCGTGGAAATAAAACCTTATTTTGTAATTTTTTTAAAAAATATATTAGTAATTTTGAAATATTTTTTTTTATATGAAACATTTGTAACATCCGAAAATACTATAAGGTACGAAAAATTCTTCCCGGGATACAAACTTGAATGGATTCCCGCGACACGAACACAACAACAAATACGAGGAAGAGCAAGTGGCGGCTGTTTATACGGATATAAAAAATATGTAGAACAAGTTTACCAACTCAGCTTTATTAAGCACTGTGGCAGCGTTTTTTCTAGAGAATATTTTGGAGGAGCTTGTCTTAACCTAGTTCCTGCGTACATCCACTGCAACCATTGGAGAGGATACTTTAAAAATCTTATTGCATTTTTTGATGAAACAGAATTCATATTAATAGGCGATTTAAATATAAAGCTTGTACGAAAGGAAGTGTAGATGTCCAGCTAGGGAATGAAAACCAAGTTCCTGCAATCAGAACTTCAAAAGACAATTGTTGGAGCGTTCATTCTGAATGGAAGGGGATATGGAGACAGTTCTGGCGAATTCACATTTGTGAGCAGTAGAGGGTCTTCGGTCGTTGACTAGTGTTGCCTATAATATAATTCAATTTATGTAATAAAAGGGTTTTAGACTTAAGTGGCGCGATGACAGAAAAAACACATATGCACGCAATCTAGACCAACACCTACAACAAAAAAATTGCTAGCAAAAAAAACACGGAGGCAGATCTTGGGCTAACACGAATTTTGTACCAAAGAAACCTTGGTTCGATACAACTTGTTTTTACACTAGGAGAAATGTGTTGAAAAAACTTAAGATGTACAGACAACACAATATCGATGTTTACAGAAGACACTACCGAGAGTTGCACAAAGAATATAAAGACTTATGCTTGCTATCTTGTATGCTATATAGAAGATATTTACAACTGTTCTTTTGAATCGACTTAATCGATAGGTCGAAGAAAAACAAATTTTGAACGATTTCCAAGCGGCATACAGACAAAACTACTCAACTGTGGACTAAATTTTCAACATCTCTTGCCTGATAAGCAACTTAATCAAAAAATGAAACTATACCGTTTTCCATTGATTTAAAATCTGCGTTCGATAATATAAACAGAAGCGCATTGTTTCACAAATTGACACTTTTGGGAATATACACAAAAATGCTTTAAGACCTAAAGGCTCTCTACCACAACAACAGTGCAACAGTATGGAATGGAATCAATATCAGTGACATATTTCCTATCAATCAAGCAGTAAAACTGGAATGCGTTCTCAGTGGTCTGTTATTTATTCTGTTTTTGAACGACCTCGACTTTGATCTGCCGGGTGGAGAACCATTGACGACATAAGAGTATAGGTTTTACTTTATGCAGATGATTTTGTGCTACTGTCTGACAATCCTGCTAGAACAAATTATTGTTCTACTTGTGAATTTAGGAGAGTCAGAAATAGTGATATTTCGAAACAATGGACGCCGAGCAGCTAAAAAAATTGATATTTTCAAATGAGGACATCAAAATATCAATTAGTTACAAGTACCTAGGTGTAGCACTGACTTACAATATGTCATGGGCCGAACATCTTATGCAAAGACTTGCAATGTCAAAAAATTCGATAAATCTCACCTGGTAAAACTTCATGAAAAACAAAACCATACAGCACTCAGCTAAGTACAAAATATATGAAGCTGCTTCAGAATCTGTATTGGACTACTGTGCAAAAGTTTGGGGGAGAGATGCTACTGAAAATACTAATCGCTTTGTGGAAGTGAGTCCTTGTTTCCGCACATACAGAAGACAGTTCTTCGGAAGTGAAAGCTTAAACGTGAGCAGTTCTTTAAAATTCTTGATGGACGAAATTATACTCAACTTTATAATTTCTTAAGAAACGCTCTATGATACCGAAACCTAATCATAAACGAATTTTCTTAAACATAAATCAATCGCTAAGTTTTAATAAATGTATTATACTTTACACTTTAACCTGACAGGCAACTTAAAAAGTTATTAGGTGTGTTCCCGTACTCCCTATGACTTCAAAAAGCTACGATTTTCGACGAAACAGTCAAATCATGTTACTGTTTTTTTCACCAAAGAGAGCGCTCTTGAGAGAGAAAACTATTTCACCATGCTGCGAATTTTAGCCCAAGAAATTTCTTTAGATAAAATTATGAAGACTGTCAAATGAAGGAAAAAAAACAATACATAAGCTGTCAGTTGCCATGTGTGCATCGTTTCAAAAGTTTATAGTCTGCTGGCCTGGCTTATTAGTGCAATAAATTAAAATTTGTAATATCAAATTGGTTATTTTAAGAAAAAATTTCATGTAAATCTTTAACAAACATTTTTAAAATACACTTTTATTTTGACGTTTAAAAATTGGCTAAAATTGTTGTTCAAAGCGTTGTCGTACTTTTGTAAAACTTTGTTGCTCTCTGAGAGATTTTTACACCCACTCTTGCAAAAATGACAGTTTTCACATTTTTGTGCACAATGTTCGGGAACACACTTATTGTCATTCAATTTTATTTTAATGAAACGAGTATCAAGATTTTGTAAAACTTTTTTCTGTAAATAAAATCATTTAATCTAATCTAATCAAATTGTAAATTAATTAATTTGTCCAAATTGTGAACCATGTCTTGTTAGTAGAAAAAAGATAGGCGAATATTTTTAAACAGCCTGATGTAGGATTTTAGCTTTACCATTTTTTTTTATATTAAGCACGCACTCAAGGGGTTATGAATACCCTTAAAATGTTTAAGCACAGCGCGAGTGATTAGGAAAATGGGATAGGATTTAATAGGAGAAACCGATGCACATTAGTTTTGAATGTTTGAATATCATAATGGGACGGAAAAATAGGTACAGTCTATCAACAACTGTTTGATTAAAGCACATTATTTAATTTTAACCTTTTTAACTAACACTATACCTAATCTGTTTTCTTGATACATACCAGCTGAACTGGCCTAAAAAATGGCAAGAAAAAAACTATAGGAACATAACTTTTTGGAGTTTGTAAATGGCAAAGTGTCAGATGGATTTAGTATGCTACTAAAAAGATAAAATAGCTTTCTGCTGCTTTTAACTTTAGTAAATGTAAATTTGATAATTAACTTGTTTAAATTTAGTATCACACTAAAGTTACTATCACTTCGTAGTAAACCGTTTAAAGTACAAATTACAAATGTATAAACAAATACTTAAACATCACCTCTTCGAAGCCTTGGTTGTTGGACAGCATTAGGATGCGTATGTTGCTGTGGTTGCATCAAGTAAAAGGAAGTTTGACTAGTACCAACATGTGATCCAGTTGAATATATTCCATTGATTGGCTGAACTGGTGTTTGTGGTGTATGTGGACGAGAAGGATTTGGTGTACTTGGACTTCTCGGGGTAAACGGTTTAGCTGATGGATTAAGCACATGAGTTTTCTTTGTAATCGCAGTTTTAGGTGTAGATTTCTCCACCGATAACAGCTCTGAATTAGTTTTGTTCGCATTATTATTAAACGCATTGTTCATACTATTTATATTGGAACTGATGTTATTATTTGTTTGCATAAGAGGCATTCCAGACTCGTTTATATTTGTTACAGGAGATACAACTGGCGATGTTTGTTTTGTATGATTTTGGTAAATTGATTTGTCTTGTGATTGAGTTGGAAGCGAATACTGAGCAGGATTTTGTGGTTGGGAAATATTAGAATTGTCAGTCGGTTTTATGTTCAGATGATGCATCTGCCCGGACTGAATTAATTGAGCATGATTATGCATCGAAGTTGGATTATGTGGAGAAGTATGTTGAATAGATGGTTGAGGCTGAGGAGGTGACCGTGATTGCTGTGTTGGATGACCAGTCAAGTTTGATGTTTTATTTGTGTTCAACGGCGTTTGGTGTTGGGAACTTGGTGGATTAATTCCGGATAAATGAAAATCTTGCTGGAATTTTCTTAAATCCTGAATTGCGTCGTCACGGGCTCGCATTGGTCTCTGGGGCAATGGAGGCTGGCTTCCAACTTGTAAATTACCGGGCTGTTGAGCCATATGATTGCTGTGCAACGGCGGAGAATGGTTTGTTTCTTGTCCTGATCCTCCCGCATTTTGATTATGTGAAGTAAGAAGCGACTTTGGAATCGTCATCTAAAAAAGACAAATTAAATTGTGTTTATAATCATTTGATTAATAAAGGTATTCGATAAATGACTGACAGGGGTTGTTTTTATCATATTATTGTTTAATAACTTTATAGAATAGTGGAAAAAAATTATCCAAATTCAAAAATCACTTTCAGTTATGCCGTTTTTATTTGGCAATCCGGAATCCCTCTTAGATCTCGGATCCAAAATGAAAACTTTTTTTGATTCTGACAATTCTGAATTTTAATTTTATTGTATGTGTAAAACTAATTGTGTACGTGAAAATAATCCAAATCAAAAATAATTTTTGATGTACAATTATGATACAAAAAATTACAACAGTCCAGTTTGACGTTCAAGTATATGAATGTGTGAGTGATGACTCTCATTTCAAATCCGGAACAAAATTATCTTCTTTTCAGAATTAGAACAGTTCATCTTTTCCAAGTGAATACTTTCAGAAGAGTTAAGAAGACTTTCGGATTGACAAATAAACACGACATTAGTCTTCTTTTTTTGCATCTTTGAATATATTCCGCTATTTTCATAGATGAAGAATTGAGTGATCAAACTTCAAAACAATGCTAATCGTATACAATTGTGTTGAGAAACCATAGACAACTTAAATGTAAGGCAAAGATTTAGTCTTTGGTTGGCTAGCTGTTAAAAAAATGCCTTCCAGCTAGGGAACTGAAAAGAGACTTTGGAAAGCTACCCAACATTTTTCTTGAATTATAAATAATTTTTTTATAAAGTCGACAATTCTGAAGAAATCTTTTTAACCTATATCGACTGTTAAGAAACTTGAACAACTTAACAAAAAAGTAACTATTTTCCATAGTCAAATTTGGGTACAAGTAATTGTTTTGCGAACATGACCAATTTCAAATAGCTTTGCGTATTGCTCCTTGAAATCGTAGAGCGCAAAATTAAAACAAAAATATTAAACGTATGTCGTCTTCTTTCTACCAGACGTTACGTCCTAATTGGCAGTTATCGCGCGAACAAGAAACTAGGCGACATCAGCAAATATAAAATATCAAATTGCAATAATCATATTGTGTGTCCTTATTAAAACACAAAAGCGGTTGCGTGATGTGGTTGGGGTCAAAATTCTACTGGAGTCAAAATTCTTTTAACAAAATTCTGCTTTTTAAAATTCTGGTCGCCGAAAGTCTGCTTTTCAAAATTCTGCTCATGAAAATTCTGCAAATAATAAAGAAAACAAAGGTAAAGAAAATGTTAAAAATGGCGCGCTTTTTAATTTTGAAACAAATAGAATAAGAGTTACCATTGGGCCTATGATAGAAATTCTAATACCTTTTTCTTTGGTTTTCGCTATGGAGCTTTCAGAATCGAAGCTTTCTTAGAGCTTTTGAGAGCATATATTTTCAGTTTAAGGAGAAAGGTGTTTTCGGTGCTTTTCTGCTTACGTCTTTTGTTTGTGTTTTTGGGAAAACGGTTAAAATGCAGCTATATATTATTTGTTATGTATTTAACAAAACAATTACTATTTGAGCAAGTTTTTGATGGAGCTAAGTTCATTAATTAATTGCAACTTTAAATTACCAAATATTTTTTTTTTGTTCATGAAAATAGATATAAAATGAAGAAGGTTTCGCGTATATAAATATAATATATAAAATAGTGCGGTGATATTATTATTTTTGTGCTGTGTTTATTTACATTTAAAATGGCTTCAAGTTCTCCGAAGGAAACAAGTTCCTTATTATGCCTTATTTATATATTTTTTCTGTAATTTATTTTCACGTTAAAATAGATTAGACCTTCTGGGAACTCTTAAAAAACGCCTAATATCTTACTCCTTGGTGGTGAGAAGAAAGATAGGTTTATTTTTATTTGGATTTAGTTTAATTTTTTTAGATTTAGTTTGCGATGTAAGTACATATTTCTGTTCATGAGATCTGAAATATGCCCATTTATAATGCTGACTACGCAAACATGGAAAAGCTTTATAGATATAGAGATAGCTTATTGAAATTTGTGGGTGGCAATAGCGCAGTGGATAAAGTGCTTGATTGCTAACTTAGACGTGTGGGTTCGATCCCCACGCTAGGCGCATTCTTTTCTATACCTCCAATTTTAATTGAATGCCGCCCATGGGTTAAAATGAGACAGTCAATATCTGGTTCTCAAATCCACTGTGCCAAACTAGTGCCGTGCACTTCAGGTTGCATTTAAAAAGACCTTAGGTCTTACAGGCATATAGTTAAATAAACAAAAAAAAAAATCAATAATTGTAAGGGTGAAAGGCAAATATCCTCTCTTCCCTGTACTGAAAATATAAATTGAACAGAACAGAGTATAAGGTCCCGTAAAGCGAAAAGAAAAGCAAAAATCTACGCTGAACAGGTTCAATACGTAGAATATGGATCTGCTTGTATGGAGACCAGACTTGCGAGGCATATTCAAGAAGAGGCCTAACAAAAGATATATAAAGGGATTTTGCGATTCTTAGACCAGCGTTTAACAAACCTAAGGGTAGAATTAGCTCTATTAATGACAGAATGAAAATGATCCCGAAAATTGAGCTGGTTGTCAGCAATAACACCTAGATCGCGAATGGTAGATACGATGGAAACTGGTTGGTTATTAATCAGATATTGACGTTGTAATAAGGACGGGCGTTTACTAGAGTAAGTAATGGTTTGACATTTGTTAATATTCAGCTCGAGGGAGTTATGTTGACATCAGACAAAAAAAATATTTAAGTCTATTTGACGCAATTGCTCATATCATATCATTAGCATAAATCTGAAGGTCTGATTATTGAAGAATAACTTCAATATCATTAAAAGTTGGCAGGAAAATCAAAGGGCCTAAAGCTACAATTAGACGGTCAACGTAATTGGCCATTGCGTTGACTCTCTGACGTTAAAATGACCTCAAAATCTGTCCTAATTATGGCAGGTCGTGTGGTAGCCAATGTTGTCAATGCGTTGACGAGAACGTTGACACCTACGTTGACTCGAATTTGTGGGTCAGCGCATTGACCCATTTCGTAATTGGGACGCGTTGACAGAGTTTGTAGAACTATACGTCATTGCATTGACGGTATCCCAACATTGACACGGCACAATTTTATACCCGGTCAACGTAGCTTTGAGATTTGAGATTGACACAATCGGGTTTGTTTATAAAATAAAAACAAATAATATACACATACTCGTATTTACTAGCTGTTTTTTTGTTGTTATTGTAATTTCATATTACTGCATCTTAAATTAATTTGGTGTATTTTGAAGATATGTTGTGATTTTGAAAAAAAAAATAGTAAATAATGCAAGAAATTGCTGGTTGTGAAATCCGAAAAAGGTACTGTAAGGAGCAAAAATTCTCTCCAGTGACCAAGAATCACTGTGTGAGGACCAATCGTACCTCGGCGGATATGCTGCATATTTGTGTTTTTTTTTTGCATTTGAGGCTTCACTAGGGCCATTAAAAATAGAACTGTTTGGCTGACATGCGCAGGAAGATCCGATTCAACTTTTCACACAGCATACACCAACTCTTTGTCTATACGGAACGACGATTACCTTGCATCTATCCGATTTCCTCATCTGTTGCTCTCATTTACATAAGCGGGAAGCGGCTAAAACAGCCATTTCCAAATCCAAGTTTGGTTTTGTCATTTGTATTTGTTTTTTTTTTTTTATATTTAAAATTAACTTTAAACGGGATTTTTTTCACAACCTAAAAAAATGACCGTCCTTTCTTCTGTCATAGGGTCAAAGCATTTGAATATGTTCAACTCGTGTGATCGGCAAAGTTTTGAGTGTCCACGTGACAATGCGTGACGAATAAAAATACGAAAAAGTGCTTTAAAAGCAAGTATGTAATCATACAAAAACTGAATATAATACAACTAAAAATGACCAGTGTCAAAATCGTTCACATAAAAAAATCTCCCTCCTTATATGAACAACAAAAAGGTTGGCTTATAAATGAGTAAAGAGAAATTAAGAAAGAACCCGAATAAACAACAAACTTGTGTGGCTAATAAAAGCGCTGGTCGTTTCAATGCAATTGATAAACAGAAAAAACCTGCATTAGGTTGGATCTGATCATGTGGGTGGCGTGACGCGAAGTGCGTTGGCTACTAAGCTGGTCATGGTTGAATACAAGTCGTGAAATAGCTATAATTCCAGCTAAAAGTAATTGAGAAAAACTTGGTGGTAGCACACTCAAGTTGTTGTTGGGAATTCAAAGTCATAAAAATGATTTAACATATTACTAAATCGTATAAAATTTAGCGCCAATAATTTTATGGGAGATTTTGTCTAATGCCTTGCTAAAATCCGTAGCAATTGCATCGACTTCCTTACCACTTCTAAGGCACATATAGTGCTTCAAACGAATTCAGTACAATGAAACTACAATGAAGAAGCCAAGTATCATGAATTATACTCTCAAACAGTTTAGGTAATGGGTTATCCATTTTGCCACGTTGTGTATGGTCAGCTGGCTTCAGTTGTGTGAGCTGGACTTTATATGGAGGTACGTGTAGATCCAAATGCAAAATATGTCATAATGTGCCGTAAGACAGTCCTAATTTCTGAGAACGACGAGGAATCGACACATTCAGGTCTTCGGCAACACTTTCATTTACAGCAGCGATATTTTCAGTGGTACGAGCGAAACCATGATCACAGGATTTACAATATCTGTAACCAATCCAGTCTCTTCAAATTTCTTCACAATTTTGCCAATGGCTTGCATAGTTGGACGATTATGTAAACCAGAATCTCCTCTTAAAGCTGTGGCAGAATCACCATTTTTGTAGTAGGTTTTAAAAATTTGTATGCGTTGTTATGGTTTAACAACTTAGTTTGACAGATGTCGAATTCCAGCCCTATACTTTTGAAATCGCAAAATGGTAACCATTTATGTAAGAGAGTTTGGCAATGGGTCTATATTTGGATATATGGTTATTACAACCTTTTCTATAGACGGGAATGATGAGCGAGTCCTTCCGTTGTTTAGGAAACACACCGTTTGTAAAAGATAGCTGAAAAAGTAACGTGAAGGGTTGGGAAAGTTTGGAGATACATTTTTTTAAGAACAATAAGAGGAGTCCCGTCGGGACCAGAAGTTTAAACAAAATAAGTGTTATATTCCGTACAAGAACAGAAATTCTAAACCTTAATTTTATCCCTTATAGAGAAAATCTACCTCAGACATGCAATCTCTGTAATCTCGACGAACGTGAAGATGTGCCCCATTTTTTGACCAGATGTCAAATCTTACAAGGGTGTGAATTCGACCGAATTCCCCTAGAAAAATATAATTCACAGTGTTTGAAAGCTGTAAATTTTATTTGTGTCGGTAACCACCGCCTAATATTTTGCGTCTTAGAAAGGTACTACAGCATCTAACTGATGAGCCCAACTGTAGTACCTGGGCGAAACGCATAATTTGGACTAAAGGTCACAAAAAAAACAAAAATTAAAAGCAGAATCCACAAAAAATAACAAAACCAATACCTACGTACGTGCGTTTGTATTGTTTTTACATTTCTTCTTAAAATTAAACAAGCCAGACCGCGGGCATTATTTTCTAGGTGTCTGAATTCGACCGAATTCCCCTAGAAAAATAAAATGCACAGTGTTTGAAAGCTGTGAGTTTTATTTGTGTCGGTAGCCATCGACTAATATTTTGCGTCTTAGAAGGGTACTACAGCATCTAACTGATGAGCCCAACTGTAGTACCTGGGCGAAAAGCATAATTTGGACTAAAGGTCACAAAAAAAAAAACAAAAATTAAAATTTAAAGCAGAGTCCACAAAAAAAGCCAGACCACGGGCATTATTTTCTAGGTGTCTGAATTCGACCGAATTCCCCTAGAAAAATAAAATGCACAGTGTTTGAAAGCTGTGAGTTTGATTTGTGTCGGTAGCCATCGACTAATATTTTGCGTCTTAGAAGGGTATTACAGCATCTAACGGATGAGCCCAACTGTAGTACCTGGGCGGAACGCATAATTTGGAATAAAGGTCACAAAAAAATAAACAAAAATTAAAAGCAGAGTCCACAAAAAAGAACAAATCCAATACCTACGTACGTGCGTTTGTATTGTTTTTACATATCTTCTTAAAATTTAAAAAAAAAAATCTTACAAGAGTTTAAAAGACTTCACTTTGGTAAAAGCACACTTACTCTTCGAATCTCATGAAATTTTGAATGGAGTGAAATATTGGGACTTCCTGGCGGAATATTGCAATCAAGCTCTTGCTTACAAAAATAGCTTTCTGTAATGAAACACATTTTATAATTGTCTATCGTAATAACTTTTTGTCAAATAACTTTATTATTTCAAGACTTGTGAATGAAAAATTAAAATTAAATTCAATAAATCTAACTCTTATAAGCATTTTGAACGCACATTCGCATCCTTAAAACATCTTGGTTTAAAACTTATTTCAATATTAGTATTAAACGAAACAAAATCGACGCATATAAACTTTACTAACAAAAACATAAACAATGTTCCAATATTTATAAATAATACAGTAGTACCTTACTCCAATACCGCCAAATGCCTTGGTATGACTTTGGATGCAAAGCTTAAATGGAAAAAGCACATCAAAAAGAAACGAGAAGAACTAAACATGAAGTACAGAAAAATGTACTACCTATCTATCCAGAACAAACTAATGTTATATAAGTAAGTAGTGAAACCGGTTTGGACATATGGCATCCAACTATGGGGCTGTACAAAGAAAACAAATGCTGAACGCATCCAAAAATTCCAAAGCAAAGTCCTTCGTGGAATAAATAAATGCCCCTTGGTATATAAGAAATAGCGATCTACATCGTGACGTTCAAAGTGAAATGTTTACAGAAGTGGTTAAAATACACGAAATTGAGACCGTCTTGAATGTACGAGACAATGTTCGGAGATTAATAAGAACCAAGCCTCATGAGCTGATGGTCTAAAAGCTAAGTGAAAGTGTAATAACTTTAAACTTCCCACAATGCGATTTAAATATAAATAAAGATAGTAAAATCATTTGTCGATCTTTCATAGATTGGTCCTGATTTCGCCGGTGGTTTTAGTGCGGTAAGAGCCCACACTACCCGGTACCGATTCTTACCGAGTGTCTTTTGAAGATTTCCATCGGATAACAACAAAAAAAAATATTGGTATTAAGGAGACAACTCTAAATAATTTTTTTCTTGAACGAAAAACATTTGTTCAAAACAACATATCTCACTCAAAAAAAATATAAACAAGCTTAAAAATTATTTTTGTTATTATTTTCGTGTAAATATTATTATAAAAAAAATGTATCCCAATATAGGGATATATTAAATAAAACTTGATTTTAAAGATTTTTTCTACCCTCAAAACTCAGATTTTATTTTTCTCTTAATCGGTTTTTCGAAAAAAACCAAGAACACCATTAGGTGCCACGGATCAATGAACATTTTATAAAAAAGTATCTCGAAAATTGTATAGGCAGATTTTGATGAAATCCGGCTTTAATTTTTAGTTTTTTGAAGCAAATTTTTTTGAAATTTTGGTATGCATAGGTTTTCAGAGTTTATTAAAATACATGTGATTATAAAATTTTAAATTATTTTTTTGATTAGTTTTAAAAACATTGATTTTTCAAAAAAAAAAATTCAAAAATTAATTTTAATTAGAAAAAAAAAGTTATTCAAAATTTTAATTGCAGAATTAGTTTGGCTGGATAGATCTTCTCAGATATAAAATTTGACAGACATCCAATGTGATGTTACCGAGAAAACCAACAATAAAAATTATATGAAAAGTACCGTTTTTTTTGTAATTTAACTAAATACCTGTAAGACCTCAGGTCTTTTAAATGCAACCTGAAGTGCACGGCACTAGTTTGGCACAGTGGATTTGAGAACCAGGTATTGACTGTCTCATTTTAACCCATGCATGGGCGGCATCCAATTAAAATTGGAGGTATAGAAAAGAATGCGCCTAGCGTGGGGATCGAACCCACACGTCCTATTTAGCAATCAAGCACTTTATCCACTGTGCCATTGCCACCCACCGTTAGTAGACTTTTCCGGTAAATTCCGGTAAATAAAATTCTCAAAATTTCTTATCGAAATCGTTGGAACCGTTTTCGAGAAATATAAGCTTTTCCTTAACGGTTGTATGGCAGGTACATACCTTTATTTTTAAGCCTAAAAATAATATTTCAATTTTCCCTCTGAGGAATGACAAACAAAATCCCACGTACCAAATCTGAAGGTAATCGCTTAAGCCGTTTAGGATGCAGCTTGTTATACATACAGACGGTCAGACAGACATTTTTTGTCGATGACTTTTTTAGGCTTCTCTATGATCTTGATGTCATGTTTGATTATTAGAATTTTATTTACGAATGCATGATTTGCCTAGTACCTATAATCGTAAGTAAGAATAGTTATGTAGGTATGTAAGTACATTTGTCTTATACATTATAAATATTAATTTACCTATCTACGATTTTTTTAGCGCGCGACTGAGCCGCTTTTGGTGAAGTACCTACCATACATCAGAAGACATCAACTCTAAAAAGATAAATAAAATAATACCTAGGTGCTTAAAATTTGTTAGAAACATTTCTTTTTTTCACAAAATCCAAATTATATAATAACTAAAATCCAAACCGTTGCATTTAAGTATATACACATCCAAACTACCCCAACAATTCAGTACCAAACGTATAACACGTATGTATCATTGTAGGTACGTATTCACGTATGCACACTCAATAAGCGATGAAATTAACAAAATTACTAACTTTGCTACATTAAGGTAAAACGAAAAACAAAATCCATTCAAAAGTGCTCGATCTCAAACAAATATCTGCAAAGGCAAATCTCTCGACACTAGCGCCATCACAAGGGCGCGCTCATGAACAGATTTTCATGTTCCATGGTAGTACTATATAAATATAAATACAATGGAGAATCTCTGTAATTGACGTACGTCCAAATTTGGACTCAAGGGTAAGCTGATGAGCATTCCTAGAAGCGCGAGTATTACGGTTGAATATTTTAAGGGGAGAAATGCGATTTGATATTTCGATACCAATAATTTCACTTCATTTATTTACTTTAAATATTTTACATTAGATCGTTAATATTTAAAGTTGCAAAAGTATAAAAATAATAATTAATAATGAAGCTAGAACATTTAAATTTAAGATGCTTTGATGGGGGACCGTCTGAAACAAACCACGTGCTGTTGACGTAGTTTCTACTGTTGTTTATTCTTTCTTTCTATGCCTCTCTCTTTTGTGTGAATGTTTGTAATGTTTAAAGCGGTTGGTCTCGTTACCAGTGCTTCAGTGTCTTTATTTCGTAGATTTATCCACGGTAGTATAATATGTAATGTAATTTTATTTAAGTTATTTATTTCAATTTAAACGATATTATAGACTTATATGTCCAATTAGATATTACCATTATAATGTATAAATAATAAAAATCATTTGAAAGAAAGAGAAGACAAATATAAAATTCTTGAATCTGAATTATAAATTAAAATTCTATTAAAAATTAGCACAATTAAATAGTTTCTTAGGTTGAAATTAATAGAGAAATATTTTTTTAAAAATAAATTTATTGTTTTTTTTTTATATCTACATGAGCTCAAGGGATTATACTACCCTTTAAATGTTTCAACACAGCGCGGGCGTGAGGTTTAGGAAGAGAAAGAAGGATAGGAAAGATGTGTGGCGCGATGTTTTGAGACTGTAGGTGGTTGTTGTCTCAGATTTTATCTCGAGGGATGGCGGCTGAACTAATGCGGCGAATTTTCCTTGTCTTATTTATGCCCCAAATAATTCGCATTATTTTTTTTTAATCGTTGTCATATTTTATCGGTTTACTAGTTTTACTCAATCACATGTTGTTACTGCCATGCGTAGTCAGCATGTAATGAGCAAACCAGCAACTCATTTTATAACATTTATTTTAGAATTGGTTTTTAATGGAAAAATAAGAGGCCATAGACTACTGCAGGGACCGAACTTATGACCATGAGGTTAACAGGCGAACACACGACTATCGCGCTTTGCGAAGCTAACTTTTACTTAAGTGTTGTGTTTCTAGTTGAAATGATGTTATCGGTAACTCAGACTCTTAATCTGAAAACATTAAATTCGTCTAAGTTGATATCATGAACGAATTGATTAATCTTTTTGAATTCGATATAACGGTGATTTAAATAATAAATTACTTCTTGGTGTTTTAAGGTAAAAAAAGGAAGTTGATATTTTGTATACAAAAATATCATATAAGCACAATTTTGTTTCTTCAAGTGATAAAAACGTCATCATTTGAAGTATTACATTATATTCTACAAGAGAACCATTCATTTTAAAGAAAAGGTATTTTGTATATTTTCTTAGAAAAGTTTCAACTTGTTTCGAATAGGTTAAATAAAAGGGGCCCATATTGTGCTTCCATAATCAACAATAGATCTCACCAGAAAATTAAACATAGTAGTATAAGATTTATACATTTGCAAAATTTACATGTTCTCATAATAAAACCAAGCATTGCTTTCTTGGTTATAAAGTTTATATGGGAGGAGAAAACAAAATTTCGAATCAAAATGCTAAACAGTTTTCAGAACAATCGTTTTCTAATAGTCTCAGATCAATTTACAGTTCAATATTTAACAGAATTTTTAATCACCCTAAGTATTTTCGAGTTATCAGCATACATTTAACACGATGATTTTAGGTTGTTGGAAAGGTCATTTATGTATATGATGAATGTAAAAGGACCTAGGGAGGGACATCCATGGACCGAGAATATGGTAAAGATTGGCACCCATTAAAAATTATGATATTTTCCCTGCCTTCAAGATAAGAAGAGAACCATTTGACGGTAGCGTACAAAAACACTAAAGTAATTTTTTTATAAAACTATTTTATGTTGCATCTTATCGAAATCCTACGAAAAAATTAGTGAATATACAAAGTGAATATACAATCCACTTGGTGACCATTGTCAAGAGCGCAGGCGATTGTATTTGTAAATAAAGTAAGGTTGGTTATGGTTGAGCGCCCTGGATAAAAACCATGTTGGAGATTGCTTATAGAGCTTTTGGTTTGAGGAAGGAGCTGCTTATATACAACTTTCTCAAAGATCAATTCCAAACTGTTCGAAATAGAAACTGGACGATAGTTAAATATCTGCGTAGGATCACCTGATCTTAGAAAAGTATTGAAAACATTGTTGGATTTTCATCTGTCTTAAAGAGCAATTAAAAATGTTACTTATTGGATTAGATAGTACAGCTACAGATATACATTTTTTGTAAAAAAAATATTAGGAATTCCGTCATGTACCGCTTTTTTTTCTGTTAAACCGAGTTCATTTATTACGTTTCCGATAGTATGAGGAGTTATGTTATACATTTCTATGGTTTGTGTATTGCTATGAACAGACACATTAATAGTAGTAGTTACACTATCAACGGAATAAACAGATTGAAAATATTCTGAAAACAGGGAACAAACTACATTAGGGCACTCAGAACATCGACTTCCTATATTCCGAAGGAAATGTATTTGATGATTTTAAACTCTTGCTTATTTACCAGATAACTTTTGAGATTCTTTTAATTGATTCCTCGATGTTGTTAAGCAAATATCACCATTTTTTAATCTTCTTAGACATGCCTCTTAGATACGAAAATGTTGCATATGCTTCCGAGTTTTTTGATTTTCTATATAAACATCTGAATATTTCTTTAAGTTTCAATACCTTCAATAAATGCCCAGAGTACCAAACAGGATATTCACTTTTCGATATTTCTCTAGTGGGAATAAAAATATTTAGACACTCTTCAAGGATGTTATAAAACCTATTTAAAATATATCAACATCTTCAGAATAAACATTTGAAAAATCAATGCTAGATTGAATTGAATTATTGATAGCTATTGAATTATGTTGTCATAAATTGCTAAGTTGAAATTGCGTTTCTTTATATTAACATTCATAAATATTGTTTTTTTATTTTCAATTGTTATCTCTAAATGAACATGATGCGGGTCAAATTTTAACAGTGTAAGGGCATTCGAAACTGAGATTTTATCAGATGTAATGTTGTTGTTAATTAAATCAAGTATCCTGTCGTTTTGATTTAATGGGTTGTTGAACTGAGTAAGACTTAAAAAAGACATATTGTTAAAGAGTGCCATTGATGAGCTATCTGTGTTATTTAAGTGAAAACTTTTTAGCGGCGTTATGCACTTTGTGGGATGGGTAAAAAATGGTAAACTCGCGTCAGGACACGTGATCTGATCGAAAATTCATAAGACGGGAGGGTAGACCTTGAAGATGAATTATTGACCAGAGTAGACCGCCGGCGCGGCTCAGCAGAGGTAACAATATCCCCCGCTTTTTCTACCACTCCAACCAAAAATGCACATAGTTAATGTTCAAGTTTTCAATCTGCCGGCACTCCCGGAGAAAATAGAAATTCCATATTATCATCTGAGGTAAATTAAAATCCCCTTTTATGAAAGAGATTGAATTGGCAGGTAGTTAGTGATTTTTCACTTATGTTTGACAGGATTTGTCCATAAACGTCGACATGACTTTTGTGTGGAATGTATACACACCAAATATATATATTGCCATATTTTTATCTTTGACAACGACCTCTAAATCCTCATTATCTGTTTCAAAACTAGACTCACGAAAACAAAAAATGCACCGCAATGACAAACACGACCATCCTTATTAGAGTAAAGATTGTTAATGTTAGGTTCTTTTCTTAAAACTATATAAGTCTTTCATCAAATAACTCACAACTATTAATATCCTTAAGAAGGAAAGTTTCAGTTTAACAAATAATGTCATAGTCGCAATTTAAGATTTCAAGTCGAAGATTTTCAGTTTTGCTTCGCAAACCTCTTACATGTTTAATTTAGAGAATTATTTTTATTTATCTTTTTAATTCTAAGGTCGAACGAAAAATCACCTCTAATAATAAAGGGAATGTTTACCTTCTTGTTTTCGATATATTTTACTTTTTTTAACCCACAAATATTTCAAATTATGCTCTGCCTTAATCAATTTGGCTTTATAACAATGTTTTTTTTTGGATTTAGATAAAAATTCGTTTACAAAAAAAAGTTTATATTCAGAGTAATTTAAAATTTTAGTATTTAAATCTTTTTTGGTTTGATAACCGATTAACACTCGGTCTCTGATTGATTCTGTATTATATTGGACCATGACATTACTATTAATAATAAGGAGTAATGTAATGTAAATTTACTCCGTGCTAGGCAACTGTTTCAATCATTTCAAATATTTAAGTTTTGTTAATAGTATGCAATATTATTATTAACTTTTCAAAATACATTAGCAAAACATTACTGACTGCGATTTTAACATCATCTGATACTTTTAACAACGCCGATACATAACTGTACCGAGCCAGGAATCCAGACTGATTTTTACAAATAAGACAATTGTTCTCAAAAAATAAATTGTTAAAATTATTAAGGGGTATAATTTCAAAACTTTCTTTTCCACTTTTGAGAATTTTGGGTAATACGAAAAAAAATGTCTAAAGCTACAAACATGATATACGCGATTAGTTTAAATGCTAAAATATAGGTTTGTAAGGAGCTCTATATATTTTGTATGGTTTCGAACATACAAGGTGAACCAAAAATTAAGATAATCAATTTAATTTGGAAAACAAGAGTTTTGAAAATTACGATTGGAGTAGTTGACTTTTTATTCAACCTGTTGAAGAATAGAGGAGTTTTGAAAATAAAGAAAGCTTTTTTTTTCACTTTTTATAATCCTGTTTTTTTAAGATCCCGCTTTTTTATGCCGCTTTTTGAATCCTGATTTTAATAGTCGCGCATTCTTATAATCCCGCGTTTTATTATCCAGTTTCTTTATATTCCGTTTTTTTTTTAAATTCCAGATCTTGAAATCAACACAAGGTGCAAAAAGGACGGCTCGTAAAGCAACCCCCTGCTTGGTCCAATTTAAGATTTGGAGTGGGGTCGAGTTTCGGTGTAAGTTTTGTGTGCAACATTTATCAAAATACAAAACGGGCTAAGCGGGATTAAACGTAATTTTAAAAAGCGAGATTATAATAAGTCGGGATTTGGAATAAAAGGGATTTTAAAAGGCGAGTTTAAAAATAAACAGTATTTTAGAAAATAGGATTTAAAAAAAAGGTCGGGATTCCGTTACACTCACTTTTCGAAACTAAGACTCGAAAAAGTATTTAAGATAATAAAAAAAATAAGTAAGGAACATACAAATTTACCATTAAAAGTCCTATACACAAAGATCTTTGATTTCCTTTTGTTCTTCACAAAGTTGACTTATTTCAGGTTCATCAAGATTTTGATTCATGAATCTGTTGTAAAATAACAGTTTCTCGCATTTTTCCTGCACATCACCGAAGTGGACTGTCAGCAGCTTCGCGACATACATTTTCTTTCCATCTTTAAAGGAAAGAAAATGTATAAGCATATCACTTTTTAGTTTCATATCGGAAAATTTTTTTAGCCTTAAGCATAGATTTTGAAGATCCCACATACGACCTATAAAAAACTTCACCCTGCACGGTTACTTGACCCAATTCATCTTCTGTACATACAACATCGACTGAGTAAATTCCCGCCATTTTCAATTTCATTGGAATACACGAGTTTTGAACCCTACTTCTTTATTTTGCACAGGAAAAGATGAGTTTTGGGTGCAAAGTTCGCTTTGTATGGGAAAAGACGAGTTTTGAATTGAATGGCTGACTGGAATATTGTAGTTTTGAAAAAACCTCCACTTTTTATGTAATTGGAAATAATAAGTTTTGATACATTTTAGTTATTTACGTGTATGAGGTCTCCACTCAAGAGCATTTCCTCATTCTTAACTCATTTTTGAAAAAAAGTGGAACAGAAGAGTTTTGAAATTAAATTGTAAGTAAAGAAGATTTTCCATTACCTTCAAAAATGTGTTAAAATTGAAATGGGTTTCTATTCAGGCTGACACAGTCGAGTACCTGGCGTTCTAAGTACAGGGACCACTTTAACATTTTTCCATAGTGCAGAAAAACGTGATGTGAGGATGATTGAGTTGAAAACATAAGTTAATACCGGTATATGTGAAACAATGAGAAAAAAGTGGATGTATATTGTAAAAAATAACTGATTTTTATTTAATGCTCAGAAAAGCTTAACAACGTCCGTTTGTCAATTCTCGAAAACTGAAAAAATTATCACTAATGCTATCAGAAAATGTTGTTACTACAGAGAAAGATCTTTGAGACTTTTAAAAACGTAGCATTTGGTTTATATGGATTGATTGTATCCAAGTCTTGAGTTTTATTCCAAAAGCCTGACGATTGTTGACTACTATTGAGACGTTTGGAGTAATAAAGCTTTTTAGCTTAGTAGAAGCTCGATTAGGATTTTTTATTACGTCGATTATTACTTTTTTACGTTGGACGCTGTTGTGTAATAGAAGTAAAAAAGCATATATCCGATGGCATCGCTCGTTCTATAATCCAATCAGATTGTAGGTTGTATTTTTGAAAAGACCAACTTAGCATTGTAAAAAAATTCAAATTTACTAACAATAAGACAACACAACTGAAGAGAACGAACTCGGAAAATATGAGAAATAATAAATTTAAAGCTTTTTGTAATTACAACCCAAATGTGCGGTATATTCACTCAATTCATATCAATAAAAAAAAATTAAATATCCATTATGAGTGACCGTCTTATAAAGCAAGAGATTTTTTTTTATGCGATGGAAGTCTTCAAAAGACACTCGGTGAGAATCGGTACAGTAGTGTGGGACTCTTTCCGCACTAAAACCACCGGCGAATCAGGACCAATCTATGAAAGATCGACAAATGATTTTACTTTCTTAATTTATATGTACATCGCATTGCGGGAAGTTGAATGTTATCTCTTTCCCTTAGCTTTTAGACCATCAGCTCATGAGGCTTGGTTCGTCTTAATTTCCGAACATTGTCTCGTATATTTAAGACGGCCTCCATTTCGGAGTTGGTATGACTTTGCAGTCGCTGATTGTGTGATACAGCGTATTTTTTTAAAAACTTCTGTAACCATTTCAATTTCAAGGTCACAATGTAGATCGCTATTTCTTAAATATTTGATGACTTTGAATGCCCAACAACAACTTGAGTGTGCTACCACCAAGTTTTTTCTCAACTAATTTGGCTGGAATTATAGCTATTTCACGACTTACCAAGGTCGATCATCAGACTCCTTTGCTCTAGTGGTGCTGGTCTACTTTTTCATTTTAATTGAAAAACTTCTTATGCCTTCATCGTGTATTGAACCATGACCAGCCGCTTAGTAGCCAACGCACTTCGCATCACGCCACCGAGCCCACATGATCAGAACCAACCTAATGCAGGTTTTTTCTGTTTATCAATTGAATTGAAACGACTAGCGCTTTTATTAGCCACACAAGTTTGTTGTTGTTTATTCGAGTTCTTTCTTATTTTCTCCTTACTCGTTTATAAGCCAACATTTTTTGTTGTTCATATAAGGAGGGAGATTTTTTATGTTAAAGAAAAAGAAAAAAAATATTTTTTTAATTCAATATGAGTAATGCCAAAAAAACAATTATTTCAGATTTTTTTTCTTTGCTGTTGTGGCTGCAGCCAATTTAGAAATAGAGACGTCGTGCAGCGAGAGCTGCATGCAGCCCTTCGAACGTGTCAACCCTCATAAGAACCTGTGTAATTTATTTTCGCTGCATGTGAAAAAGCTGCACATCTGTATAGGGCATAGCTTTAGCGACTGCATTTTGCAAGTTCTGTGTAGCCTCGAAACGGATATATCTGGCACCAATATTGCCGTATCGTCAGCAAAAGTGGCCACGATAGCGTTGATGTCTACTGGAATATCCCTTGTATACAACAGATACAGGGTTGGTCCCAAGACACTTCCTTGTGGTACACCGGCTTTGAGGCTTCGCGAATCAGGAAATGTGTGCAACCTGGTGTGGGCAGCACTTTAGTGTCAGTTCGGCCGCGTTTTAAGGCAAAGTAATTGATTAATTGTGAAACGAAGAAACGGCACATGTAGAAGCTCGATTGTGCACACTATTACGTTGGACGACGTTGTGTAAGCGAAGAGCAGACAGCCGATGGTATCGCTCGTTCAATCATCCAATCAGATTGTTTGTTGTATTTTTGAAAAGACCAACTCATTATTGTAAAAGAAATTCATATTCACTAACAATAAGACAGCACAACTGAAAAGAACGAGCTCGGCAAATATGAGAAATAATAAATTTAAAAATAATGATAAGGAATTCAAAAACGAAAAAGAGTGAGTTTCCACAACGTTATAAATATTATTTATTAATATGTAATTTTAAGCGAACGGTTTTCAAGCAAGTGCTCAACTGTAACCGAAACGTAAACAGTAACGCCCTTTTTTCTCTCCTCAGGAATCTCTTCTATTTCAATTTCACAATTATTTGGCCAATTATCACAGTCCTGAGACAACCATTCTGGACCATTCCACCACATTTTTTGTTTCATTAAATCTTTAGGTGCAACTTCACAAGAAGCACAATCGGCGGGGTTATCAGACGAACAGACATGATTTCAAGAAGAACGAGGCAAGGTGGATAGGATTTCGGACATACGATTGGCAACGTACGGATTCCATTTGCGCGGAGGAGCTGAGAGCCGGGATAAAACTATTTGGGAATCACAGAACGCAGAAACTCGAACTGGGTTAACATCCAAAGACGAACGAATAAGCTCTAGTAACCGACACAAAAGTAGCGCTCCGTAAAGTTTTAGATGAGGAATCGACAGATATTTTACTGGAGCTACGCGAGTTTTAGCTGTAATCAACTGAACTTCAACACCATCTCCTAAGCTACTACGATAATAGACCACCGCTGAGTAAGACTTTTCGGAAGCATCAGAGAATGCTATTAGCTCAAAGCCTTTAGAATTTTGGGTAAACCTTCGACAAATTCTAAAGTATTTAAAATAGGTTAAATTCTCCCGATACAGCTTCCATTTTTTCGCAATTTTCAAAGGCAAGGGGTCATCCCAATCTATTTTCGTCCTTGTGATCCACAGCTCCGTAAACAGTATTTTCAGCAAAATAGTGGAAGGAGCTAAAAATGCCAGGGGATCGAAAATCTTCGCAACTTTGGAAAGTAGTTTTCGTTTCGTAGGCAGAAATTCTGCGGGCAAACTTATATTTTAGGTGAAAGTATCACGGTACGGATTCCAAACCAAACCGAGAACTGTGGTGCATTCCGACGAACTATTTAAATTAAGCGAGACGGCTTCATTACAGTTGACCTCGCGCAATATACCCCAACAGTTAGAGCTCCACTTGCTGAGCTCTAGACCTCCACATGAAAGCATCTCGATCTGCTTTTTCAGCTCTAATGTCTCCGACAACGAAACAGCCCCAGCCATAAGGTCATCAACATACATATCATGCAAAATAACAAGCGACACGCTAAGGGGAACTGGTGTCTGTAATCAAAGCTATTTCACGGAGAACTTTCATCGATAAATGCGGAGCTGGAAAAGTACCATATGTCACAGTAGACAAACGAAAATGCGAAATAGGTCTATCAGTGGATTCTCGCCAAACAATCCTCTGACAATAAAGAAAATCATTTAGGATGCACCTTATTTGCCGAAACATTTTGCCAATGTCGGCACAAAACACAAAGCGATGAAGACGAAAACGAATATACACGTTGATCAAGTTACGTTGAAGTTCCAACATGCAGCATTTCATTGAGACTTCGATTTTGGATATTCTTAAGAGAACCTTCGAAGACAACGCGTATTTTATTGGTGATATCGGCCGGCGTGGAGAGGCAAATAGAAAACACTTCCCGAAGTAGGTTCAATTTCATCATCTGGAATACGCTCCATATGTCCAAGATCCAAGTAGGTCTGCATGGATTGGCAATGTTTTATTTGGAGGTCTCTGTTACGCGCAAAACAACGTTCCATTGCGAAAAGTCTAGACAAAGCTCCAGAGATGGTATTAACAAACTTGACATTTTCTTGTCGAAGCGGAAGATCAACCAAGTACTTGTTATCCAAGGTACGAGTAAGAGTTTTCAAAAACATTTGGAATCTAATGGCAAACTACCCGTTACAACCCATCCAAACAGCCTTTCCTTCTGGATCTGAACGATGACCACTAAGCAGTATACCCCAAACCTTATCAGCGCCTAACAGGATATCAATTGAACCGGGATCCTTTAATCCCTCAACCGCTAACGCAAGATCTTCAAGAGATGCGAAATTACTAGAAGCAAACGAAAGTGATGGCGCTTGAGAAGTTATTTTATTCAGAATATAAGCCTCAATTTGTATTGAATGCGAGGAAATGCGAGATTTTAGGGTTAAGTCAACAGCACCTTGGGTCACACCCGCTTCAACCGACGAAATACAGGAAACGGGCAAACGACATGCGAACAACGAAGGCCAAGTGTTTCCACCAATATATCGGTTACAAACGAAACCTGGGAACCGCTATGCAGTAAGACGCGCACGAGATGAGTCTTTCTAACAGTATTACAGAGAAACGAGAATCATTTTTCATATGGTTACTCACAACCGATGATGAGCTCGGGAAAGCGTTAGCGATAGTTGGCCGACTAGAAGAGGAATCAACGTTATCTGAATGTACTAAGCTATGATGATGAGATTTACAAACTTACAACGTGCCTAAACTCGACATCGCATCGAAGGGGTGGCCGTGGCGCGATAGTTGTGTGTTCGCCTGTCAACCTCATGGTCACAGGTTCGATTCCTGCCGTAGTCTATGTCTTCTTATTTTTCCATTAAAAAACAAACAATTCTAAAAATAAATGTCATACAATGAATTGCTGGTTTACTCATTACATGCTGTTTAGGCATAGAACTAACAACATGTGATTGAGTAAAACTAGTATACCGATAAAATTTGACAAAAAGAATTAAAAAATTAATGCGAATTATAAGGGACATCTATAAATAAGACACGGAAATTTCTCCGCATTAGTTCAGCCGCAATCCCTGGAGATAAAATCTGAGACAACAACCACCTACAGTCTC
Source organism: Philhelius pedissequus (assembly GCA_910595825.1). Lineage (NCBI taxonomy): Eukaryota > Metazoa > Arthropoda > Insecta > Diptera > Syrphidae > Philhelius > Philhelius pedissequus. Next base: position 155,954,571 of record OU343161.1, read on the forward strand.
CGAATATCGCGCCACACATCTTTCCTATCATTCTTTCTCTTCCTTAACCTCACCCCCACGCCCGCGCTGTGTTGAAACATTTAAAGGGTATTCATACTCCCTTGAGCGCGCGTAGATTATAAAAAAAAAAAAAAAAAAAAAAAAAAAAGAATGTTTAGTACCGAGGCAATTATAGCATAATCGCTGATCTCTTGTGAAATTGCGACGCAAATTAACCGACATGGAAAGGAATTCTGGGCACTGCGGAAGATAATATTCACCTTTGCACTTGGGACATGACGAGTTTACTACGGTTAGGCTTTTAATGTTCGTAGGGTTAGACGGACGAGTGCTCTTAACGCGAGTTATCTTTTGGTCACTAGCTTCTAAAGCACATGAACGTTCTTCTGAAAATTTTAAAAGTTCGTGTATAGTAGTTCTGAATTTTTGTTTTCTATTCCCCAAGCTTTACGAGTTTCCGAGTCTGTTTTACTTATCAGCAGGTACACAAGTCAAGGATCTCTACCGACAGACTTAAGCGCTTCTAGAGCACAGACGACCTCATCAGTTTTATCCACCAGCTTACGAAAGTTAGCCCCATCTGCCGAACCGACACTTGTCAATTAAAGATATTGTTCAATAAGCGCATTAATAATGTAAAGGGGCTTATCATATCGGCGTTCTAACTTCTCCCAAGCGAGCTGAACGTACGATACGTATACGAGCACTAAATTCAAACAACCGATTGAGAATCGCATATGTCTTTAAATGCCTTTTCCAACCGATTTAACCGCACACTTAATTCTAAGGCATTAGCATTTTCGGGAATATTTTGCGCGTATGCAAAAACGCTTGTATTTGAACCTTTATAATGTCCACGCGCTTGCTTTACCGATTCCATTATTAAAAAATTCAAGTTCCGTTTGCAGCACCGCTAACAATAAGGCGTTTTCAACAGTCTAACAATTCACAAAATTGCAAAGTTTCTGCCAAAGGATTCCACCAACAACTCAACCTACAGATTAACACCAGCAGCAGCAAATCGAGGGCCCAAAAAAAATCATCCATATACAATACAGAGGAGCAAGCACCAGAACCAGATCAGGGAGCAGGCGACTAGGGTGGATTATCTCTACTCTGTTTTGCCGAGCTTAACGCAACTTAGAGGTTAAGGGCGCGCTGCCGGAGAGGCCCTTTAAGATCCTAGCTGTGAATATAAATTCACTGATTAGGACCGAACGTAGAGCGAATTTATTCCAATTGCTTAAAGACATAAGTCCAGGTGTGTTTATGGCTAGCGAAACTAAGCTTAACCAGAAACATAAATTGACTAACAACAATTACAATATCGTAAGGAGAGACCGACCCAACTCCACTCAAGGAAGGGGCGTCGCAATCTTTATACGTAAAGGCATTATTCATAAGGTAATATATAATAGTGATGTGCGTAAATTTCGGACGTTAGAGGCATGCATCATATGCATTCATCTCCAACAGGGGAAGCGAATGTATGTGATCGCTGCCTATGCACCGGAAACACCTCAGCCCACACAGTTTATAACAGAGCTTGAAAAGCTTTTTGAATGCTTAAGATTGAGCTCGGAAGAAAACTACTACATATTGGCTGGTTATTTGAATGCCAAACATATAGATTGGGGAAATCAAATACAAAATCCTCGTGGTAACCATCTGTATAATTGGATGGGTCGATACAACCTGGAGTATCGCATTGAACTTCTCGCTACAGACAGGCCATCGTTTCCAAGAAGCGGCGCCTATCTGGATCTATTGTTGAAAGACGCAAGACTAACAATTACTGATACTGTGGGTCATCGGCCTAAAAATTGTTTAAGAACGATCGAGTACGACAGTGACCACTGCGGACTCGCCGCCGTAATACAACTTCCGAACGCGCTTATGGAGTTGGAGGAGTATGTACCGGTGCATACTTTCAATTACAGTAAGGTGCGCTGGTCACGCTTCTCGAACGTCTTATTGAGCGAATTACGATCAAATGATATATCCCCACCAAATGACAGGAACATGACAAATACTTAAATAGACAGATACTTAGAACAAATGGACGAAACAATTCAACGAACAATGAACAGGACAATACCGAAATACAAAGAACGTAACGCAACTGACATGTACCGTAACGCGACAATTGATGCACTACAAAGACAAAAAAGTGGCTTACTGACAAGACTAAAACGCTTGTACAGACGGTTTACTGACCCACGAGATCTGGAGATAAGGACACTGAAGTCGTCCATCAAAAACATCAACCAATTGATTAAAGAAAATTATAGGTTGTCCATTAATTTGTTTTGGGACAACAAAATTCGGGCCGTGAACGCTACCGACCCGAGTATGTTCCCACAAATTAATAAGATATTCAGAAGAAAAGATCAAAACCACCTTCCGTGTCTTAAGCTCCAGAGGACGACACAAAACAGAGACGTACTTCTGACAGCAGGCATAGACCCAGATGACGCCGTCTTGGACGATGACCTCTTCATAATCGAAGATGCGCAGGAGAAGGTGGAGGCTGCTTTCCAGCAAGTGTACAAGGTTAATGCTAGCATTCGCCCGAATCATGACCTGGAGAACAGAGCTCTGCTTCATCACTTATGGCTCCGAAACGATATAAGCGAATGGCCATCTGAGAACCTTGGTTTTACCGGGTTTAATGATGAAGATTTGGCAAACGCCATAATCGCCGACCGAAATGGGCCCAGTCCCCTGTTAATTTCGAAGAATGAGCTCCAGCTCATCTTCGATTCATTAAAGAAAAAGAAGTCTGCAGGAGTCGATGGTATATCCAACGTTGTACTACGACATTTGCTTCAAGAAGCAGTTGACATTTATACCACACTGTTTAACAACGCGCTGAATAATGCATATTATCCAGTGCGGTGGAAGACAGCTGTGGTGCACCCTCTCCCAAAAAAGGGAAAGGACAACTCCAATCCGGCGAATCTCCGGTCGATAAGTCTTCTTCCGAGTATCAGCAAAGTATTTGAAAAGGTTATTAATAGAGCCCTGTTCAAGTGGGCGGAGGACAAAAATATCATCCCGGATAATCAGTTCGGTTTTAAGGCGGGACATGACACAATTCATGCCGCGTCTAAACTAGTTTCTGATATCCAATGGAACAAAACTAAAAAGCAGTGTACGGGTGCCTGTCTGGTTGATTTGGAGAAGGCCTTCCACACCGTATGGTTGGAAGGTCTCTATCTAAAGCTAACCAGACTAGGTATAAGTAAACCTCTATTGTATATGCTTTATGACATGCTAAATGGTAGAAAGTTTGTTGTCAAGAGTGGCAATGTAACTTCTACCGCAATTTTTAATATTAATAATGGTCTTCAGCAGGGAGCGGTTAACTCGCCGATTCTATTCAGCATTTACACCAGCGATCTGATAGGTAGTCTAACTCAGGCAATTGCGTACGCCGACGATCTAATTGCGTACAGAACAGCTAATACAGTTGTCAAAAGTCTCTTGCAGAGTGACTTCGACAAGATTCAGCGATATTGTGATGACTGGAAGTTGAAAATCAACTTCCAGAAATCAGAAACTATCTTGTTTAGGACTCCGTTGTCTAGCGCCTCAAGGGATACGAGAAAGAACTGGGGCAAGCTGGTGATCGTAGGGCCACATGGACATCCACTGGCGAGTAAAAGTGTAGTAAAGTACCTTGGCATCTGGTTGGATCAGTACCTGTATTTCGACAGACATATAGGTGCTGCTTTGGCCAGGGCTAGGGGGCCTTTGCCTTGACAAAACGACTGTTTTATAGCAGCCGTCTTGACAGCAAGATGAAGGTGATTTGCTACATGGCCCTCATCAGGCCGATGATTGCCTACGGATGCCCGGTGTGGTTCAATGTTGCCCCATCTCAAATGGAAAAGATTCGGGTGTTTGAGAGGCAATGTCTTAGACGTTGCCTTGGATTACACAGAACACCAGAGTCGGAGTACACAAGATATTATTCCAACCAGGTTCTATACAACGGAGCCAACATAAAAAGAATAGATAATTTTTTGTTCAAGCTGATTCGGGGTCACGTTGCAAGAGCGATGTCCTCAACTAACAGCTTAATTTTTGGGGCTTATTACCCCAATAACGAATATTTTGAGAGTGCGCGGTTAAGTGGTTACATCCCTCCCGAGGCATTCCTCTATTTAGACAGTCGAGGGCTGATACAGGATGGAGGGGTGGTTCCGCTCATCTACCACGTCAGCCGGAAAACTGTGGATAGGCGACTCCTGTATGGTCGAGACGTCATCGTTCAAGGTGGAGAAGAGCGCCTTCGGTTCAGTAGGACTGTGTCCGATCGGGACCGGAGGAGAACCAGTTCTGGTGGCTCTCTGAACAGCATCTTGATATTCAAAGTCGATGAAGATGGTATATCTTGGCCGACTTACATAGATTTAGGGCATTAGGTATCGGGAACAGTCGGGGTGGCACCAAAAAAAATTAAAAATATGTATGTATGCGGGGGCATACGTGCATGTATCTGCGTGTCTGTACATGTATGTGCGTACGTATATGTATGTGCGTATGTACATGTATGGGTGGGTTGCATGTTGGTGTGTGTCTGCATGAATATAAAAAATAAACAAAAAAAAATTAAAAAACGAAAAAAATGCTGCTGTGGCTGTTCTAGTTTTTAAGTAGTTTTAAGTATTATTAAGTATTTTAAGTAGTTTTAATTATTTTTAATATATATTAAGGTTTAGTTTATAAGTTAAAAAAAAAAAAAAAAAAAAAAAAAAAAAAAAAATGATAATATACCAAGTCTTTTGTGTAAAAGTTTCTTGAAATATAAAATAAATAAAGAAAATTAGATTTAATTAAAATAGTTTTTAGGTCGAAAGACATTAGTTGGAAGAGTTATTGTTTAATTTAGAGCGCCCGTAAAGGGCCAGTAACTTAGTTGTAAGTTATTGATAATTAGGCTAGTTTTAAACATTTTTGTCTAGCTTTAAGATAGTTATAAGTTAATATGAAATAAAAATGAATTTAAAAAAAAAAAAAAGGAGCAAGCACCAGTCAAAATTCAGATTTCTGCTTAAGACTTATCTGGGTTTGAATCCAATGTCTAGCAACCCACCAATCAAGAAACGTAAAGCCGATTCCAAACAAGAAAATCCCAACTTCGAAGCACCCAAATATGATAAGGAAAAAGAAAAAGACTGAGTTTCCACAACTTTACAAATATTATTTATTAATATGTACTTTTATCAAGACAATTCAACAGAATAATGTATTTATTTCACTTGATCGTATGGTGTGGTGGTTGCTACAAAAAGAAAACTTAAAGAAAAAATATTCACTAAGCTAAGGCACAAATTTGCACAAGTTGCCAATGCAGATCATGATAACTATGGCCAAAAACAAACAAAAAATTTACTATTTACATATGTACATAGATGAGAAGAAAATAAACTCATTATAGGGTAAATCAAAAAATTAACAAACGAAAATTAAACATGCACGTTTTAAACAATATTTTAATTAATGCACAAAGTAATTAAAACATTCAACTAAATAATAATTGCGTTCCTCAACAAATAATAAGTGATTTTTTTTTGTATTTACAAGATTTCCGATTTTGGACGAAAATACACAAGGTTGATAAAGTTTTGATTTTTTTTTAAATGGAATATTTTTGGGTGGTTCTTGAAAGAAAGGTCAAATAATATCACATTTACAACTAATCTGTTTGTAAGCGAACTTGGCTTCACCGAACCTGCCAATGAAGTCGAAACAACCTCAACATTAAGAGTACATATCTGTCCTACTTCACTCGAGCCAATCTTTTTGCAGTACCTTCTTTATTCAATTCATTGGCAAATTAAAAAGCGTAATAGACGGACGAACTCCACATTTCCTCAAGTGCAAATTATTTTAAGTATCTAGCAAAAATACATATAATTCCTATATTAAAGTAATATAAATATTAAAAAACTAAGAACATATTAAAGTAAATTGAATTTTATCAAATAGTAAAAAGAAAAACTAAACGCAAGTTGTAATAAATTATGAATTAAAATGTAAAATATCTAACCTAAAATAAAATATTTCCCAATAGGAAAATTTAAGAGCATCAATAAGCTCTATGAATTTCGAAAACAGTTCTTTTCATTTAATGATCCATCCTACTGAATTGAATTCAACATTTCCAAAATTTTCGTTTACCAAATAAACCCGAATCTTGGCGATTCCAACAACATGGTTATTCTGACATAACCAAAAAGGATACCGGCATACGTTGCAAGATAAATAAAATTCTAAAATATTATCGGACTCATAATTTCATCGTGTTTTAATTTCTCGGTAATCGATCTGGTAGAAGGTAAGTCAGCATGCTTCCTAAATGTTTATCTCGTAGCCATAGTCGTAGGTCCAATTCACAAGCCGTCTTCGCCATCGCCATCAAATGCTCCGCTCCTGATAGTCAGGTTCCCATGGTTGAATGTGAAAAATGTCAAAACTGGTTTCACTTTACCTGTGTTTGTGTTACGCTACTTGCGAAGCGTAGAAGATACAGATTGGTTCTGTAGTACATGTGTTCATCAGAAAGTAGTTCGAGATTCAAATCTGAACGATAAAAAAAAAAGTTCTGGTGGTGAAGGTGCTGGCTCAAAACTTTCCAGCTCCATGGGTCCTCATGACAAACCAAATGCATTCGAGTACCCTCCTCAAAGAACGAAATCATCAACAACTCAGAAAGCAGCAAGCATTCTTCTAAGATAGAATCCAGTGCTAAGAATGTTAAACTCCAGCTGAAGAAACTTGAAGGAGAGCTAAAGCTTCAAGAAAAACAGGATCGAGAATATATAGAAACAAAATATGCTATTCTCGAACAGCTTGGCTCTGACGATGTCCAAGATTCAATCGCTCTTGGGTCAACGGATAATCATCACGCGGAACAATGTTTAAACCAAACAAATTTCCCAGATGAGACGCGTCGCGTTAGAAATCAGACAAAAATGTCAAACCCGAGTTTTATGAGTCATGGATAAGTGGTCACAAGATGATACGAAAGATGAGGTATCGATAAACAAAGCGCAAATTGCAGCGAGACATTTTATGCCCAAAGATCAGCTGATCTTCTCCGGAAAACCAGAAGAGTGGCCTAAAAGGAAAAGCGCTTGAGGCTGTACGATGCAGACTTCTCCACCCAGATCAAGTTGGTCAAGTGATCAGAACACTATGAATGTTATTTCGAAGGCCTGAGGTAATAATCAAATCGCTCTTAGATAAAATCAGAAGTGAGCGGGGTTACATATATGAAAAGCTAGAGACGATGGTAAACTTTTCGCTTGAGGTGGATAACGTGTGCCGTACTATGGAGGTGACCGGTCTAGCCGTTCATCTCAATAACCCTAGCCTCGTGAAAGAGCTAGTGGATAAGTTACCGACACAAATTAAATTGAAGTGGGGTGCCTTTAAACAAGCTGTATGCTGTGTGGATTTATAAGTGTTTAATGGTTGGCTTGCGCAGTTGGCAAAAGCGGCTTCAAAAGTAACACTAACAGTACCATGCGCGACTGAACAAAAGTCAAATAGGAAAACAAAAGCAATTATAAGCTTACATCAAGAAAGTAAGCCGGAAGACGCCAACAAGTGTTCTGCATGTAAACGTGATTATACAACGCTGGCATCCTGCGACCAATTCGTAAGAATGTCTATTCAAGATAGATGGAAAATAGTGAAACGTTTTTGCATCTGCCCCACATGCTTGCGTCGTCATGGGAGTCGTCGGTATCTGTCGGCGCAATTACGCGGCGTAGATGGATGCACCTACCCACACAACGCCCTTCTACATCAATCAACTTTAGACAGAATGGCGGTACAAATGCACAACATCCATCTACAAGCAGTGGGAACCAAGGAAACGCTCATTATAGTGGTACAATTCTTCGTCCAAGTTCTGCATCTACGCTTTTTAAGATAATACCAGTGAGATTTCACTACAATACCAAGTTTATTGAAACCTATGCATTTATAGATGATGGGTCGTCAGCAACCCTTGTTGACGAGGAGTTGATATATGCTCTTGAGGCATAAGGTGGACCGCTAACACTCATCGGATTGAAGAATCATTAAAGAAAATAACGTTTGAGATTTGGGCACTCGTTGGCAAACAAAAATGTCTAACGCAGCAATATAGTTACTTGAGAGGACTTCCAATAAAATCTAACTCGAACGCGAAGCCTCAAATTTTGGTAGGTCTGCAGCATTGTAGTCTGATTCTCAGCATGCTGCCATCAAGACTAGATTGTGCTGGACCATCTTTGGTGCGAATTGAGCCGGTATTGGGAAACCAAAGAATTTAGATTCAAAATTTATAAATGTACATTTTTGTGGTAGCCAACAAGAAATCGATTTGAATATGCACGAGACTGTTAAACGATAATTTGTTACTTTGTTATCGAAAGCTTAGGCACTAAACCAATCAGGCGAATATTATCGGACGAAGGCCGTTTTCTTCGGTAACAGATATGCCGTACCCTTGCAATGGAAAAATGAAAACATTTCGTTACCTAGCAGCAGAACCATGGCGGAGAACAGGTTTTCCTGCCTCGAAAAACGACTTTCAAACCAACCATTAATATTAGAAAAACTAAATAACCAAATCGCAGAGTATTTTAAAAAGGGTATTCCAGAAAATTAAAATTCGAATAAGAAAATCAATCTCAAAGGCGAGTTTGATATTTGCTGATTTTGAGTGTCACAAAACCAAGTAAACCAGATAAGCTACGCAGAGTATAGGATGCGGCAGCGAAGGTCAAAGAAACGTCTCTCAACTCGTTTCTGATGACAGGACCAGATAATGTTCCGAAGTTACCAACGGTTTTATTTCGATTTCGAGAAAGGAAGTTCGCGATATCGGGTGATATAAGCTAAATGTTTCACCAGATTGAGATTCTGGATGAAAACAAGGATGCTCAACGATTTTTATGGCGGGATACTAAAACTGGAAAAGTCGAAGTGTACCAGATGCAAGTTATTACATTCGTGTCAACCTGTTCACCGTTCTGCTCCCAGTTTATAAAAAAATAAATATGCAAGCAAGTTTTAGTCACTGTAACCCTGAGCATTAAAGGCAATTTTAGGGAACCACTAAGTGGACGACTTTTTAGACAGTGTGGATACAGAAGAGGAAGCTATAAGCCTGGCAAAAGATGTTAAATTTATCCGTAAGGAAGCTGGTTTCGAGATAACAAACTTCATTTCAAATTCCGCAGGCGTTTTAAACGCTCTTAAATGGCAAACTTCAACTTCAAGTAAGCTCTTTAATAACAATTTTCTAAACAAATTAGAAAAACTTCTAGGTATGTGCTGGTCCCCACTCACTGATATGTTCGTCTATACCTTCAAATCCAGTAAAATGCACGAAGATGTTATGAGCGGTGCACGTATTCCTATAAAACGAGAGGCTTTAAGAGCATTGATGTCTATATATGATCCCTTAGGATTAATTGCAAACTTTACCATCCATTTCAGCGTAATCCTACAGGAAACTTGGGGCACTGTAGTGGACTGGGACGAGAAAATCAAGGAAAGACAATTTGAAACATTGAAAAAAGTGGTGACATTTAAAATCGATGAAGAATGCGTATAACTTCTTTCCCTTGTCGAGATATGATTTGGCAATACATGTCAGTGAGAAAATATTATCAACCGTTGAATATTCTTTCCTAAAACCTGATTGATACTCGCTGATCAAATTGTTTTGCTGGGCCCAGCTTGTCAATTTTTCTAGGATGTCACCGGAAAATATTTTCCCGATTATGTTTATGAATGATATACATCGGTAGTTATTTGGCTCGTTTGAGTCACCCTTTTTAAACAATGGGAAAATAATATTTTTACGAAAGCTTTCTGGCACCTCAGCTACTCTAAATATATAATTGTACCCGGTAGTTAGTTTTTCTATAAAGCTTTCGGTGGCGTTGATGAAAAACTCATATGGCACTCTATCTTCCCCAGGAGCCTTGTTGACCTTAGCACGGTGTATAGCCTTGATTACTTCATCAACTGAGAAATCACGATCAAGAGCATCATTTTGAAGATATGGACAGGCATATAGGATTTGGTTTGGGCTTGTCGGCGAGTTTAAAAGGTTTTTGAAGTGGTTTGCTAATAGGCTTACGTCAATTTTTAAGATTTTTGCAAGACATCCCATTTAGACAATGAGCGAGCTTCCAAAATGAACTACTGTCTCTTACTTCCGATGGCTTTTGCATAATATATTGAGAGTGATTTGCTTGCTTGTAGTCTTTGGTCGCTGCTTTGTACATTCTATTCGCATAACTAGCATTTGCCGTTCTCAGGAGTCTCAGAAATCCAAAAGATTTTGCTCTAGCTGTTTCACATTCCGTGTCAAACCACGGTTTTTTCCATTTCCTTTTACGAGTTGACTGGAAGGGTTTTGCCGCCTCTGATATACAAACCACTAGAATATCTGTTCCAGCACTAGAATTGAAAAGGCTGTTATTTACCGAATCCACTAAAATGTCGAGGTTGCTTCTATATCTGTAAATATGCGAATTTTTCCATTGAAGTTTTGGTAGCAGTTTCACTGTGCTGATATTTCTTTCAGATTCGTTTTCAGTGTATTGGTATTTTTCAGATATTGGTAGATGATCCGAATAAACAAGCTCTTCCACTTTTAAGTCTTCCACGCACTCTAGCCATTTCCCAAGCACCAGGCTTGTTTTTATGGAGGTTTTAATGCGAAATCTAATCCTCGGTTGAGTAATTCTAGCTCACTTGGTGTAAATTGAACACTTGATAATTTTTTTTGACAAAGTCCTGCACTGATTCTACTTCTTTGAAAATTTTCTTTTGTTTTAAGTTTGTTGTTCTTCCTGTTAAAATAATAAATTTATTTATTAAACTTTGTTTTTTCTTACCAAATTTAATTTCAACAGTATCCTTAATATGTTTTATGAAAAATATTCCATTCACTTGATTGTTCTATTATTTCAATTTCAGTGTCTCCTTCGTGGTTTAATTTGATGCTTAGATATAAATGTAACGAATATGTTTCTCTTTCTATTGTAGACAACTTGGAATATTTTGCTTTCGTTTCAAGATTAAGCCACATCTTTTGTCCTGCACTAATAGCATTTTCAACAATCTTGTTATTTTCTGAATTGGTTGGACCCCACAGCTGGATAATCTTGAAATCAAAGCAAAATATTCCAAGTTGTCTACAATAGAAAGAAAAACATATTCGTTGCATTTATATCTAAGCAATAAATTAAACCACGAAGGAGAAACTCAAATTCAAATAATAGAACAATCAAGTGAATGGAATATTTTTATAAAACATATTGAGGACTGTTGAATTTAAATTTGGTAAGAAAAAACAAAGTTTAATTAATAAATTTAATATTTTAACAGGAAGAACAACAATCTTAAAACAAAAGAAATTTTTCAAAAAAGTAGAATCAGTGCAGGACTTTGTCAAACAAATTTATCAAGTGTTCAATTTACACCAAGTGAACTAGAATTACTCAACTATTAGATTAGATTTCGCACTACAACCTCCAGAAAAACAAGTCGTAGAAAGTGCTTTAGTTAACATTGAAACAGCTCTTAAAGATTTCAATGATTAAGATAAAAAGCAAGAGTTATATGCGAGCTGTACAAAAAATAAATAATATAAATTTAACGAGTTTATCTACAAAAATGAAAGATTTCAGAAAAGCTGTAACAAATCTGAAAGAAAATAAAGCTTTGGTTATCTTTAGTAAGGCAGACAAAAGTAATAATATTGTAATACTTGATAAACAAGAGTATAGTGAAATTAACGAAGAATTTATTAAAAATGGTCCATACGAAGAAGTAATTTTTAATCCTTTACCAGGAATGATAAGAAGAACTAAAGCAGCCATAAGAAATACAGCAAATATTTTCATTGACCAAAATTTATCAAGAAAATTATATATTTCGAATCCAATTTTACCAAGAATGTATTCCTAACTCAAGTAACATAAACCTGGAAAACAAATAAGACCAATAACATCAACAACAGGATCAGTAATTACAAAACTTGAATGTTGGTTATTAGAAAAGTTGAAAGAAGTCAAAGATTTAAAAATAACCAATAACAAAATTCAAGTTTCATTTGATGTTATCTCGTTGTATCCAAATGTTCCAATTAATGAAACTTTAAATTTTCTCAGAGAATGGTTAGAGAGAAATCCTCTAAAAGGAGAAGAAATTAATGAACTGACCCATCTTACTAATTTATGCATGGATGAAAATTGGTTTCAGTTTAATCAAAAATTCTATCGACAAAAATTTGGTTGCAGTATGGGTTCACATTTAAATCCATTTTTAGCAAACTTATTCATGTCAAATTTAGAGACTAAAATGAAAAATGAAAGAAATTTTCCAAGAATTTGGTTAAGATATATAGATGATGTTTGGGCAATAGTCAAAAAGCATGAACTTCGAAATTTAATAAACATGTTAAATAAATCAAAATATCCATCAATCAAGTTTACTTATGAAGAAGAAATAAACGGAAAATTAAACTATTTAGAATTAACTATAATTAGAGAAGGTGAAAACATCGAATTCGATATTTATCGAAAGCCTACAAATACTCTTAGATACATAACATCTGATTCATTTCATTCATTTGAACAAAAAACATCAGCTTTTCATTCCATGATTTTAAGAGCCTTAAATATTCCAATAACAAAAGAAAGAGAATACAGTGAAATTCAAAAAATCAAAGAAATGGCAAAAATAAATGGGTATACAGAACAACTAATTGATGTAAGATTTTAGGTTATTATTTTCGAGGATGATATTCATATTACATAAAGTTTAAATTTTTCGGAACTTACCTAGTTATATGTTAGAAATATTTTCAATTTCTTTTTCCCTACGTTTCGAAGAAGTTTCAAACATCGTGGTCACGGGATGAGACTTGCGATTGATGGATGTTGTTTTAGTTATTGTTTTTTAGCTCTCGCTCTCAAACAGTACCGGTGCGTAGATGTTGTTGCACTTGGATTGCTTGTGGGTGGTGTACTCGTTCTATGTTGTTGTTGCGTTGAGTCGATATATTCTTGTACACATGCAAAGCTTACGATATCGGCTACACAAAATCAGCAATATGTGAACATTTGGCCTACAACGAAGATCATTTTATCCGTTTTGATCAAGCCAGATCAATCGAAAATGAAAGATTCTATGCACCAAGAATTGTCAAAGAAGCAATTGAAATTAAGAAACATACAAATTTCAATAGAGATTCTAGCTCTAAATTATCGCCAACGTGGGATCCTCTCATAAGTAAAACAAAAGTAAAGCCAATCAAAAAGCCGATATCTTAAGCTTTGCATGTGTACAAGAATATATCGACTCAACGCAACAACAACCTAGAACGAGTACACCACCCACAAGCAATCCAAGTGCAACAACATTTACGCACCGGTACTGTTTGAGAGCGAGAGTTAAAAAAAAATAACTATAACAACATCCATCAATCGCCAGTCTCATCCCGTGACCACGAAGTTTGAATCTTCTTCGAAACGTGTCGCACAATGGGGCAAAATGGCCTAATCGGTGGCAATAAATCGAAAAATGAACTTGCCTGTATGGGGCCATTTTTATTTTTTTTTTAATGGTCAAATATCCCACTGTTAATATTGTAAAAGTTTAAAACCGTTATCACAAGCACAGTTTGCATTACATGCATCGGCGCAAGCCATTCTTGTTCATAGATAGCTGGAGTTTGTTGTGAACAAATTTGTTAAGTGTTTTTAATTGCATACAAAAAAGTGGAGAGTATTTAATATTAAAATTTTTGATATGGAGCCTTCAAGTTCTGGTATGTGTTAAGCTATTTAAGTGTTTTTTTTCGTGAGAAAGTGCTTTTGATGTTAAAAAAGGTGATTATCATAAAAAAAAAACCAATGAAATAACTGTTTTTTTTTGCTTCTTTGTGCAAATATTGATCGGTTTAGTTGTGTTCCGAAGCAGTCCGAAGCTTAATTTTTGTTGTTTTTGGTAACTTGTGTTACCTATTTTTAGGAACTGTAAAAAAAAATTGCGGAATTTTGCGGTTTTGATTAAAAAGTTTCTTTTAAAAATGTGCTTTCTGACAAAAAATAAAAAAAAAAAAAGTGAAATTTTTTAATATTTTTTTTTAACCATTAGGTACGAGTTCAAATATGATCTTTATAACCCGGAGGGAGCTTGTTAATGTAATGCGGTCAGCTGAAAATATTAATTTACAAGCGCAATCAGAAAAGTTAAAAAAAAACGAACACGAAACTTAGATAATATAGGTTTAACGAAAACACTTTCTCGCTTTAAATCTGAGTACAAATCTCGTTGGGAAGTCTTTTCGAAAATTCGAGACGTTTTCAAAAAAAAAAAACAATTCGTGGCTTGAGACATCTATTTCTTTTCGTTGTTGCCCTGAAGAAAGTCTTAAGCGTGGTCGACCAAGTGTTTCATTTGATGAAAGTACTGAACGTACAAAAAGAATGAAAACAGCAAAATTAAGAGAGTCTACATCGATTTCAATGTTAAGTCTTGCTACTCGAATGAGCTTGAGAGCAGTGGGACAGGTTGATGCTTCTGAAGTATTAAAGGAGATAACAACAACTACCCCTGACCGAGCAAAGAAATATAGGAAGTCATATAGAGAGTCACTCGAAACAACAATTGTAGAATGTCAGGCCAAGAAGCACTAGGGGTTGCAGTTGAAGCACAGCTATCTCGACATCAATATAATATAATTAGAATGAGTGCACCAGAAAAATTTCCTCCGTATAAGGTCCTACAAGCTGCAAAAAAAACAATGTTATCCACCCCCCGAGTACATCAAAGTTAGCGAAACTTTAGTAGAGGTTACCCTTCAAGCACTGCTAGATTTAACCACAAAGCGTTTGTTGGAATCGCAGAAGGAAGTTATTAATCTACTAACAGCCGTTGATATGAAAAATCTGAGCTTAATTTGCAGGTGGGGATTTGATGGAAGTTCGGGACACAGCTCCTTCAAACAAGCTTTCCATGGTCTTGAGGCAACTGATTCTTCTGTTTTTATTACCTGTGTTGTTCCGCTTAGACTTTCTTCCAGTTCCAAGGTTGTGTGGCAAAATCCACGCCCAGGTTCTACAAGATACTGCAGGCCATTGAAAATAGAGTTTGTTAAGGAATCTACAGAAATATCTATTGCAGAAAAATATAGAGTTGAAAGTGAGGTGAAGAATTTGCAAAAGACAACAACGTTAATTGAAGAAAGACAAGTACAAGTCAGTCATACTCTAATTTTTACAATGATTGACGGCAAAGTTTGTAATGCCATCGCGGGGACATCATCAACACAAAAGTGTTTTATATGTGGTGCGTCTTCTAGAAACTTTAATGATATAGACAGTATGTTGACAAGAGAAGTAAAAACAGAAAACTTACGAGTTTGGGCTGTCCGTTCTGCACGGGTTAATTTGATTTTTCGAAAATTTACTTCACTTATCCTACAAACTGCCTCTTAAGAAATGGCAAGCTCGAGGGGATGGCAAGTTAGTTGTTGCAGAAAACAAAAAGAGTTTAAAGATCATTGTGGTTTGATAATCGACAAACCAAAGCCCGGATTCGGAAACTCTAATGATGGCAATACGGCCAGACGTTTCTTTCAAAATGCTGAAATTTCTGCAGAAATTACAAAAATTGATGTTCAACTCATACAAAAGATGCACACGATTATGATTGTTGTGGCTAGTGGCTATGAAATTGATATCGAGAAGTTCAAAAATTTTGCAATTGATACTGCTAGATATTATGTGGAAAAGTATCCCTGGTATTTTATGTCACCAACCCTTCATAAATATTTCATTCATGGACCAGAAATAATAGCCCATGCTCTGTTGCCGATTGGTCAACTGACTGAGGAAGCACAAGAATCAAGAAACAAGGACTTCAAAAATTATAGAGAGCATCATTCTCGGAAAACTAGCAGAAAAATACCAACCGAGATATTTTAAACTCATTTTTGCTAAGTTCTGATCCCATTATCACAAGCATGAGGAAACTACCGGAAAAAAGGAGCAACACCTGCCAATTGAAGCAGTGGCATTGCTTAAGGCCCCCCCAATTGTTATTACTAATTTTGAAGCTGAGGTAGATAGCAGTGGTGAAGAAAGCGATGATTTCATTTTAAATTGATGAAAAATCAGTTATATTATGTTTTATTTTTATTAAAATTTGTTTTACTATTCTCTTTTTCCTGAAAAAAACTGTGTTCTTTTTTTTTGTATAAGACATAAGAACAATATATAAACGTACTTCTGGGTAAGAGTATTTATGGCCAAATTTGACAGCCCTAAATTTTGATACACTAAAAAAGGTCGGTATATTAATTTTTCAACTTTTTGTTAAAGTACACAAAAGTGGGCGTTTTGGTGGGCGTGGTCAATTTTGGGCTCAGAAATATCAATAGATTGGTTATATAAACATTCACAGAAATTTTCAGGTTCCTAGCTCTATTGGCTGATTTATTGCCACCAATATGGTCATTCTGCCCCAGTGTGCGTCGCGAAAAAGAAATTGAAAATATTTCTAACATTTAACGCGGTAAGTTCCGAAAAATTTTACTACTGATTGCTCATAAAAGAAAACAAAACCTAAGGAAATATACAACTTAAGATTTAATCAGAAATTAACATGATTCAGAAAAGAAATGGTCAAAATTTAATTTCCATCCAGAAATTACATCTAAGCTAATAGACAAAATATCAGAATTAGCCAAAGCAGTGATATAAAAATTAAGAATCTGATTAGTGGATCAAAGGACAAAATTGAAACATTACAGCAATCAGGGATTTACTCAATTGGATGTAACAATTGTAATAAAGACTATTACTAAGACAAGAAGACCAATTCTCAAAAAATTTAAAGAACATTTTGCGCATCTAAAATACAATGAACCAGAAAAATCAAGTGTATCACAACACATGCTAGGTAATAACCATAATTTTAGTTTACAAAATTTGAAATTAATACGTAATGTAAATAATCCTTATGAGCTAGATGCTTTCGAATCTCTTTATATATTTAAAAATAAAAATAATTAATGAATAGTGACGATGGACCAATAAGAAATCCAATTTTCAAAAAAGTTTTATTAGACCTTAATTTCACTGTAAATTTGTTTGTTTAATTTTTTGTTTGTATTGAATTTTAATATTAATATCAAAATGTCATTATTATTTAAATATAGCTTACTGACGATGGAAGCATAGCTTCAGAAATGTACATTTAACAAAAATAAATAATTTGTGTATTAAGTTGTTAAAAATAAAATCTTTAACATTTATCTAAACGTTCTTGAGTGAATAAAATAATTTTATTTATGAATTTTGGAAACAGTTTTTTTCATTTATTGATCCATCCTGGTGAATTGAATTCGACACATTTTTTTATAAACAAACAGTACTCAATTCCATTTCTTTTTTAATTTTGGCAATTTTTAAGAATTTTGACATTTTCCATACTTTCACGTTGACAATTTAATTATTACCAGACGTCACTGCCTAATCTAGTCTATATTTTTTAACCAAAAGAAGCGTGACGTTTTTGAATGCGTACACAAAAGTTTAACATGCTAAATCACTAATAGTATCAGTGTAAAACTTCCTGCATCTTATTAAAAACTAAGTCGAAAAAAGATTCAAAAAAACATTAAGTTAATAAAAATAAATAAGTTACAATAGCAAAAAAGAGCATTCGGAACAGTTTGGACAAGCAAATTTCTTATTCTACCTTAATAGTTATATTTTGGCCTGTTTTTGGACATTTGAAAATAAATTGACATGTCTAGTCTATAGTAATTTTTCTAATATTTGAAAAAAAAAAACTTGAAGACCATCTATTGGCTCACCATAGTATGTATTTTGCCTTACCAGGGATACATTTACATTCTGAAATTAAATAAGACAACGGTAAGACGTATTTTTTTTAAAAGTATGTTTTTAAACTTATATAATTAAATAGCTACTTAAAATTTTATAACGGGTGATTTTTTTGCTACTTGGTTTTTGACGTTTATATTTTTGACAGATCACACATGACAAATTCCACGAACATTTGACATTTCGATTCAGTATTGTTTGCCATTTCGTCATGAATGGACTTACGCCTGAACAACGTTTGTAAATTATTGAAGTTTATTATCAAAATTCGTGCTCTGTGAAAAATGTCGAAATTATAAAATTATCGCAAAATTGTCTTCAGCGACGAGGCTCATTTTTGGCTAAATGGATACGTGAATAAGCAGAATTGCCGTATTTGGAGTGAAGAGCAGCCAGAGGCAATTCAGCAGCTACCAATGCATCCCGAAAAATGAACTGTTTGGTGCGGTTTATGGGCAGGCGGCATCATTGGGCCGTACTTCTTCAAGGACGATGAAGGCCGCAGGGTTACGGTCAATGGAGAAGGGTACCGTTCGATGATAACAGATTTTTTTTTTGCCGAAAATGCAAGAATTGAACTTGGTCGACATGTGGTTCCAACAGGACGGTGCCACATGCCACACTGCACGCGAAACCATGCATCAATTGAGAGGCGAATTTGGTGAGCAGTTGATCTCACGTTTTGGCGCAGTCAATTGGCCACCAAGATCATGTGATTTGACCCCGTTAGACTATTTTTTGTGGGGCTATGTTAAGTCTATTGTCTATGGGGACAAGCCAAACACGATTGCTGCCTTGGAAGCCAACATTGAACGCATCATTGGTGAGATTCCGGCCGAAATGTGTGAAAAAGTTTGCCAAAATTGGACCTTCAGAATGGACCACCTGAAGCGTAGCCGCGGGCAACATTTAAGTGAAATTATTTTAAAAAAGTAAATGGCAGAAATTGATTTATCGATCCAAATAAAAATTTCATTCACTTTTTACAAGTTTCTGTGTTTTTTTGAATTTTCAAAAACCAAGCTCTTAAAAAATCACCGTTTACAAACATTTTTGTAGAAAAGAAATTTTGTATACTAATACAAAATTAAGTTAGACAGTTCAGTTGACATGCGATTTATGACAGATGATTAACTGCTTTAAGGCTGGGTTCCCTTTTTAAACAAGCTCAGAACTCATGTAAATGCATTTGAATGTATTAGTGAAAGAATTATTCTGGCTTGGTTCTCTTTTTTAACAAACTCAGAACTCATGTAAATGCATTTGAATGTATTAGTATGTATGTATTCGAATGTATTAGTATGTATGTATTAGAAAAAATGTTAATTATATTCGAAGAAAACGCAAACAATATTCACATATTATTTTTTGTTTTTGTGGACTGTGTGGATTAAAGCCAATTGAAATATTTTGTGACCTATAGTCCAAAATGCGTTTCGCCCGGGCACGATAGTTGGGCTCATCAGTTAGATGCTATCGTACCTTTCGAAGACGCAATATTTTTGGTCGATGTCTGCCGAATCTAATAGAATTTGCAGCATATATATACTGCAAATTATATTTTTCTAGGGGAATTTGGTTAAATTCATGCACCTAGAAATATGTATTGATTTTATGCCCGTGGTCTGGCCAGTTATTATATTCGAAGAAAATGCAAACAATATTTACATATTATTTTTGTTTTTGTGGACTGTGTGGATTAAAGCCAATTGAAATATTTTGTGACCTATAGTCCAAAATGCGTTTCGCCCAAACAACGTTTTTGTGGAACAAACCCACTACCCCATTTGTTTCTATAAGTTTATTATTTGATCTAAGTTTATATGAAATCTAAAATTGCTTTATCAGATTAATGAAAATGTAAGTAGTTTTAGAGATATATAAAAAAAACTTTTTTTGTAAAATAATACACTTGCCAAAATAGGTAGGTATTTCGGGATGAAAATGTTTCAGTTTTTTTAGTGTTTTTCGAAGAGCTATATGTTATGAAAATTGGTCGTATTGGGATGAAACAATAATCGGTTCCAAAGTTTTATTTGTCTAGTTTTGAGATTCAAACAATTTTTTCTTTGATAACGGTACATACTGTGCAACCTTAGACACTGGCGTTACATACATAATATTCAATTGATTGATAAAGATATACATATGTATGTATACATATATAAATCTATGAGGGGCTACATACTATACAGGTATGTAGCTTTTCAGTGACGTAACCAAAAATCAGGTAAAATAAAATGTAATATGGTAGTTATAAATAGATACCTAACGTACACATAATAAAATCTTTTCAAATTGCTTAGTTGTAACAACTTTGAGGGAAAAAAATGCCATTTGATTTGTTCGACAATAATATGAATAGGTATATCAAAAAAATCAAAAATCGTTGGAGCCGTTAAAAAAAATATTTTTAATTTATAAAATTTTAAAAACATTTTTTAAAATACAAATTGGAAATATTTTTATTTCAAGAAAATTCAGTGACTGGTTTTAGAAAAATCGATTTTTCAAAAAACCAATTATTTATTTTAATCGCCAAATAATGTTTTTGACAATTTGAATACATATGCAGTTTTATTTGCAATGTCAGGGAGCATTGCATAATAGAATTAATTTTAATCGGTTCATTAATACTTAAAAGTAACATTAATAAGTACGCAAAATAAAATATTTGTACATATACTTAAAAGTGGAATATACTAATATAAGAACACACATTTTTTTATAAGAATTCTTGGAGCCGTTTTCGAGAAATACATTTTTTTCTTAACATTTGTATGGGAGTTACAGTTGTTCTTTATTGTAGGAATATAGTTTTTTGTTTAACTATTCAATATAATGCCAAAAAAACTACTAAATACAAAGTTATAAATAATAGATTGAGTCATGTTCGAAATTTTGAGTTGTCAAAAAAAAGTTTTTTTTATTTAAAACAAAAATTTTGACAAATTGTGTTTACATTAGTGTTAAGACATTCAGCATAAAATTAAAAAAAAAACTAATAAACCATTTTCCAGAAAGTGGCAAACAAAAAAAAACTATAGTCAACTGATGAGACCAAGTGAGATCGCCGGGACGAAACGCAAATTTTGTGGAATAAAGGCCGTTAAAAGCTATTTTGAATCAATAATTCGACAAGTACAATTAAATATCATGCTAGGTCTTCTACTGAGTAATTTCAGTAGTATATAGAATTTTATTATATAAAAAAAACACCTTCTTATTAACTATGTCTGACCACGGACAAAATCTTCCAATTTTAATGATTAAAATTTTAATCTTGTTGGATATAGTTCACATTGTTTTTTTTTCGTATTGGTAAGGCCCTCACTAGCCAACTGATGAGTCCAAGTGAAATCGCCGGGACGAAACAAAATTTTTTGTAGGATTTGAATCAATAATTCAACAAGTCTAAATATAATAGTGATAAGTCTTCTACTTGACTGATGTAAATCAGTAATATTTATATATAGACTGTGTATTATTAAAAAAAATGTCCCTTCATTAATTAACTGATTTTTTTGTATAAAAATCGTTAGAGCAGTTCTTAGAAAAATAATACGAGTAGTTAACTTTTGGCCAAAAATAATTATGGCGGGTACCGTTAGTTTTTGTCCTAAAAAATGAAAAAAAAAACGTGTTGGCATATTACCGAAAAAACAATATGTACTAAGTTTTAAGCAAATCCATCCAAACGTTTTAGGCTGTAGACTTATAGACCGAATTGCGGGACCCACTTTTTTGGTGTACTCTATGATCGTACTGCCATGTTTGAGTGTTAGATTTTTTTTTACGAATGCATAACTTGCCTTATATAGTACATATAATCGCAAGTAGAAATAGTAACATTCATTTAAAACAATTTTTTGGATAAATTTTGAGTTTGAAAGCATTTTTTTATAAAAAACTATTAACACAATGAAGTCTACTGAAACAAAATACAAAAGAACAGGTTTCTGGCTTTGAGACAACCTATAATTTTACTATTGTAAGTGGTGCCGTGTTTTTAATATTTTTTTTTCAATTTAAATATTTTCTTCTTAGAAAAGTGCCCCTCCCGTTTAAACGGGGAGAGATAGACCCCCTCCTCCATATTACAAAATACTTGCCGCAACTAATTGTTCTACAAGAATCCCTTTTTATTTTTTGGCGCCTGAGTTATCTTACTCCACCCAAATTGTCGGATAATATTTTAATGGTCACATATGTATGTATTTTATTTATTGGGAAAATCTAAAATACTCATTTTAACACGTCGCGTCGTAAGTCTTACTTTTCAAAATTTCATTATGTGTACTAGCAGCCTAAGGAAAAGTTAAAGCAAAAGTAAAAAATATATTTAATCCATGTATTTCTAAATAGTAGCTCAGTAAATAGTAGCTCAGTAAGTCAAACAAAGAAAAATGGAAATTTGTCATCTAACGAGAAAGTTACGCCACATAATATAAACAATTAAGAAATCTAATATCATAACAGTCATGGGACAATGTTAGAAATAGCGGAATTTTTTTTTTCTTAGCATGTTTATTATGATTAATACTTTTTTGTTAATACTTCGTGGGGTTTCCATTCGCTTCGATAACTTTTTATAATCTTCTTGGGACCGATTTTACTAAATTGGTTCTCTTCGGTGTTAATAAGGGACCATTCCTCCATTGAAATCCTCTTCGACTCGGCCTTAGAATTAATCGTATGTTTACTTACTTTTCGCTCAAGAATATCCCAGAGATGTTCAATGGGGTAAGATCCGGGGATTGAGTTGGTGTTTTGATTACCTTAAGACAATTGTATAGTAGCCAAAACCGAACAGTAAGCGATTTGTGTTTGGAATCGTTACCCTTGTAATAATTAAATGTGTTACGAAGTCACATTTTTTCAGCGCTTTGGTGCAAATGGGTTTTCATTTTATTAAGATAAGCCCACGGAGTCATTATCTCTTCGATATAAACCAAATCGTCAACGCCACCAGCAGACATACACTTCCAAACCATATCTCCACCTCCACCATGTTTCACTATCGAAACTAGGTTCTTCTTTTCTCCCAAAAATATTAAATTTACTTTCGTCTGTGTATGACGTTCCGCCAATAAGTAAAATGGAAACTTATATACGTTTGAGTGAAATGTAATATTTTCTTCCTATTTATTTCGCTTATATACATAAAATTTCCTCCTTGCTACTTATTGTTTCCGGATTCACTATTTTCCCGTTGTTCCTCTTAGTTTGCTGGCAGTTTCGGTGCACTAATCGTTGGGTTTTGCCTAATTTCCCGTAGAATTTTCTCTCATCTCGAACATCTAACAGTTTTGGTCGGCCACTACGCGATTTGTTTTCTGCTCTTTTTTCTTCACTAATCTTTTTATTATATTGAAAACTGTTGAATGACTTCTTTTCACTAAATATTTCTCTTACAGTTTTATGATCCTCGTAATTTGAAACAATTATTTCTCGAATTTCGTTCGATACGCCAGATTATTTGTTTCCGACTAGCTAGCTAATATGTAGCAGCGAAATGCATTAATCATAATGAAAATGCTATGAGAAACAAAAAAGTTCCAATATTTCGTGCCTTGTCCCATGATTTTTGTGAGATAAGATTTCTTATTTGTTTATATTATGTGCTGTAACTTTTCCGGTAGGTGACAAGTTTCCATTTTTTTGTTTGACTTACTAAACTACTATTTAGCAATAAATCGATAACCTATATTTTTTGCCTTTGTCTCAACTTAACCTTAGATTGCTAGTACACATAATGCAATTGCTCTTGTCTCATGACTTTTGTGATGCCCTGTAGGTATTTAATTTCCGAACCCTGGGCCCATGTTCTGTAACTTTCGAATCGGTAAAAATAGTCGATAAACAAAAAAAAAATTTTGTTTTGTTGTTAAGATGCAAAAATTACTTTTTGAATTTATAGCCTTCCATTGAAAAGTCCCTGTCAAACAAATTAAACATTAAAGGTATCGCCTCAACTTACAGAAACCCATTTTTCAGAGGCATCAAGTGAGGAAAAGTTATCGTTATGTAGAAAATCAAATTTAGAAAAAAGTTTGCAATTCAAAAATTATAAAAAAAATATTTTGTAGCACAGAAACTTCCAACAGATGAGTCAACAAAAATATACAGGTATGTACATCCATACGCATGAATTACACAATATTCAACCAAGTAACGATCCCACCATGCAAAGTGACCCAGAACTTCCAACAGTAGGTATACGCGATGACAACAAAAAAACTAGGCATACATACATAGCTACTGTCCTTTTTTATATGACAGCAAAATCAAAAAAAAAACAATACCTATATATGATAGCGAATTTGCACCTATATTTACCCTTTTTTATACCCACAATGTGCAACCACAAAACTTGCCGAAAGTTGAACCAAAAAACAAATTCTGCTAAATATGATTGACTACGTCACACTCCCATTACCTTGCATCATTATAGATGTACCTACCTACTAGAAACAAAAATTATTTCTAAGAAGTTATTTTTTTATATTTTCTGTTCTTGTATACGCAAGCCCACAAAAGAATAAATAACTACATGATTCAAGACACCAACAACAACAACAAAAACAAGTAAAAATGAATTCTGCGAGAGGATGGGCGGGGGAAAATCGCTTGCAAAGAATTCTCTTCCTAACCGCGCGCCGCTGATATGGTAGTGGAATTCTTGGGAACTACAAGCTTCTTTGTGTGCGTGTGCAAAGAAATTTGTTGTTGAAACGCAAATAAGACCTCTTTTCTAAAATTAAAATTAGGAAAACCATGGTTCCAATTTATTTTTTTGTAAATTGAATCTGATTTAAAAAACAACAAACAAAAATAATAAAATGAAAGAAATATTTAAAAGGCTTTTCCGCTTTCAAAAAGTGAGTGCTAATTTGGATACTTTGAATTAACATTTCAAGTAATAAAAATTTTTTAAAAAAATTAAATAAAATAATAGGACACAAGGCAATAAGGTAAACTATATATTTAAACAAAAAAATATATATAAAAACAAAACCTAGTTGCCATGGCTTTGTAAAAAGATGAAATATGCGACATTTTGAGGTTTTTCCCTTACCAAAGCTTTCAATTAAAAAAAAAAGTTGATCGTTCTTTTGCAACTAGAAAACCCTAAACATGGGATCTATCTATAAATCTTATTAAATTGATAAATTTATGTTCAAAACTGAAGGATCTACACTTGTTTTCAAACGTCTGAAAACGATAAATAACCTCAGAATGAACAATTTTTTTGCATGAATAAAAATTTTAAAAAAATCAAGGATAACTTCGCTCTTTATTTGTCCACTCTTGCTTAGAAATAAAAATAAAAAGTTGCGTGGTTTAGCAAAATCACACTCCCAATGAAAGTCAGTCTCGGCTTATGAAAATTTAGTCAGTATTTTTATTTTCATGGCCAACACAATAAATCAAACAAAATTTTAAAAATGTCATGTTTTAGCTGTATTCATTACCTAAATAATTAATTTTATTTCAACTTATTATCCCTTGAACTGTAGAAGTTATCTAAGAATTTGTAAGCCCCCGACCATAATTTTCATATGCAACCCAGTAATAAATTTAAAAACAATTGTAAAACAATTATCTGAAGTTTTGTTCTTTAGTGTTAATATTTTCTCAATATTTAAATAATAATATTATAACTAAAATTACCTATTAAAAAGCAAATCTTTATAATAATAATAATTTGAATTATGTCTGTATTTACCTGTTGCGGATTGTATTCTACATAACATTGAGTACCATAAGTTCTAACTATTCTTTGTGAAGTGTTTTTACCAGCAATATTTGGAATATCTCCGTTCAATTTTGTCTGTGGGACATTGCCTTGGTGCCTATATGATGTAGAACTGAAAATATACCAATACATTGAATGTTTAATGATTTTGATCCACTTAATTTAGAAAAAGATATTAATTTAAATTTTTAAAAAGATCCGATCGAAAAAAGGTGTGCACTGTAAAAGGGTTTGGTACGAAATCCCGAATGCATAAATCTTGAATATACAAAAAATCCTGATAACTAGGTTCCTGACCACTAAAATTCTGAATACCAGAACCTTAAATGCCAGAATCCCAAATTCCAAAAGCATGAATGTTAAAATCTTGAATGTCAAAATCCGGAATGACTAAGGTCAAATTCCCTAATAACGCGCACGATTTGTAATACCTTCGAGATTGTACTTTTCAAAATGATACTTTCTTGTATTTATAATCTTTTTTGTGTGTTTATTATGTAGTACATCTACTATTATTATTATAATTATTATTGATTATGAATTTTAAAATTCGTTATAGAAGTTTGTTCTAATGGGTGGGGTTCTTAAGCTAAAATGGTTAGGCTGACACCTAGACAATAGTATAAATCCTACTACATAATATTATCAATGTGAAAGTTTGGATGCATGGGAGGATGGAGTTTGTTACTCAATCACGCTAGAAGGGCTGAACTGATCTGGATGAAATTTGGCCAGAGATAGATATAATATAGCCTGGAATAGCACATATGCTATTTTTATTCCGGTAAAATGTATGGTTCCCATGGGATAGTTTTGTTGTAATTTTGCAGGGAACACACACCCACCCACACACCAACGCACAAACATATACACACAACATATGTACATACCCACATATACGCACGTACACACAATATACATACAAACAACATATATATTGCATCACCAAAAGATACCAATATTAAAGAAAAACCTATTAAAATTAGGCCACCGCCACCAATTAATGTTGTCGGTATTGCGGAGTATAACCGGCTGCAAACTATCTTAAAGACGTTAACGCCATCAGACTTTAAAGTTGTTTCACTTAATAACAACAAATGGAAAGTTTGCGCGAAAGATCTTGAAATTTATCGTCTCCTGTCGCGAAAAATAAACGAAGAAAATGTGGAATGGTACACTTATGAGAATAAGTCGGAAAGACCTTTACGTGTTGTAGCGAGAGGTTTGCACCCATCATGTCCAAAAGACGATATTATTAACGATCTAAAGAGGAACTATATGATCTTAGATGCTGTGAACATCGTCAAAAGAGAAACATAAAACAAAATATAGCGAAAAAAAATGTGGTACAACGTGGTTTTCCAATATTTATTCTTACTTTTGATCAGTACTGCTCAGATTCCAATCGGCTGCACATCGGTGTGCGAAAGTGCTCGCGCAAAAGTCGAAAAATAAATAATCAAAAAAATATTTGTGTTGTGCTGTTTGTGCCTATTATAATTAAAGCCCAAAATAGTAAATAAAACAAAAATAGCTACAATCTGTCCACTACAAAAAAAATCATTATTGCTAACTGTGCCTCAATAAGAAAAAATAATTAATACCTACCAACAAATCAATAAATAAAAACACCGCGCGCTACATATAAATTAATTATAGTTCAGTGACAGTGTACTTTGCAACATAAACCAAGCTGAAAGAGAATAGAACAAACGAAACACGCACAACGAACGGTAAACCTTCCTTTTCATTCACTTCTCGCAGTTGTGTTAGCTTAATCATTGTAGGTAATAAATGGAGCTTATCACACAGTGCATGCAATGATTAGGTTAGTTTAACGCCAGGTGGATCATTGACTGTTTTGTTTCTGTTTAACCAGGGGCCGACCAATACAAATTGTCACTAAGGCATAACACTAGTGACAATTTGTTATTGAAAAGTTCAAATTGGAATTCAGATTAAGCATTCAGTATACTCGTAGATATTCGTCTGACTTGTGTTTTATTGTTTTTTGAATGTTAAAATGGTTGGTGTTTTTAGGGTCGACTATACCAATATTCGCGGGCTTAGAACATTTTTTTATGCCGTGTATGTCCAGACTGTCAAAAACAGGCCAGCTGTATTGGCCATTATCGAAACCCAAATAGGTGAAAATTCTGATCAGTCAGAATTGCATCTGTTTGGGTATAACTTAGTACCATTATTCTTTTTCCACCATGGTCTCGCTGTATACATACGAAATGGTGTTGCGTACCAACTTCACCCACAATATGGTTTGTGCTCAAACACAAATTTTAATTTCATGTGGTTAAAATTCTCGGTAAACAAGCGCATCATACACACATGTTTCATTTATCGGAGCCCAAATCTGGACAGAAATTCAACTTTAAACGAATTTGATGCTCTGTCCGACTCCATTCAAAAAATTGTTTCCCATTACCCTCACACTGAAATCGTCATTGAGGGCGATTTTAATAAACGGTGATTTTTTAAGAGCTTGGTTTTTGAAAATTCAAAAAAACACAGAAACTTGTAAAAAGTGAATGAAATTTTTATTTGGATCGATAAATCAATTTCTGCCATTTACTTTTTAAGAATAATTTCACTTAAATGTTGCCCGCGGCTACGCTTCAGGTGGTCCATTCTGAAGGTCCAATTTTGCCAAACTTTTTCACACATTTCGGCCGGAATCTCACCAATGACGCGTTCAATGTTGGCTTCCAAGGCAGCAATCGTGTTTGGCTTGTCCCCATAGACAATAGACTTAACATAGCCCCACAAAAAATAGTCTAACGAGGTCAAATCACATGATCTTGGTGGCCAATTGACTGCGCCAAAACGTGAGATCAACTGCTCACCAAATTCGCCTCTCAATTGATGCATGGTTTCGCGTGCAGTGTGGCATGTGGCACCGTCCTGTTGGAACCACATGTCGACCGAGTTCAATTCTTGCATTTTCGGCAAAAAAAATCTGTTATCATCGAACGGTACCTTTCTCCATTGACCGTAACCCTGCGGCCTTCATCGTCCTTGAAGAAGTACGGCCCAATGATGCCGCCTGCCCATAAACCGCACCAAACAGTGCATTTATCGGGATGCATTGTTAGCTGCTGAATTGCCTCTGGCTGCTCTTCACTCCAAATATGGCAATTCTGCTTATTCACGTATCCGTTTAGCCAAAAATGAGCCTCGTCGCTGAAACGGACGTAGCTTGTGAAACACATTTTTCACAGAGCACGAATTTTGATAATAAATTTCAATAATTTGCAAACGTTATTCAGGAGTAAGTCTATTCATGATGAAATGGCAAACAATACTGAATCGAAATGTCAAATGTTCGTGGAATTTGTCATGTGTGATCTGTCAAAAATATAAACGTCAAAAACCAAGTAGCAAAAAAATCACCCGTTATAATCTTGTTTACTTCTTGCCAGTTATTTGGGTCACCACCCCGTAACATTACTTCCAATTCAAAATCTGTGAGTTAAGAATTGATTTCTTTCTTTTGCGGGTTCGTTGTATAAATTGACTGTAACATTATAAAATCTACTTTTTTTATAAATAGAATTGGGGTACATGTTTTACCATTGAAATTTGATAAGTTCGTAACAAATTTTTTTTTTATAATTTTGCACGCGCTCGAGGGATTATGATTAATGCTTATATGTTTTTAACACAGCGCGGGCATCAAGTGAAAGAAGAGAAAGAAGGATAGGAAAGATGAGTGGCGCGATGTTCTGTCTTACTTACTTATGTCTCTTATAATTCACATTATTTTTTTATTTGGTTGTCTTACTTATGTGTATACTAGTTTACTCAATCACATGTTGTTAGTGTTATGCCTAAGCAACATGTAATGAGTAAACCAGCAACTCATTTGATGACAATTTTTTTAGAATTTGTAGAATGGAAAATAAGACGGCATAGACAACGGCAGAAATCGAACCTACGACCACGAGGTTGACAGGCGAGCACACAACCAGTGGATGATCAATACTATAATAGTCACCATTGTTATCTTATTTTTTGAATTTGTTGGCTGGTTGGGAAGTCGAGTTTAGCCCATAATAACAGACATCATTCTCTACAGTTCAGATTGAAATAAACTTACATGGGCACGGTGGTCGTACGCGAAAAAGGACACCTTAAAATGGATTGGTTCCAAAAACAAACTTCCGCCGATAGACTGATCAACTTCCTTTCCCAGGAACCTAAACAAAAAATTTCAACACGGCCAAAAACTTGATGCATAGAGCACTTTCCGTAACAAAATAAAAATAAAAGAAATATTTCAAGAGAACGCATTCCCAGGAAAAATAAATAACACACTAATAACACAATACGAACATAGAAATATTAGCCCACTAGAATAAAAAGAAAGAGACAGTAAAATTAACAAATCCTTTACGTACATTAAAGAAATAGCAGACCGGTTCAAAAATGGCGATCTGAGAACCTTGGTTTTACCAGGTTTAATGATGAAGATTTGGCAAACGCCATAATCGACGAGCGTAATGGACTCAGTTCCCTGTTAATATCGAAGATGGAACTGCAGCTCATGTTCGGTTCATTAAAGAAAAGAACTCGATGGTATATCCAATGTTGTACTACGACATTTGCCTCAGGAAGCAGTTGACATTTAAACCACACTGTTTAAACACGCGCTGAATAATGCATATTAAACAGTGCGGTGGAAGACAGGTGTGGTGCATCCGCTCCTGAAAAAGGGAAAGGACAACTCCAATCCGGCAAATCTCCGGTCGATACGTGTTGCAGCTTAAAACATATATTTTAATTATCAATTATTTCTTTATTAAAAATGAACTTAAGATTTAAATTGAACTTAAATTATTTCAAAGTGTAAACTCACGTCAAGAGAAAGCCACTGAACGCTAATTTGAAGTTTCGTTAAAAAAAATATATATAGTGGCGGAAACCAGATAAAATTTTGACTCGTTCAATCTTCTCATTTGATGGAGCGTGCTCATGCCAGAGTGACACAAAATTGTAAGTTTTTTTTTTCTTTGTATAATTATACTTATTAGTACTCAAATTTCAGAATATTAAACAATTATCCAAAAAATTAAAGGAAGTTTAATATTTCAACAATAGCAACTGGCTCTATCAAAAACATCTTTAATATTAATTTTTGGAATCGTCGCCATATTGTTTGCCGTGGCATTAACCTAAAATTAATCCTCAGTGGTATTAATCCTCAATTATTTAAACAAATTTTGATGCAACGCCTGGCACCGCATCAAGTACCTACAACAAAGTATTAAGAACACAAACGAACGATGGAATCTTCGCAGCCATCACTATCGACAAAAACATCTTCGACTCCGTCAGGAACAAACGAGACATCAAGTGACTATGCAACCATTTTATCGAGGCTTAGCCAGAAAATAGATGAATTGCAATTTTCATTTGCTGCCGTCGAAGAAGAGATAAAGCAACTTCAAACAAAGTTACAATCATATGCCGCCGCCACCACCAACAGAACCAACACCGTCACATCCACGATGCCGACTTTACCAACTACAAATGCTTCATTGTCATCTGCCACCGATTCTACTATCGCTTCATCTGCTTCAATTGCCGCAGCCGCCGAATCAGCGAGAACAATAGTCAACGCATCGATGTCCATGCCGTATCACTACGCACCTACGCATAAAACTACGTGCACAGATCCTTCAGTAAGCACATGTTTTCCAGGTATGTAAAACAATTTTTTTACTACTCCTTCTACATACCCTTACGCCTTCGAGCCATATTCTTTCGCGCATCAACTGCCTGCAAACGCTTCAAGTCCGCTTCAACAAAATCAGCATCGGCCTATACGAAAGTTGCAAGATTTACCTGAATTCACCGGTCAGCCCGAGCAATGGCCAATGTTCATCGTCGCTTACAAAGAAACTTCAGCCGTCCATGGCTACACTGACTTAGAAAACTTGTCACGTCTACAAAAGTCACTAAGAGGCGATGCTAAGCATTTAGTTGAAGTGCTTCTCATTCATCCTAACTGTGTTGGTGCGATTATAAGTACTTTAGAATTTCACTATGGTCGCCCAGAAATTCTCATTAGGAGTCAATTGGCAAAGGTTAGGAATTTTACAACAATAAATGAATCCAATGTTGGAGAGATAATTAGGTTTAGCGTGATGGTCTCTAATCTGACTGTTTTTTTGGAAAATGTGTCGGCGTCGTCCCATTTGACTAATCCGACACTGCTCAATGAGTTGGTAAGCAAATTGCCTTTCAATAAAAGAGAGGAGTGGGCGCGATACACCCTTTCAATTCACCAACTTAACGCCTCGATACGTTTATTTAACAATTGGCTAAAACAAGTGGCCACATGCATCACCATTGCAACTGAATCCGTAAATCTGAGTCTGAGCAGCCATTCGTGTGTGACAAAATCCAAACGCCCAAAGTTCGTATGCGCGCAGCCGTTGCAGAACAGTCACCTGTTAAATCAAATTGTAGTATTTGCACAAGGGATCATAAAGTATATCATTGCCCCAAATTTAAAAGATCTACTGTAGACGAACGTTGGCAACTCGTCAAAACGAATCACATTTGTTTTTCTTGCTTACACTCAGGTCATGCCGTTGCAAATTGTCCTTATCGCCGAGAGTGTGGATTATTTGAATGTCGTAAATATCATAACCGACTTCTTTATGATTCTGACCTCAGCAAGAACAAAACTGTAGTAAATGGGGGAATAACCTCGACTTTTAGAAATAAGCCCACTACTCAAGCAAGTGCAATGCAAGTTGCACATACATCGGTTATTAATCCTAACAAAGGAGAATCCACGGAAAACATTGGAATCCAACACGGAACGATTGATTCAAAACCAGTAATCAGCGCGATAGAGAAGAAACACACCGCAAACAAAAAACTCTCTTTAAATTTTTACCTGTTCGATTGAGTGGCCCGTGAGGTTCTTGTATTGCTGTGGCATTTATTGATGAAGGAGCTAAGGTGTCATTGATTGAAGAGACAGTGGCGAATTTAATCGGGGTTAGAGGTTCGTCGGATTGGCTGTCGCTTAGATGGATCGCTGATCAAACAACTAGTGAACTGTCTCAGCATGTAAACTTTGAAATTTCAGGTGTATATAATGGTGCCATTAAATATGAAATGAGACATATTCGTACCACTAAGAGTTTACTTTTGCAAGCTCAAACATTGCCTTTAAAAGAGTTTCAGAAACGATGCGCGGAGTTAGGGAAAATTCTTATTGAAGATTATATCAATGCCGTTCCACAAATTTTAATTGGTATACCACATACAAACTTATTTCGGCCGACACATATTCTTAATATCGACAACGGGTTTGCAGCTCACAATACGAAACTTGGGTGGACACTGTTCGGGTCTAATGAAGAAACTTGTGTAGATGCCGTCGTTAGCTATATTCACCATGAAGAAAATACCGTTGATGAATTGCACCGACAAGTTGCAGAATATTTTACCCTAGAAGGTTTTGAAGCTAGGGTATCAAGGCCAGTCGTTTCCGAAATGGATAAAAGGGCGGAAAATATTTTAAAGCAAACAACAAAAAAGATTAACGATTAATACGTTACTGGTCTTTAATGGAAAACTGATAAGGTTAAGTTTTGTGAAAGCTATAGCATGGCATTAAAAAGGCTTGAAACTGTAGAACATAAAATGTTAAAGAATGTTGAGTTTGGTATAGGTCGAAAATTAGAGAATATGTAAATA
This sequence comes from Philhelius pedissequus, assembly GCA_910595825.1. NCBI lineage: Eukaryota > Metazoa > Arthropoda > Insecta > Diptera > Syrphidae > Philhelius > Philhelius pedissequus. The sequence goes on from OU343161.1 coordinate 155,988,003, forward strand.
AGAAATATGCAAGAAAGTTACTACCAGAAGAAAGATATTCAGATAATGCATGGTATCTTCCTCACTTCGCAGTTTGTAATATTAATAAAGGTAAGAAACTGCGTCTCGTTTTTGATGCAGCTGCTGAAGTTGAGGGAATGTCATTAAATTCATTGCTTCTTAAAGGCCCTGACACTTAGCAACCAAAGAACCTTCTGACGATTGTATTTGGATTTCGGGAAAGAAAGATTGGCGTATGCGGTGACTTTCGCGAAATGTTTCTTCGAGTGAAAATAAGGAAGGAAGACCAGAACGCACAACGATTTTTATGGAGAGACGGAGATCAATCACGAAAGCCAGAGATATATCTGATCACGTCAATGATATTCGTATCCAACAGTTCACCTTTTCAGCTCAATACATCAAGAACCTTAATGCCAATGAATATAAGGACATGCACCCGCGAGCTGTTACTGCCATCGTCGATCGCCACTACGTCGATGATAACGTGGATAGTTTCGATACGACCGAAGATGCGATTGATGTTGCACAGGCAGTAAAGAAAATCCATAGCCACAATGGATTCGAAATGCGAAACTTCGTGTCCAATTCAGTCGATTTTGTTCGGGCAATTTCCTCTAAGACAACAGAGCCGCCCAATATAGCACTGCCAGATTTAAAAGATATTTGGAAAAATGATGTAACTACAAATAAGATTCTCGGAATGTATTGGTATGCAGGAGCTGATGTATTTTTTTTTCTTTTAAATTTTAGTAGGATACCAAAAGCGATATTAAATGGGACCGTACCTCTGACAGAGTCAAATTTTGAGTATCACCATGTCTATATCTAACCGTTTTGGTTTCTTGGCAAACATCACCATAAGGTATAAACTTGTTCTGCAAAAGTTATGGAAAACAAATTTAGGGTGGAATGAATCAATACCGCAGGATATTTACTCTAAGTGGTATAAATGGTATATGGAGCTTGATGCTGTAAAACACTTCAGAATCCCAAGATGTTACCACCCAAATTTTACCAATCCAAATGCATATATCCAGCTTCATATTTTTGTAGACGCCAGTGAGGTTGCCTTTTCGGCGGTAGCATATTGGCGTCATGCATTTGACGACGATGTTAGATTGAGTTTTATTATGGCAAAGACTAGGTGTAGTCCATTAAAAGCATTGTCCATACCAAGACTCGAACTTCAAGCTGCTGTTCTAGGGGTAAAGATAAAAGAAGTTATAGTTAATGGTCACGAAATCAAGCCAAGCAAAATCATTTTGTGGCCAGATTCGAAAACAGTTATTCACTGGATCAGATCAGATAGCCACTGTTATAAACAGTTTGTAGCTCACCGAATACTTGAATGCACGGCTATCAGCAATTGGAAATGGGTCCCGGGGAAACAAAATCCTGCTGATGAAGCGACACGTGCACAACTAATTCCAATGGAGTCAAAGTCGACTTGGATAACGGGCCCAACGTTTCTGAAGGGTCCAGAGGGTAGGTGGCCGAAGCTTCCAGAGGACATCACTGCTCATGAGCAACATGTCGAAAGACGCCAGCGTTTAAATTTTACTGTGAGTACGGATTCGGTATTCATAAACTTTGATCGGTTTTCCAGCTACTATAAATTGTTGAGAGTTGTGTGTGTAGTACAAAGGGCTGCTGAATGCTTTATTGCTCTTCTCAAAAGCAATGAAACTAAAGCGAGATCCTCAAGTTCACGATTGTCTGTGCAGGGAATTCGGTTTGCGGAAATATTAGTTATTGGGTTGGTACAGAAGGCGGTGTATACAGACGAATTAAACATTTTGTTAGCAAAGAAGAATATTTCAACGAAGAGCTCCATTTTTAAATTAACTCCTACTCTTGATGAAAACAATATTATACTGCTAGGTGGGCGTTTAGACAACGCATCCTGTCTGTCATATAATACAAAGAGGCCAATAGTTTTGCCAAAGTATCACCAAATTTCGAAGTTATTGGTTCAATCTTACCATGAAATTTTCCAGCATCATAACCAAGAAGCCATCGTATACGCGATTCGTGCAAAGTACTGGATCCCTAGCCTTCGTCGAATGGTAAAAGGTGCAAAGTCGTCATGCCAGCTCTGTAAAATTCAGCATACTGTTCCCGAACCTTCTCAAATGGGTCAATTGCCAGTTGATCGAACTACGCCATTCGTTCGACCCTTCTCTTATACGGGTGTAGACTACGTTGGACCACTGCAAATAACTATTGGACGAAAGCGAGAAGAGATGGATTGCAATATTCACCCGCCTTACAGTACGGGCCATCCATCTAGAGATAGCGAGAGACTTATCAAGTGACGCGGTTATATTGTGCTTACGCAATTTTGTTAACCGCACAGGCATTCCAATCCGACTAAGAAGCGATTGCGGAACGAACTTCATCGGTGCCAGTAAGGAAGATTGGATCATAAGTGGGAACACCATAGAGAAGGAGTGCACACGACGTGGGATTGAGTGAATATTTAATGTGCAGGGAAATCCATCAGCTGGAGGGGCATGGGAAAGGATGGTGAGGTGTGTAAAAAACGTTTTAAAATTTACTTTAAAGGAAAAGGCCCCACACTTAGAAACACTTCAAAGTCTATTAATCGAAGCTGAGAACCTGGTCAACTCGCGTCCCCTTACACATTTGCCGGTTGAAAGTAATGATGCTGAGCGACTTACTCCAAATCATTTTTTACTAGAATGCCCCAACTACATTCAGACGCCATCAGTCGATGAGAACATTTGTCTTCGTAAACAGTGGCATATATTACAACAAATGAAACAAACCTTTTTGAAAAGATAGGCTCTTGAATACCTTCCAACTTTAACACGACGCAACAAACGGTTAATCCGATGCAGTTAGGTGATTGCGTGCTCATATGCGATGAAAATGTAGGCAGAGGTGAGTGGAAGCGTGGTTGGGTGGTGGAAATTGCTTGGGCACCTAATGGCCATGTTCGATCCGCTGCAGTTAAAACTGCATCAGGCATTATAAGAAGCCCCACGTCAAAACTTGCTAAGCTCGATATTGTTGGTGAATCTCCTACTTCGAGTCACGGGGGGGGGGGGGGGGGGGTGATGTTGCAGCTTAAAACATATATTTTAATTATCAATTATTTCTTTATTAAAAATGAACTTAAAATTTCAATTGAACTACAATTATTTCAAAGTGTAAAAGCACGTCAAAAGAGAAAGCCACTGAACGCTAATTTGAAGTTTCGTTAAAAAAATATATAGTGGCGGAAACCAGATAAAATTCTGACTCGTTCAATCTTCTCATTTGATGGAGCGTGCTCATGCCATAGTGACACAAAATTGTAAGTTTTTTTAATTTTTCTTTGTATAATTATATTTACTTATTAAGACTCAAATTTAAAGGAAGTTTAATATTTCACCAATAGCACCTGGCTCTATCAAATACAATAAGTCTTCTTCCGAGTATCAGCAAGGTATTTAAAAAGATTATATTGATGGAGTTCTGTTCAAGTGGACGGAGGACAAGAATATCATATCGAATAATCAGTTCGGTTTTAAGGCGGGACATGACACAACTAATACCTGTCTGGCCGACAATATGGTATAGCAAAAATAGAATAATTGGAATTAATTAAAATAGTTTTTAGGTCGAAAGCCATTAGTATTAAGAAATATAGTTTAGTTTAGAGCGAATGTAAAGGGCCATCTTAATTCAATCCACGAAAGAGTCAAATTTACAATGGAAAGTGAACAAGAAAACTCTTTAGCTTTCCTGGACGTTAAAGTCATAGGAAAGCAGGATGGTTCGATCGGCCACACAGTGTTCCGAGAAGAAACTCATACGGACAGATATTTACATGCTACATCGCACCATCACTCAGCCAACTTAACATCGGTTGTATCTGCTCTTGTGAACCGTGCTCACAAAATTTGTGACCCCGAACACCTTAAACAAGAGTTGAAGCATATAGATATTGCGCTTGACAAGAATGGCTATAGCTACAAACAAAGAACACTGAGACCCAAACCCAGCTCACAGAAGCATTCGCTACCTCCAGCATTGGAAAAAAGGGCGTTGTTGCCCTATATCAAAGGCATAACGGATGGAATTGGGCGAATCTTACAAACATATGATATAAAAACCATCTTTAAACGCCCAAACAAAGTTTCGCCAATTTTTAAGATCGCCTAAGGATAAAATTCCACTTCAAAATCCTGGTGTGTACTCTGTTCCCTGCAGTTGTGGGTCTTCTTATATTGGTGAAACCAAACGAGGTATAAAAACGCGATTGAACGAACATATTAAGGCTATCCAAAACAACGCTGTCACAAAATCGGCAATATGTGAACATTTGGCCTACAACTAAGATCATTTTATCCGTTTTGATCAAGCCAGATCAATCCCAAATGAAAGATTTTATGTACGAAGAATTGTCAGAGAAGCAATTGAAATTAAGAAACATACAAATTTCAATAGAGATTCTAGCTTTAAATTATCGCCAACGTGGGATCCTCTCATAAGTAAAACAAAAGTAAAGCCAATCAAAAAACCTGTAGCCGATATCTTAAGCTTTGCATGTGTACAAGAATATATCGACTCAACGCAACAACAACCTAGAACGAGTACACCACCCACAAGCAATCCAAGTGCAACAACATCTACGCACTGGTACTGTTTGAGAGCGAGAGCTAAAAAACATGAACTAAAACAACATCCATCAATCGCCAGTCTCATCCTGTGACCACAAAGTTTGAAACTTCTTCGAAACGTCATCGGAAAAAAGAAATTCAAAATATTTCTAGCATTTAACGCGGTAAGTTCCGAAAAATTTAAACTTTATGTAATATGAATATCATCCGCGAAAATAATAACCTAAAATCTCTAGTTGTAAGATATTGTAAATCAGGCCAGTTTTAAATATTTTTGTCTCGATTAAAGTTATTTTTTAGTTAATAATAAAAAAAATGAATTAAAAGAAAAGACCGGTTCAAAAATACAAAACTTCTAGATACAGAGAAATATACTCTAGTTATGAAATCGACGAATACAACTTCACAACTTTACACCAACCTTAAATAAAAAAAAAACAAATTGGAACAATCAATTTGAATTTACAAAATTTATTGTAATGGAATCACTGACGAAGAATTTAACCATGAGATTTGGTTTGTTTAGGAACAACAAAACAAAAACTTAAAAATAGACTAGCAGGACACAAATTCGATACCAAAAGCACTCCCCCACCACGCCAACGTACAAATAATGCAAAGAGAAGAACACCAAAACAAAAGGATGATCATCGAGACGATGCACATAATATTCCTTCTTTCCTTTTTTATTTTATCGAAGTTATTGTCATCTTAACTTTTGTTGAATTGATTACCGTCTATCCAACTTTGTGAGTTCTCTTCTACTTGCGGTTCTTTTACTTGATGTGTATCTGCTCCTTTGGAAGAGTTATTTCTTCTGGCAGCATTGAAAAATGTTTGATTTATTTAGTTTGTCAGTTAAGCACTCTTTCTGTGAGATTTTGTAAAATTGTCCTTTACGGATCTTGGTTTACTATACTTTTCAGTGAATTATATAGTCTTTGTAATGTCCAATACCGTTCTGTAATTTTAATATACCGGTCAACCGCAATGTTAGAGAGTAAATAGACACATTTGTATTGTCTCCGGCAAAAAGCAATTAAAAGTCGTATGTTTACTAGCCAAACTAAACTTGTGTACAACTGTCATATCTGGGCAGGTACTCCCATAACTCACTTAAGTCTTCTGGACAGAATCCAAAAATAAACTTTAAAAATGATAGGGGATGATACAATAACGGAAACAATTGCACGTCTCCAACACCGTTGTAGTTTGTAGCCGAACTACACGTATGTGGAATGCCTTACCCAACCGAATTTTTCGCTCCCATTGCGATATTCAAGTATTTAAAACCAATGTACATCGGTATCTCATATCTAATCATATCCTATTTGCTAATCGCTCGCACTGTGTATAAACATTTTAAGGGTTGTCATATTCCTTTGAGCGTGCGTATTATTTAAAAAAAATCCGAACATTTGAAATTGTGCATGAAGCTTCTCTGTATACCTTTAACTCTGCTTATATGAAGTATGGTGCCCATACTACGCAGCCGTGTTCAAGCACTGGCCTTACAAATGATATATAAAGAAGTTTGAGGACATAAGGATCACGGATATCACGAGAAAAACGTTTTAAGAACCTAGAATTTTATTGGCTTTTTTAATTATAGAGATATAGTGATCCATAAAAGTTAATTTAGTTTCAAGTATAATACCTAGATCGGAGAAGATGGAAAGTGTGCACAGAGAAGAATCTAATAAATAATTATAAGTAATCATTTTTTGTTTGCGTGTAAAACACATGGTTTTGCATTTGTCAATAGTTGATAAAAGCCCCTAAACCTTAGGTCTTCTTGAAGAAGTGAATAGTCGTTTTTTTAACTTATTTATTTATAATATCATCGACATAAATTAGAACCGAGGAATATATTATAATCGAGTAATTTAGATATAAAATAAGGGACCTGAATGGCTTCCTTGCCGGAGAACATAGTTGACGCAAAATTGAGCAGAATGCTCATTTCTAAATGTAACACTATAGCTTCTATTGTTTAAATAAGACGAAATCCACATTAAAAACTTTCATTAAATCCTAAGGCCTTTAGTTCATGGGTTAAAGTTTTGTGACATAATTTATTGAAGGCCTTACTTAAATCCGTAGGCACGCAGTCTACTTGTTTCATATCTTCAAAGGCTTCAAGACAAAAGTTAGTGAAATTAAAAAGGTTTGTAACAATTGACTTATTTTACACGAAGCCATGCCGACTGTCGCAAATAATTGATTTACAATTCTTTAAATAGGACATTACACATAATAGACTCAAACAATATAGCAATAACAGAAAGTTTGGCGTTAGGTCGGTAATTCACGATGTCGTGTTTGGATCCTTTTTAATGAATAGGTGTTATAAAAGCGCTTCTCCATAATTTAGGAAAACTTGAGCACCTAACAGATTCATTGAATAGAATATAAAGAGGATAAGATAAATTGGATACACATTTTTTTAATACCCAAGATGGTACACCATCAGGACCGGGGCTAACACAATCGTCAACTTTTGAAACGTTGTGAACAACTGAATCTTCATTAATGGTAAGATTAAGTGAGTTAAAGTGCCTTGACTGGTTATGTTGTTATAGGACATGGAGTTAGGCTAGCCATCAACAATTCTCTTACTATTCACAAAGTTCCAGAAGTTTTTTGAAGTCTGCTTTAACGTATTTGTGTTACAACAACAAAAGGATTTACTTTTCTTGTTGTAACGAAAATAAATAGATTAACGGATCTGGAAAAGGATTTAGTTTTGTTGTTGTAACGCCAATAAATAGATTATTTTTTTCTCAAACCATAAGACATAATGCTAGTTAGACTGTACCTAAAATTTAAACGACCATCACGACGGTGATGGAGAATTTATTGATCCATTGATTAATAGATAATAAGAATGAAACAAAGCTGGAGATACTGTCTATGTTAGTGAGGGAAGATTTATTAGAATGAATCTATGAGTATAGGGAGGAACATAGAAAGCTGTCTGATTTGGTTTTGTTTGTGTTTGTTTTCGTAATGGGTAGTGAATTCAAGGTCGAGTATTGCAACATACGTGGGCTTGGGAAGAATTTCTATGCTGCGTATATTCATCCTGCAAACAGCAGGCCAGCTGTCTTGGAACTAAGTGAAACTCAAGTAGGTGAATATTATGACTCCTCTGAATTTAGCCTACAAGGCTATAGCTTAGGGCAACTATTCTTTTGACATCAAATCAACCGTTTGATGCCGTATTTGTGCGAAAAGATGTTGCTTTTTAAATGTTTGTGGTTCAAATTCACCGTCCATAAGCATAAAATTTGCACCTCTCAACCTGGTAAATACACTATTAGTGTGATACCGCCTCTAGGCACTTCGGACCATTGTGTCATATCAGCCAATTTCTTGTGCTCAAATTTCTCAGTCAAAGAAAAAATTATAAGAGGACCGTATGCAATACGATAAAGCCAACTGGGTGGATTAAAATAATTTTTTCAGGATCTTTAACTCGTTACTATGCTTCATCGATATTGACGTGGACTCCAGCGCTGTTATGATTACAAACATAATTCTTCGCTTAAACCGAACAGAACAAAAGGCATTAAACCAAAAGAAAACTCTGGGTTCGATTTGAGCCATAAAAAAGTTATCACATTGAGTGAGGTACGTTTAGAACGACCTGTAATAGTCATATTCAACGAACCAAATTCTTACATGAACAGAAATTGAAGCAAAAAATACTACAATGTCCCAAAGATAGTAAAAATTATTGGGCATTCGTAAAGAATGTGTATTAAGCAAAATGTAGACTATACTTATAATGGTGCACTGAAACGAGTCGGGCACTCTAAACGCCTGAGTACCAAGTTTGAAGGAAATCGCTTCAGCCGGGTAGGCTGTAGAGCGACCTACAGACAGACATACGGAATTGCGGACCCACTTTTTTTGGTGTTTCCTATCATCGCAATGACAAGTTTCATTAAAATCTCGAGTTCAATTTTTTCCCAAATGCAAAACTCTCATTGAAATAGAATTGTCAAAATACTTATGGAACATTAATTTTATTGTTTTTAAATTAAGAATTTAAAAAAAACTTGAAATCTAGTTATTTTTACTGAGTATCCATATTTTAATGATTTTTCCTTTATAATACCCAAACATGAAATACAGCTTAATATATTTTGTCAAAATAATTATGACGGGCACTGTTTGTCGATTTATATTACCATCTTATTGAGCGAATCACTCTCATTTCGACGAATGTCATTATTTGTGGTGATTTTCACAGCAATCTATTAATTGATAAAAACCTTACTGAGTAGAGATATATAGATGCATTCTTTATTTCTTAGACATAATTTTACAGTTTCTACAGAATTAAGACAATGCAATCCTGACGTCTGCCTGGCCTTACTAAATATATGACCTTTCTTTTGCACACAGTTAACTAATGTGAACCAGCCCATTTCACACACTTTTTAAGTACTTTATTATATATTTTTGCTAATGAAATTGATAGGGTACTTTTTACTTGCGATATAGGAAATAGGGTAGGTTTTGCTTTTGGAAAAAATTCGAACTCGAGATTTTAATCAAACTCGACATTACGATGATGGAGAACATCAACAAAATGGAATAGGAGGTCCTTCGAATTCTAAATATTGCATTTCAAAATTTTCGAAAAATATTTTTTTTTAAATTCAATATTTCGAGAACGGATGGACATTTTTTTGAAATTTTGTTCTTAGGCTTATATTATTAAATATTTAAAATTGCTATACCAATTTTTCTTAGAAAAAAAATTAAAGAAATTTTGTATCCAAAAAATTAAGTAAAAAACCACTTTAAAAATATATTTAGCCGTTTCTACTAAAATTATTTTACATGCAAGTTATCGAACATAAGAGGAAGTACGTGGATCTAAATTCTAACGTATTTTGGCGTCATACTAGATTGAAAGAACTATAAAATAATAAAAGAAAATTTCATTGCATCTAGCGCAGAGACAACCTCATACTCAACGCACATCTGAATTTGGACTTTTTGCTGTGGCCTGTGGCTGCTATTCAACCCCATTATATTGATGTGCTTTCAGAGTTACCCGTGTCTATTTTTTAAATTGTTCGGTTTGTTTTCCTTGGATTTCTGTTGATGTGCTTTTGATTTGAGACCTTTCATATTTGGGTCCATTTAAAATACAAACTACGAAAACCCTGTGAGAACTTTACTGGGCGACAGATTTATGCAATCCACTGTAGCGAGAATGAGAGGCAAATGTCCTATCTTGCCTACACCCTACACTGCCTATTTTTCTGGGACAGAGTATAGTTGTGCATTTTATTTTATAATCACATTGCTCCCTAATATTTTTTTTATTTAAAAGACATTAATTTGTTCAAATGAAAAATAATATATACAAATAAGTAAATAAATACCTACATAATGTACAAATGTAATTAAATAGAAATAAAAAAATAAGTACCTACAATTAATAAAGCATTTTTACTTGCGATACTACTATAGGGCAAGTTCGGCATTTGGAAAAAAAATCGAATTGAATTGAATTTTTATTGAGACTTTAGGATACATTTGCTATCTTCTAATACAATTCTTATTTCTACATTTAGGTGAGTATATATAAATATGCGTCTATAATGTATTGCCTGCTCTATCAGTAAGTATGTACAATGTTTGCCTTATGGCTGTCTGTAGAATGTTTTCCCTCTCGCTCAAAAGGGGTTTTATAAACATTTGCGCGTAGCTACTTTGCTATTAAATATATTACTTAGAGCTAAGGGATACATAAATACATATATACAAGTTATTCAAACAAGATACTATTCTAGTTTTATTGTTTCGGAATGTTTCGGTTTGTCAGACATTTATTTCTAATTAGTTCTTACTTAGTAAAATTACTTTAATCGTTTATGTTTCGTTATTGATTTGACAAGAATTATATGAAAAATTTGAATTAGTTTATCTAATTCTAATTATTTATCAGCATTTTTTGTTTTGTTTTATTATTATATTTTTTTTTTTACTATGAATCCTCATTGGATAACAATTTTGTGTATATGATAAAAAAAATAGAGGATTATGTGTGGTCTATTTATTGTTTGTTTTTTTTTTCTTTTTATTGTATCGAAAGATTATGTTATTTTATTTTTCTTATATTTATGATTTGTGTAATATATATGCCATGTGATTAGACAAATAACATTGTAGGTTTTGGACAATATTAGGAAAATAAATTACGAGGACACATATCGGTGTGTATACGGATATAAAAGTAAACATTACCGATATTCTTTTGCGTTTTCTTGTGAGGCAGGTACGTAATCCGTACCGGGACGCCGCCGTGAGAATTCCGAAAGGAGACGGGTAATCAACGTTGTCTGCCTGTGTTGTGGATAGATGAATCATCAGGTCGTTTTCGGAAGTATCAGGATTTGAGATAGTTTTACCCATATGATTCAGTACGTATCTCAATGATGGGAAAAAAATCGAAGTCGAGATTTTAATCAAACTTGACATTATACTACGTTTCCACCGACCACTAAACCGAGATTTAAGTAGATTTAGCTAAATCTCCTACAAATCATGAAGATTTACAATACAATTTTCAATCTTCTCAGATGAAGATTTAAAATAAATCTCATTTAATTAAGATGTACAAATTGTTCCAGTGTGAATCACTGGATAGCATGCCTATCGTTATTTAATTTTTTAATAGTAAAATTTTGACCTATGGTCAACTTACATAGATTTATGGTATCCTGTAACTCCATTTTATAAGTATTTATGGGTAGCACATTTTCTTTTTTCGTAATCGGCGGCTGTGGCTGCTGCTGCTGAGACTGACTTTTCTGCTGCTGTTGATTCTGCTGCTTTTGAATCTGCTGCTGCTGTTTTTCTTGCGGTTGTTTCTGGGCTTGTGTCTGCTGCTGTTGCTGTTGTTTTTGCCGTTGTTGTTTTGGCTGCTGCTGTGGCTGTTGTTTTTGTAATTGTTCTTTTTTCTGAAGTTGTTCTTTTTCGTCGAGTTCTTTTAGTTGTTTCGCTTGGCGCGCTTCTTGGCTGGCCTTAACTCTGCTTTTTATCAATTGGATTTCTGCCTCCAAAGCTTCAGTTTGGGCGACCATTCTTTGTTCCTCGTCCTCCTCAGATGACGCCTCTGATGTGGAGAGGTTCACGAAGGCAGTACTATCGCCCGTCGTGAAGTGCCCTTCTCCTTCCTCAGACATATATGCTATACACTCTTCGGGTGAAGTGTCTAACTGGGTTTGTCTTGCTGCCTCTGACGTCTCGTCTATATCGGACGTATTCACCCCAGCTGTCAGCTTTGCTGAGGTGGCCGTGGATCTCCTCTTTACCAAATTTGGTGCGCACTTGATCCTCTTTCTGCGCTTTGGTTTAGCATCGGATGATGTTGCCGTTGTTGTTATTGCTGTTGATATTGTTGCTGCAGAATCACTGCTTGAAATTGGAACATCTTTCGATGTTCCCTCAGCTGATGCCATCGCTGGCCTCATTGGCCCTAGGACACCTTTCGATGCCCCGGTGCTTAAACTCCTCCTCCTTTGTTCGTTTTCCAAACCAATAAAGTTTTCCACTTCACGGTTGTGAAAAAAAGCTGCTAAAGTTCTGATGCCCGGCTGGGAATCGAACTGGCGACCCTCGGATTCTCGGTCGGCCACTCTACCTTTGTGCTACTGCACCACTTATGAATTTTTGATTTAATGTAGAACTTAAGCTCACACACGAAATTTAATTTGGAAAAACTGGGAAGCCGAAAACGTGTTAACAACTCCACAGTACGAGATCGACTGAACTAACCTATTCCCATATCTAAATTAACACATTCATCGGAAAGTGAATTTTCGCTTCGGCTGACACAGAAGAGAAAATTAAACAATCTTTGCATTTTTAATAGTGCTGTCAAAATTAATCTACTTTTGGACCGGTGGAAACACTATTTGTGATTAGTAAATCTAAATCTAGATTAACGATCGTTGGAAACGTAGTATTACGATGATAAAGATCAACAAAAAAGTGGATCCCGCAATTCCGTCTGCCTGTCTGTCTGTAGAACGTTCTACAGCCTCAACGGCTGAACCGATTTTTGAATCGTTGTTTTAGCCAAAAAATAACGGTACTTGCCATACAAATTTTTCTACAATATTAATTATCTCGAAAACTGTTCTGACGATTTTGATAAAAAAAAGAATGTGTACCACCTTAGGTATGGTCTACATTTTGGCCCAAATTTTTGTTTACATATTTTGTTATTAAAGCTACAAACATTTTTTTGAATTTCGACTTTCTCATAAAATTTTAATTTAACAATATGAGGATTATACAAATTTTAATTTCACAATATGATTATTACAAAGTTCGTATGTGAAAATAAATAAGAATTTTTTACAATTACCGTTGCCAATAAGAAGGCAAAGTAGAGATAAACCATCTGAATTTTCGCAGCGCAGATCTGGAGAATCTTCTTTGTATTGATTCGATCGGGTAGGTGTACCCTATACAACGGGCGCCATATACACCAGGAATATTCTTAAGAGGATCTAATCAAAGATACGAACAGCGATTTTAACGTATATGGGTGAGAAAACTGTCTAAAGTTACGCATTACAAATCCAAGAAACTTTTTGGCTTTTGACACTAAATAGTCCAAATGTAAATAAAAGTTTAATTTTGCTTCGAATATAACTCCCAAGTCTTTTTGACTTTTTACAAAATCTAATGGTACGTTGGCAATATGATATGCAAAATCTATTGCGTTCGGCGATCTTGTAAAAGTTATTGTTTTACATTTACACCATGCAGATACTTCATTTACGTCATTTTGCAGTCTCTGACAGTCCAATTCAGATTTGATACACTTAAATAATTTTAAATCATCCACGGAGAGCAAACACTAAAAATAACTAATTCTAGGTGGAAGATCATTAAACAAAATGGTTTAAAAAAAAAACTGGAGATGAAAACAATTTATATAAAAATAAAATATTATCTATAAAAGTAATTTCAATTTTATTTGAATGATTGAAATACATTAAACATTTATTTATTTCAGAACGTATCCATTTTACATTGAGGAGATTAAAATCACCCAACACAAGAATATGTAAATTAGAATCTATTATTTAACAAAATTTTCTGTTTTTTTAAATGTGTATCATAAATACTCATATTAGAATTACGTGGAATATATGATACGGTAAAAAATGTGCGAGTTAAAAAAGCTGTCCATATAACTTCAACACATAATTGTTCTACATTTTTTAATTCTAATTCTTCCTTACTCATTAAATAAGATTTTACTGCTATCAATACACCACCACCTCTAGATGCTCCAGTTTCTTCAAAAGATCTATCTCTTCGGAACATATTGAAATCCTCCGATCTACACACCTCAGGTGAAAGTATATCACCACACAACCACGTCTCGGTCAGAACAATAATATCATAAACGCATTCATATACAGCAACATAAAACTCATAAGTCTTTGATCGCATACCACCAACATTTAAATAGTACAGTACAGCCTCGCTTGTCCGGACACATGTGGTTTCGACAATGTCCGGCATAGCGAAATGTCCGGACTATAGAGAACAAATTAAACACAATGGACAACTGAAGTTTTTATTAAAAACAGAATTACATATACACATAATTCAAATATATACATATGTATATGGTGGTATGTAAGCAATATGCACGTGTTTCAATTTTGTTAAAGGGTAGGAAAACACGTGTTAATTTTTGGTTGGAACGCTTTATCTAATTAAAAGTGTTTTGACCAATTCGATATGTTCAATTTTAAAATTTCTTCGGCTTTTTTGGTCGTGATAATTTATTAATGAAAGATATTCATTAGTTTTCCCAACGTTTCGACTGAGTTTTCAGTCTTCTTCAGGGGCACTTTAATAACCATGAAGCAAAATAAGAGAAACATTACATATATATATATATATATATATATATATATATATATATATATATATATATATATATATATATATATATAAAATTTAAAAAAATACAGTTTTGTGATTGACTATTTAAATTAAAGCACTTCTTCTTAGTTAGAAGTTTAGTCAACAACTGTTTAATACAATTTTCTTTTAAATGAGCAACAAAACTCTTGATGTATGTATGTATGTATCGCAGTTATGTACAGACTAGGGAACAGTACACCGACGAGATACACTGTGTATCCTGCTTCCTGTTCATGTTATTTTCGTTATTCAAAATGTGCAAAGTTTCTAACGTATATCGTTTCGATGTATGTTTTTCCGTTTGAAGAATTTGCACATTTTTAAAGTCTGGAGCATGATTTCTTTCTAAGCTGTGACTAGCAAGAGCTGTTTTTTGAGAACTTTTGGAATTGATATCAGATTTGTGATTTGAGATCCTTTGTTTTAAAAGCTGCTTGGTAGTGCCAATGTAACATAGTTCACAATTTTCTCTTTCGTTGCCTAAGCAATTGATCTTATATACAACGTCTGTACTTTGATCCTTTTCACTTTTCTTGTTAAGTTTTGTAAACAGTGTGTTAAGTGTTTGGTTGGATTTGTAAGCAACATTGCCATCTTTAGCTTTGCTAGCGATGGGTTTCTTAAAACTTTCAGCAAGTTTCGGCACGTAAACCATACTTTTGAAATAACCTGCTCCTTCATGTTTATTGCTTTGTTGGTGATTGGTTTGGTGTTGTGCTATTAATTCGTATCTAGCGGATACCCATTATCAATAAGGATTTTTGTTATTTTCTCTCTGTTGGCGGGATGGAATTTCTTTTCACTAATCGTAAGGACTATCTTAATAAGGTTGGAAGCCGTATTGACTTTAATATGTTTCGCTTGATTTGATCGAAAATTGACGATTCTTCCGGATGCTGTCTATTTCTGATGCCAGTCAAAGGTGAGTCTGTTTCTCTCACGAATAATTTGTACGTCCAAAAATGCTATCGTTTTATTTTTTTCCTTTACCACCGTGAATTGGATTTTGGAGTAGAATGCGTTGATTTCTCAAAAACAGTTGACTTTGAAAATGTCTGCTACTTGCCTCACTGATTTGCCAGTTTCAATATCATCTAATATTTTACATTTCTCAGAAAGTGTCAAAGTAACATGCTTTCTTTTCTTTGCGGAAGCCATAATAAATAATAACTTGTGTTTAAAAAAAAATCACTGAGAAATTCAATCCACACCAAAAATATATGTCTTATCCTTAAAGAAAATTATATATGCACATTGTACATACGCATTTTAATACGCTGGCACTGTCCGTACTGCAGAGGTAAAATTTTGAAAGTGTCCGAAACACGGAGGTGTCCGGACTACTGAAGTGTCCGGGCCAGCAAGTGTCCGGACTAGCGAGGCTGTACTGTACACGGAAAATGTAGCTAAGGGAATGGAAGTGGCAGAAGTACTTATGGTTCTGCCATGTCTTCGGGTGATACCCCGTTTTTTAATTGTACTGGCATTTTCGTACATACACACCTGCAGGCCAACAACTCGAACAAAATGTAGCATCAATTAGTTCAGATGGAACAGCAATTTTAAAATTTACATACTTCTTTAAACTTTCATCCATCAATTTTTTGATCAATTTATAGCATATAAATTTGCACGGAGACTCCTTAAGGTTTGCGCAACCAAATTTATAATAGACGCGGTGGATGTCGATGAGTTGAATCTAGATTGGTGTAAACCACTTTCTCATAGGTATTTCATCAATTCCCAGGTATCGATTTCAGCATTAGTTCCAACAATAACCTTTGTTTTCGTTTTTTTTATTTTCTACCCACTTATCCCCTGATGCGTTGACTATAATATGGTCATCATCTGCTTTGATAGCCCGGGTGTTTCTATCACCAAAATGTGTCAAGAATTGATTAGTAGACATAGTTATCATGATGTGAGTGGTGATATTTCCAAAATCTGTTTGGATGCGAAACGGGAGCACAAAAATTTTCATTGCACTTCATTGCTAAGCTTTACTTGAGTGACGGAGGGGGCGAAGAAGAATTTACAATATCCTCTATTGCCTTTATATTCGTATTACATTCAACTGGAGCATTGATATCGAGAGCCACGCTGACATTACCTTAAGTCAAGAATTGAGTTGTAATGGATTTCGCATTAGATGACGAGGATAAAACAAGGAGCATTAGAAGAGGTGACATACAATGTGATCGAACATATAATACAAACTATGTAGATATCTACCAATTTATTATTATTATTATAATAATAATTCTAATTTTATATTAATATTTCTGTTATTTTGACCGTTGATCTGTCAAAGGTTGCAAAAGTGAAAAACCATGGCTCTTAACAAAATATTAATTTTCTGTATCGCCAAATAAAAAGCCCTTTTATATTTTTTTTTTAGTAATAAACTTAAATTCTATAAAATTAAAAGTTTCAGTAAGAGAACTAAACAACAAATTCAGTAATTTCTAATACAACAAACATACGAAAGAAATTTGCTAGAAACATCTCCGGAGATAGCCCGTAATAGCAAAAAAACACATACTAACAAAATGGCTGTAGCATCAATTACTGTTTCTGAACTGCAAGATATGTTTACAAAAACTTTAGAAAGCAAACTTAGTGATTTGCCAACAAAAATTGACTTTGCATACATGTTTGCCGAAATGCAGACTCTGAAAGCCTCAAATGAGACCCTTGCACAAGAACTTGAGGAGTTAAAACAAAAGAACAATACACTCGAAAAGAAAGTGGAAACCTTGGAAAAACGTTGTTAGGAAATAAATTTAATTTTCACTCTACCACCAACTACGAATATGTGCGATGATATCCGCAAATCAATCAATGAGGTAATGTAACTGCATTGCAATCGAAAGAAGACAGCAACTTGTACTAGTAGCGAAAAAGAACAAACACATTTCATCTCAGTTGCTTAAGACCTCAGGCAAGCTCAAAGGAGGCGGTGTGTACGTGAACCCTGATTACATCAGAGACGAAATAAGAACACGACAACAAATCTAGCAAATTCGAAGAGCGGTCAAGACCAAACATCCATCAGCCTCTCCACAAATCCGAGGTCTGAAAATGGAAAAACTTTTCACACAACAAGGAAAATTCTTTTCTGGCAATCGAGATAGATTTGAGGTGCTACACGAATTATTTGGTAACATAGGAATAAAAAATGAAATAATTAACTTCTCACAATCGAAAATCGTCAACTTTTGTCATTGAGGATGGGATGCTAGCAGCGCCATCTAAAAGTTCAACAAAACAACCAACTTGACAACGTATTTGAAGCAGTGTTGCTGTGTGTCATGCAAGTAAAAGTAGTATAAAATTAAGTAGTAACAACATTAAAAGTAATAATTTTAAAATTCTTTCTTATAATATTGCCGGTTTGGCAAGCAAACTAATTAGTACCGATTTCTTTAAATATGTAAAAATAAACATGATATTTTCTTTCTATTTGAAACATTTATAACAAATGAATATTTTGAAAATTATAGCAAATACTTCAATGAATATAAATTATATTGGATATCGGCTAGTCGCAAACATAAGTTTGGTAGAGCAATAGGAGGTTCTTTATTTGGTTTAAACAAATATGTAAATGGTAGTTTTAGTGAAATTAATAACCACGTTTGTTTGATTTTAAATAGTTTAAATTCAAAATTTTATATTTTGCCAGCATACATTAACTGCAATTTCTGGGATGTCGAATTTTATGCTCTTTATGATATTCTAAATACAATAGAATCAAAAAATATTCTGCTAATCGGGGATGTCAATGCCAGGACTGGTGAAGAGCAGATAATTCCATCTGAAACGAGTTTTATTGGTATGGACATTTTAGATAAACGTATCTCAAAAGATAAAATCGCGAATAAGAATGGTCGCCTTTTTCTAGAAATGTGTCAAAACTTCAATTTGTACATACTTAATGGGTGTAGCACAGATGATAGAAACGGGAAGTTAACTTTTGTTGGAGGTTCAGGCAAGTCGGTTATAGATATTTGTGCAGCATCGGGCGAATGGAATAAAATCGTTTCTTGCTTTCAAGTAGGAACCGAAATTTTCTCAGATCACATGCCAATATCTGTTACGTTCGACTTCGAAATCAATACATAATACCTCGCACTAAGCTTGCCGCCAAAACGTATGTGGAAAGAGAACCAAAAAGAATCATATGCTTTAAAATTATTGACCGAGATACAGAGTACCTGCGCAACCACCAACGTTTACCGTACTGCCGCAGAAAAGATAAGTTACCTAAGCAACTCCATTAAAAAAGTTGTTAGTATAAACTATATTTGGAGCAAACAAAACTACCGGCAGAAGTGGTTCCACCAGGAATGTTTCGCCGCACGAAAATTATCATTTAAACTACTACGGAGATTAAAAATATCAACAAGTCCGAATAAATCCCTTACAAAGCAATACATCAGCGTAAATAAAACATATAAAATGCTTTGCAGAGACAAACGTCAGAAATATTTTGAGTATGTAGCACTGGAACTTTCGAGCGCAAAAAATAGTAAATATTTCTGGGATAAAATTAAGATACTTAAAGGTATAGAATTTATCTGTGGAATTCATGTTTCGGCCTCAAATTTAGCAGATTACTTTAAACACTTACCTAATCCCACTGACATTTGTGAAAATATACAATTTGCTGAGTCCCTAATAATCGACGAACTACTAGATGCGGAATTTGATATGAGTGAACTGATGACTAGCCTCAATAATTTCAAAAACAAAAAAGCCCCTGGACCTGATAGAATAGGAAATGAATTCTATAAAAATGCCCCACCCATTTTTTTAAGTAAAATGCTAGAGCATTCAACTTCATTTATAGAACGGGTGAGGTATCAACCGAATTCAAGGGCTCTATTGTGTATCATATATATAAAAAAGGGGACGTTAATGTACAAAATAATTATAGAGGAATCTCCTTCATGAACTCAATTGCTAAGATTTTCTGCTCTATCCTTCTAAGAAGAATTAACACCTGGGTAGAAAGAAACAAATTACTGAGTGAATATCAAGCTGGTTTCCGAAAAGAATACTCCAATGTTGACAACATATTCACACTAAAAACAGATGCCCAATTCTTCCTTAGACAAAAAAGAAATATGTACGTGTTTTTTGTAGATTTTAAAGCTGCATTGACTCGATTGACCGCAATGCACTTTTCTAGAAACTATCTCAAAAAGGTATGTCAACGAAAATGCTGAAAGTCTTAAAAAATATGTACAATAACATACGTCAATGTGTATGTGTCGGTAGAAATAAGTCTGAATGGTTTGAAACTAAGACCGGAGTTAAACAGGGTTGCTGCTTAGTGCAGTTCTTTGCGCTTTATTAATAGATGACATATCGCAACATCTACCAGCCGGTATCAGAATTGCTGAAGAAATCATTAAGGTTTTACTTTACGCTGATGATATTGTATTACTGGCAGAATCCCCTCACAGCTTACAACTAATGATCAATAAAATGCACAACTTCTGTAAAACTTGGAACTTGAGGGTGAATCTAGAAAAATATAAAATCTAGATCATACGCAATAGACAAACGAAGCGGCGAGTGAATGAAAAATGGTGTTTCGAAGCAATAGAAGTTGTCACACAATATAATAACCTCGGCATAATTTTGGAACCCAATATGAAACTTACTCATCATTTTCAAAAAAGGTATCATCATTTAAAGGCCTAATAAACGCGTCATGGAAAACCATTATCAATAAAACGAAATTCCTATCTCAGCAAAATATCGTGTTTTTGAAGCTGTCAGGCGCTCAGTTATGTGTTACAGTTGCCAAACATGGGGATTCAATCAATACGAAGAAGTTGAAAAACTACTTCGCTTCTTTCTTAAAAAACTTGTCCGCCTCCCTATGAACACTCCTAACTACATCCTCGCCCTGGAGACAGGTCTCCCAAACCTATTTACGTTTACACTAATATAACATTTCTATTATATAATCAAAGTCCACACATTCTTACCAAATACACATTTGAAAATAAATTGGAATGGGTTAATGTTTGGATTTTTTTGGCAGACAAATGCGATACAACCATTAATATTCAGTATGATGATCTTTTCATTTTAAAGCAGCAGTTTTATAATCTTTTGGATCTGTCTGACATTCACAGTAGCAATGACAATATAGTACAGGCAACATCCTCTATTAATAGACCAATTCAACTACGATCTGGGAAGTAAAAATTATTTTAATGATTGTCGTAGCCTTGAGCTATATCTTTGATATGTAGAGCCAGATGTGAAGTATTGATTTTAAACGGTTCGCCATTTAATAAAAATGATTCAAACTTTTGCGCAATATGTAACCTTAAGGCAAAAGAAGGTACATTTCACTTCTTGGCAATATGTCCAATTTACAATGATATAAGAGTTATTTATTTCGGAAATCGTTCATTGACAATGGAAAAACAAAGAATATTCTTAACGGCGATAATTGGGATTCACTTCATAATTACTCGTATACTGAAACTACATATCGCAATAATAGCATTACGGAGTTCATGTAGTACAAACAAAAAAAATATCATGTTTTAAAATTAACCTTGGCTTTTTTCTTTAATAGTAAAATACTTCTTTAAAGTGTACAAGAATCAAGAACATTATACATTTTAGCGCGTCAATCAGGCAGACGGCAATGCCATTGCCCACTTATTTTTTTTACTCTTGTAATAATATCATGTAAAAATTGTTTAATAACAAATAAAATTATATCTTTCTATCTATTAATATTTCTCAAATTTTCGTATGCAGTATTATTAAGAGTCCTCCAATATAAAAATTTTATCGAAATCCGTTCAGTTTTGTTTTCCCATGGGTAGGCGTAAAACCTTTGAAAGGCTCAACAGGGACCGAAAAACGCGTGCTCATAGGAGTGTGAGATTCTTACTGCACTAAAAACACCTAGTCCTGATTGCAACTAAGTTGAAAATTATCTAGCAATTCATTTTTAACGAATTTAATTAACGTGTTGCAGGTAAGTATCCGGTGACAGTTCCTGCTTATACCGCGATTTTAAAGCGGATTCTCGTTTAGGGCACCAGATCGGAAGGCTTAGTGCTTCGCAGGCGGCGTACTAAATTCGTCTCATCGATAATTTCGATTATAGTACTATTAGGCGCCAGTTATAGCTTTCATTGAAACTCATCATTGAAAATTTTTACTATCAATTCTGAGACACTTAAACACATAAAACTGATGTCGTTTTGGTACCAAAATGAAGGCAATAAGATATATATTATTTTTTGTCAACAAAATATTTTATTTGCCCTACCAATTTCTTGTAAATTCACTTTTGATTTTTCAATGATGAAAAGCATTTTCAATGATCATTCAATGATCATTGAAAAATCAAAAGTAAATTTACAAGAAAGTGGTAGAACAAATAAAATATTTTTTTGACAAAAAATATTATAAACCTTTTATACCTTCATTTTGTTACCAAAACAACATCAGTTTTATTTGTTTAGGTGCCTCAGAATTGATAGTCAAAGTTTTCAATGATGGGTTTCAATGAAAGCTATAACTGGCGCCTTACAGTATTGTAATAGCCGTTTTCTATGATTTCGTTTAAAATTTTTTATTCCATCGCGAACCGTGGGAATCCCGACATCTCTGTGGAGATCTTCGTTTCGAATGTACCAAGGTGCGCTTACAAACGATCTAAGGAGTTTATTTTCAAATGTTTGTAAGGTATTTAAATTAGAATCTCGTGTACAACCCCAGAGTTGTATACCGTAAGTCCAGACAAGCTTAAGCACCTGCTTGTACAAAATTAGCTTGTTTCCGATACTGAGCTTAGAGTGTTTCCCGAGCAACCAGTACATATTTCTCAGTTTATTATTTAACTTCTCGCATTTCTTTTTAACATGCGGTTTCCATTTTAATTTCGGGTCTAGTCATTCAGAAATATTTTGCGTCATTAGCAAACGGAACACGAAACATATTAACAAATACCAGTAATCTATTAATTTTTGTATACGTAAAATCTACATGTACAATATTGGACCTAAGATACTTCCTTGTGGTACCCCAGCCTCTATATCTTTGAGATCCGAGTAAACGTTTCCATGTCTTATTCCATAAAGTCTATTTACTAGATATGCTTTTAGAAGCGTATAGAGTGCTTCAGGCAGAATTTGTCTTAATTTAAAATTTAGGCCTTCGTGCCACACCTTATCAAAAGCTTGCGCCACGTCTTGGAACACCGCCGAACAATTTTTCTTTTCTTCAAGAGTTTTCTCAAAGACGTCAGTGATCCTATGCACTTGGTCAATTGTCGAATGCTTGCTTCTAAATCCGAACTGATGTTCAGGTATTAGGCGCTTGTCTTCTATTATTAGCTGCAGGCGCAGAAGTAATATTCTTTCAAAGATCTTAGATATTACGGGCAGGAGCGAAATGGGTCTATAATATTTCTTATCATGTGATGGTTTTCCTGGTTTGAGAACCATTATAACTTCCGCAACCTTCCATTGGCTCGGAACGTACTTTAGCCTTAGAGTGGCATTTATTATATAAAGAAGATTAATTAACCCTTTGGGAGGAAGCATTTTGAGAACTTCGGTCGTAATTAAGTCATATCCCGGAGCTTTCTTATTTCTCTACTATTCGGCAAGGGTAAAATTTCTTGTTATGTAATTTTCGCCCGAGTTAGAACGTATATTTAAATTTTCGTTGATTCCTTGCCCATCAAAAGGTTTAAATTTGTTCTCCTGGTAATCCGCGAAAACGTTTGCTTTCTCTTTTTCGCTTTTTACCCATTCGTTTTGACCATTCTTAATGGGAGGCGCTGGGAGCTTTGGTTTCTTCGTTACTTTGACAGCTTTCCACAGTGAGTAGTTGTATTTTTTTCCTGCTGTGCAGCTTTTAAGATACTTTCCAACTTCAGAATTTTTGAATTCTCCTATAAGTCGGGTTGCCAGTCGAATGAAAAAAGCAATTTTTTCATTCCCGCTTCGTAGAGCATTCCACCCTTTTGGAAAATACCTCTAGATCACCAAAGGCTGTGCTTTGCATTAAAGTCACCACTAAGGATAAAATTTTGTATAAGTTACTTTATCACGTTCATAAAATCATTCTTTTCAATTTTACATCGTGGAGGACAGTATATGGAAGATACATTCAGTACAACATTCTGAGTTCTAACCTGTACACCCATTAATTGCATTGATTCAGCCTCTATTTTCGGGGCTATCGTGTGTTTGATGCATTATTTTATAAATAAAGATGCCCCACCTCTTGCTTTGTTCGACGGATGAGTTGCGTGGTATTCTAAAAATTCATGGATCTTTCTTGACATGCGTTTCCGATATCAAACAAATATCAATATCTTTCTTATGCATAAACATTTCTAGTTCTTCCAGTTTTTTCCATAATCCGTTGGCATTCCAAGTAATTATTTTGAGCTTTTCCATCATGTTTTTCTTTTTGCAGGGCGTTTTGGCCGAAAACTGTTTTCGAGTTTAGTTAGCCTATCAAATATAAGTTTATTTGTACAACATTGCTCCTCAATTTTATGTTCAAGTCGTTGGTGAGTGGATCACCAGCAGTATCTTTTTGTAGAGGTATGTTTTTAGCCGTTATTTGGGCATATGTGTTTACACTACCCTTTTTGGTGTTTGCTCTGGTTGTGTTGATTGAGCTTGAGTCTCTTCCTTTGGGTATTTGGGCATTTAACTTCTTAGGGTTGCTACAGTTTTGCTATCTGAGATGCAGTCTTTAGAAAGATGATTTCCGGCGCACTTTACACACCTAGGTTCCTTTTTGCAATACGCTTGCGTGTGATTGAATTCTTGACAGCGTTTACACTGCGGAATCAGTCTTGAACTCTTTCTTTAAAGCTCGATCTTAAAAACAATATTGAGGATTGTTTTAATATTGTAAATATCGTCTATTTTCTCTGCCTTATCAAAAGTAAGAATGCATAGTGGAAGACCACGATGTACCATATTTGTTTCGCTATTTTTATTTTGTGTTTCTCTCTTGACGATGTTCACATCATCTAACATCTTATAGTTCCTCTGTAGATCGTTAATAATATCGTCTTTTGGACATGATGGGTGCAAGCTTCTCGCTACAAGACGTAAAGGTCTTTCCGACTTATTCTCATAAGTGTACCATTCTACTTTTTCTTTTCAGGATCTATCACGCAAACTTTCCATTTGTTGTTAAGTGAAATAACTTTAAAGTATGATGGTGTTAACATTTTTTAATAGGGTTTTCTTTAATATTGTCATCTTTTGGTGGTGCAATTTTTTCAGGAAAACAGGCGCCATCAGGTGAGGATCCAACCTTGCGTTTTTTACTTGGCCTTTTGTTTGAGGACTTATCTGTTTCGCGAGCTATCTTTTTCATCGGTCCCATAAATGACATTTTTCGCTTGTGATGAACTAGCCTTCGATTCTTTGTGATGTTTATTCTTTAGCACCTCATTTCCCTTACGAAAAAGATCAACTTCTTTCTTTAACTCATGATAAAGTTTTACTACTTCATCAAGTTTTTGACGAAGTTCATTATTATCTTTCTCAAGAATTTCTCTTTTCATTGAGTCCTTTTTTACTCGCGCATCTGGCGTTACCGGCGAATTCTTCTTACCGTTGTTACTAGATTGGGATGGAGGTGATCGAGCAACCCTTGCTTTTTTTAAGAAGTGATTTATTAAATGCAATAATTGGCTCTCCCCAGAATCCGTAGAGCCGACCTCCGAAGAGGGTGGATTTTCCAGTGATCCTGGATTGCCACCTTGGGTAATGTATCTATTTGTTTTACTCATTGCATATTTATGTATAGGTTCACTCTCAGTATATGGAGGTTGGATTTTAGTCGCCTCTTACGACAGTCGCTTTACCTCGGGTATATTCTTTTTTGTTCCCCTACCCGAAGGGGTTCATGAGTGAGTTCAAAATCAAAAAAAATATTGTATAACAGGTACCGTTAATAACAAAATATGTACAAAATTTGTTTGGTGCGAATGTAGACTATACCGAAAGTAGTGTACATAATTTTTGTATCAAAAAATTTGGTGTTAGTTTATTAATTTCAGACATAAGAGGGAAACTGAGTGTTAAAACAACATAACTTAAAGTATTTAAGTTCTTTTGGTCTCAATAAAACGTTTGGTGTTAAAACAACATTATTAAAGCTAGTTTTCTAAAAATCTCCGTCGCTAAGAATATTTTTTTAAAACTTTTAACTATTTCCAACTCACAGAACTATCCTATTCGCGTCGCCAAAAAAAAAAACGTTTTTTGTCTGTCCTGTAACTTCATATTTCATCGGTTGTGCAGACATAAAGTTTATTATTCTACCGGATGCTCTCGGCTTAGTGTACCAATCAAATGCCATATTGTTATTATTTCGAATTAGTTTTACGTCCAAGAATGGAATCATAAAATTGTTTTCTATTTGAAATAGTGAAATTATGTTTAGTGTGGTATTCGTTGAGTGTTTTGAGTATGATGTTAGTTTCTGTGCTTTTGACTGTTGCAATTATGTCATCTCCGTATTTGGCTATTAATTTAATTTTTTATGTTTATTAAATCGTCTAGTACTATATCTGCGATGGTTGGGGAATGTGGGTTGCCCATTGCCCAAAACTCTGATTTTAGAACGTACGTTCGTACCTGAAATAAGAGATTTTTCGGAATAAATGACAGTCGGTTTTTGGAAAATACCTCTAGATCGCCAAAAGCTGTGCTTCGCATTAAAGTCACCACTAAGGATAAACTTTTGTTTAAGTAACTTTACCACGTTCATAAAGTAATTCTTTTCAATTTTACATCGTGGAGGACAGTATATGGAAGATACATTCAGTACAACATTCTGAGTTCTAACTGGCGCCATCAGGTGAGGATGCAACCTTGCGTTTTTTACTTGGCCTTTTGTTTGAGGACTTATATGTTTCGCGAGCTAGTTTTTTTCAGTCTCATAAATTACATTTTTCGCTTGTGATGAACCAGCCTTGGAGTCATTGTGGTGTTTATTCTTTACCACCTCATTTTCCTTACAAAGAAGATCAACTTCTTTCTTTAACTCCTGATAAAGTTTTACTACTTCATTAAGTTTTTGACGAAGTTCATTATTATCTTTCTCAAGAATTTCTGTTTTCATTGAGTCCTTTTTTACTCGGGCATCTGGCGTTACCGGCGAATTCTTCTTACCGTTGTTACTCGATTGGGATGGAGGTGATCGAGCAACCCTTGCTTTTTTTAAGAAGGGATTTATTAAATGCAATAATTGGCTCTCCCCAGAATCCGTAGAACAGACCTCCGAAGAGGGTGGATTTTCCAGTGATCCTGGATTACCACCTGGGGTAATGTATCTATTTGTTTTACTCATTGCATATTTATGTATACGTTCACTCTCAGTATATGGTGGTATATGGAGGTTAGATTTTAATCGCTCTTACGACAGGCATGCCTTACCCCGGGTATATTATTTTTTGTTCCCCTACCCGAAGGGGTTCATGAGTGAGTCGAAAATCAAAAAAATGATTGTATAACAGGTACCGTTAATAACAAAATATGTAAAAAATTTGTTGGGTTAGAATGTAGACTATACCTAAAATGTGTACATAATTTTTGTATCAAAAAATGTGGTGTTATTTTATTAATTTCAGACATAAGAGGGAAACTGAGTGTTAAAACAACATAACTTAAAGTATTTAAGTTCTTTTGGCTCTCAATAAAACGTTTGGTAAAACAACATAAAAAATAAAGCTAGTTTTCTAAAAATCTCCGTCGCTAAGAATATTTTTTGAAACTTTTAACTATTTCCAACTCGCAGAATAATCCCTAATTAGATTTTAAAGTTAAAATTATCAGTGCGTCCGCGTCGTCAAAAAAAACGTTTCGTCTCTCCTGTAAATTCATATTTCATCGGTTGCGCAGACATAAAGTTTATAATTCTACCGGATGCTCTCGGCTTAGTGTACCAATCAAATGCCATTTTGTTAGTATTTCCGATTATTTTTACGTCCGAGAATTGAATCATATAATTGTTTTCTATTTGCAATAGTGAAATTATATTTAGTGTGTATTGAGTATGATGTCAGTTTCTGTGCTTTTGACTATTGCAATTATGTCATCTCCGTATTTGGCTATGAATTTCATTTTATATGTTTAGTAAATCGTCCAGTACTATAACTGCGATGGTTGGGGAATGTGGGTTGCCCATTGGCATACCAAAAGTCTGATTTTAGAACGCACTTTCGTACCTGAAATAATTACAGTAAAAGCCCTTTAATTCGGAATTCGGAAAATAGAGCCAAGATCATAAAAACCGTTATAACTCCAAAAGGGAGCGAAAACGAGAAAATTACCTTATTAGTTTTTCGACTCAGAATGACCTCAGGAAACCCTGTATGCGGCCGTGACTGTGGAGCACTCTGTATAATTGTTTTATGTTTTTAGTTACAAAAATGAATTATAAATATAATTTATATGTATTATTTGGAACCTCTTGTGTTAATAAAATAGTTTTTCATTTCCCACATCAAAACTTCATACCGCTTCGATCTATATAAACAACAGTATATTAACTTAATTGAAAAGGTAAAGCTACCATACTCTGCACGATTTGCGCCAGTTTTATATGGTCTCCCAAAGTTTAAGTAAATTTTTTAGTAAATTTAATGTTAGCCAAAGATTTTAAAATTTATTTAAAATTAATAATTTTAATACAAAATTTAAATACAAAATAATAATCAGGTGTTTTTTTGTATAATACAATTCTATATACTCGTACAACTGAAAGCATTATATTAATTGGACTTGTTGAATTATTGATTCATTAACGGCCTTTAGTCCACAAAATTTGCGTTTCGTCCCGGCGATCGCACTTGGACTCATCAGTTGGCTGGTGATCATCAA
Organism: Philhelius pedissequus; assembly: GCA_910595825.1. Lineage (NCBI taxonomy): Eukaryota > Metazoa > Arthropoda > Insecta > Diptera > Syrphidae > Philhelius > Philhelius pedissequus. Next base: position 156,016,525 of record OU343161.1, read on the forward strand.
ATCAATTAATAATTTTGATAATTTGATTTGATTTTTATTCAATACAATAATATAATTGCATAATACATATCTTACAAAAATCATTTGGACATGGACATGGACATTTGCCGTCTGCCAGATTGACAATTCTCTAATACTTTAACAAATAACATGTTTCTTCAATTTTTCAAATTAACAAGTTTTATATATCATTTCCTCTTAAACAACAATAATGAGTAACTAATCAGCATCAAAAAAGTTCTTCAATTATACGGTTGCGATACCTTAACGCGATTTTACAGAACTGGAACAGGCTCGATACATTCATCTCATTTAAGTGGAATATAACTTCATCAGCAGTTAGGAAATCTTTCCCAAAAACACATCTTCTCGTTTCCCTTAAAGTTTGACACTTTCCTAAGAAATGCACCACATCTTCTCTCTCCATCATGTTGCATAAACTGCAAATCACTGGAAGGTCAGCTCTGTGTGGTATATAGTTTAGATTGAGGATCTCACCGCGCAGTCTAATCATCATGGATATTTCATCGATGGTAAGTTCATCACGGAAGTAGTTTGCATGTGCTAAATTATGGCTCAACTGGCAATAAATCGTTCGATACAAGGAGTTCGAAACCTCTTCTATGTAAACAGTTCTAATTTTTTCATTCACCTTAGCAATTAGTTGGTGCCTGTCGGTTTTTAATTTTTTGATATCTTCAACGTTACAGTTTAGATCCATTCCGCAATCTAATGCCAAATCAAGCCATTCTTAATACCACCCGCTTTTTGCATTTATTGCTTTGAGGGCCGTTTTTTTGCCAAACGATTGTCTCCTAAACTCAAGATTCTAGTGATGTAATCCACCTGCATCTTCAATGTTTTAATAAAGAGTGGTGAAAGTCCTGTTTCAAGCATTAAATAGTTTGGTGTATTCGCGGGTAAATGGAATGATCTTTTGATATAAAATCGGAGTAACTTTTCCACTGTCTCGTATCTCTTACTTCCCCAAGTTTGAGCAGCGTAAAACATAATGGATTCCGCTACCGATTCAAATATTTTAAATTTGCAACTGTGAGCTATAGATTTGTTGTTGAAACAGCTCTTCCAAGTAAGATTTATAGCCATTTTTGCCTTGTTCAATTTTTCATTTAGGTGTTTATCCATACTTAAACTCTTCGTAATGAGTACGCCTAGGTATTTGAACTCCTTGACAACCTCAATCAGCTGCCCATTGTATTTCCATTTTTCGTTCAAGCAGACCTTGCCCCCGCCTTTTTTAAAAATCATTACTTCGGACTTTTCTAAATTGACAATTAATCCCCAACATATGCAGTATTCATGAAGGCGATTAATCATTAATTGAAGTGACTCTGGAGAGTATGCAAAAATCACAATATCGTCAGCAAACAACAGTGCTTTTATGATCGTCCCAGCGTATTCAATACCAGCAGGTAACCATTCGATCAAATCTTCTATGAAAAGTGCAAAAAGAAGCGGGCTGAGTGAACATCCTTGCCTCACCCCTGAGGAATATTGAAACCAATTGGATTTGCTCTCACCAATTATTACTATCATTTATCAAGTTATTTACCAAATAAATGCTGGTGTGCGCCAAGGCTCCGTTCTGTCTCCGGCTCTCTTCATCATCTAATACAATATATTGTTTTGCTGACGACAGTACCCTCAGCTTTTCATATTCGTTTTCAGATTCACACCCATGTCCTTCGGATGTGGAACTACAACGGCAGCGTATGATAAGCTCTTTAAATTCTGACCTCGGCAGCATTGTCCAATGGGGAATAAAAAACCATATAGAATTTAATGCTTCAAAAACCCAATTCTGTCTATTGTCGTTAAGGCGAGACCCTTCCACAATGCCGTTATACATGAGCGGCGCTTGCATCGAAGAAACCGAACAGCTTTCAGTTCTCGGTATGTCCATCACCGAGCACCTATTGTGGGAACTACATATTCGACGTAGCCAAAAACGTTGCAAGGTGTTTGGGCTTTCTTAGAAGATGCAAGAAATATGTTTCCCCATCTGATCTGGCTGTAATTTATAATAAAGCCTACATTCGTCCAAAGCTTGAGTACAACTGTCATATATGGGCAGGTGCTCCCTTAACCCACTTCAGTCTCTTGGATAGAATCCAAAAAAAGAGCTTTAAAAATGATAGGTGATAGAACAATAACCGAAACAATCGCATCTCTTGAACACCGTCGCAATGTGTTATGCCTTTCATTGTTTTATCGTTATTTTTATTTGGACTTTGGAGAATTTTTAAAAAGTGATTCTCATCGGTTTTATTGGTCGTAATGATGATTAAATGAAAGCAATTTTCATTTTATTTGCCCAACGTTTCGACGGTGGTTGCCGTCTTATTCAGGGGTGTCTTTGTTTACAAAATTAAACAGAGATATAATGTTTGTACATATGGATATAAGCAAACGAACAGAATATGACTTACATAACGTTCAATTTTAAGATTTTTACTTTTTTTTAAATTACAGAACAATAATTTGTTTAAGACATATAAAAAAAAAGCTGATTAAAAACAGATTTTGAACACTTCGCATTTGAAGATTAGTCTAAATTTTATGATATTTACTGTCAGAAAATAATGAACAGTAAACGGCTGATATATTTTATGTGTCGTGTTTGCGGTTCATATTATTTTTGTTGTTAATTATATGCAGTGTCTCTAGTTTATAACGTTTAGATGTATGTTTTTTCTGTTGCAAGGATCTGCACTCCCTCGAAGTTTGGTGTGTAACCGCTATCAATGATGTGAGAAGCCAGTGCCGTCTTCTAAAAACTTTTTAGGCTAATATCTGACTTGTGGTTCGACATTCTTTGCTGAAGGAGGTGGTGCTGATGTAGCAAAGATTGCAGGATTCATCCGTTTTCCCTTGGCAATTTATTTTATAAACTACGTCTGAACGGCGATCTTTGTCGGTTTTCGTCTTCAGGTTGGTGAATATGGATGCAACAGTCTGGTTCGACCTATATGCCAAGTTGACTTCCAGGTTGTTTTTCGCGACCATTTCTTTGAAATATTCGGAAAGTTTGGGCACATAAACGACACTCTTATAAACACATCTCCGCTCTTTCAACTTATTTTCAGAACGAACTTGGTTTTTTTGATGAAGTATCAAGTTCCTTATAACTTCTGTCCGAAAGCTGTTGTCTAGGAGTATTTGCGTAACTTTTTCTTCGTTAGCGGAGTGGAATTTTCGGTCAATCAACGCAAAGACTTTTTTTATTAAGTTCGACGCAGTGTTTATACGAATGTGCTCGGCTTGATTAGATCGGAAATTGACAAGTCTCCCAGATGCCATATCATTCTGGTACCAGTCGAAAGAAAGTCGATCATTTTCGCGGTATACCTTAACGTCCAAGAACGCTGTGGATCTGTTTTTTTCCCTCTCTACGGTGAACTACATTTTTTCATTAAACTGGCTAAAACCAAGTCCGCAATCGTCGGTAAAAGAGGATTTCCCATTGGCATTCCGTGTACTTGTTTGTACAAATTGTCCTTAAATTGCAGGTATTTGTTGTTATCTTTGAGGCAAAAATTTAATAATTCGATAAATTTGTTTTGGCTCAGCTTAGTATTTTCAGCTATAATTTCCCATTTCTTTTTAATAATGTTGATTGCAATCTGAACAGGAACATTAGTAAAAAGAGAAACAGCGTCATAATAAACCTAAATATCGTTTGTGTCAAGTACAAAATCTTTTGCTTTGGATTTAAACTCCAACGAATTTTTTACAGACTGAGGAGATTTTTCCGTGACACTCTGTAATATTTTACCCAGGTACTTTGAACGTTCGTAACAAGGAAATTTCATCGATGAGATTATCGGCCGGAGAGGCATGTTTGGCTTGTGAATCTTTGGTAAACCATATATTGCAGGTATTTGTGCTGTGTAGGTAGTCATTATTGCTTTTTCCCTCTCATCGATTATGGTGTGCAACCATTTCACAAATTCATTATTTTTGTTTTGTAGAGCGGTGAGTGGTGTTGCTCTTGCGACCCTCTATGTAGAGCGGTCAGACAGTAGTTCCGTCATCTTCTCTTCATGTTCCGTCATATTTATCGATCACAGATCCTTTATCAGCTGCTACAATTATGATATTTTTGTTTTTTTAAGAAAATGTACCGCATCTTTATGTACCTTCGTGATGTATTTGTCGAATTCGTCGTTTTGGTGGTAACGTGGAAAAGAGTGAAGCATATTGCTATACTTAGCTCTGGTTTCTTCTTGTCCTATTTCATTTTTCTGTTCTTATGATTTCTTCGCCATCTGCAATGAGTTGGAAAAGACGGAACGTATTTTTGCCATTGGCAAAGAAGCCATTTGATTTCGACAGGAAACTCTACGTCACTTTTGTTTACAAGCCAATCGTCATGCATTTTAATGTTTAATTTTTTCCATAGAACAGCTTTGAGTTGATTCATTTTCTGTGTGTGGATTTCTTCTTTTTTCGTGCAAATGGTTAGGAAATTTTGTTGTTGTTGAGTTAAATTTTTTGTGTTCTTGTAATGTTATATTTTCTTATATTCGTTTGCTAAGCATTCTGGGTGTGTTGTTGGATTGTTTTATTTTGTGAAAGGTTTCCGTTATTTCCAGGTTAAGAACTTTGAGATGGGACTTATGTTCTATTTTGTCGTACGAGCTTTGTGATTCCTTGCTAGAGAAAAGCGCTTTAGTGTTAACTGTGGATCGTTGTAAATGTTTGGGAATAAAACCATATTATGTACAGATTATCAAAAATTTAAGAGTTTGTTTTGGGTTTGCTGACTTACGTTTAAGTTGCTGTATTCTTTAAGATGCATACATACGTGTTCACCATACTTGTAAAGCATATGTCGATAATAATTTCTCATTTTTTTTTTTTTTTTTTTTTTTTATAACTTTGCACGCGCTCAAGGGGTTATGAATACCCTTTTATATGTTTTTTCTTAACACAGCGCGGGCATCTGGTGAAGAAGAGAAAGAAGGATAGGAAAGATATGTAAATAAAGAAATGTCGGCTAGCCGTCCGAATTAAATAATATTTTAGAAGTTTTTGACCAAGTTGGTTTTTATGTGGACCTTGGAGAATTTTTAAAAAGTGATTCTTATCGGCTTTATTGGTCGTAATGATGATTAAATGAAAGCAATTTTCATTTTATTTTCCCAACGTATCGACGGTGGTTGCAGTCTTCTTCAGGGGTCTTTATTTACAAAATTAAAAAGAGATATAATGTTTGTTCATATTGATATAAGTAAAGGAACAAAGTATGACTTACAAAACGCTAAATTTTAAATTTTTTACTTTTTTTAATTAATGAACAATAATTTGTTTAATACATATAAAAAAACAGATTTTGAACACTTCGCATTTGAAGATTAGTCTACGTTTTATGATATTTACTGTCAGAAACTAAGGAACAGTAAACGGCTGATATTTTTTGCTACATCGGCACCACCAAACAACTCCTTCTGCAAAGAATGGCGAACCACAAGTCAGATATTCCCCTAAAAAGTTCTGAGAAGACGGCACTGGCTTCTCATAGCATTGATACAGGTCACACACCAAACTTCGAGAGATCCTTGCAACAGAAAAACATACATCTAAACGTTACACACTAGAGACACTGCATATAATTAACAACAAAAATAATATGAACCGCAAACAAGACACACAAAATATATATAAATATAATATAATATAATATAAATATAACTGGAAAACAGTTTTCGGCCAAAACGCCCTACAAAAAGAAAAACATGATGGAAAAGCTCAAAATAATTACTTGGAATGCCAACGGATTATGGCAAAAACTTGGAGAACTAGAAATTTTATGCATGAGAAAGATAGTGATATTTGTTTGATATCGGAAACGCATGTCAAGAAACAATCAAATAGTAAGATCAATGAATTTTTAGAATACCACGCAACTCTTCCGTGGAACAAAGCAAGAGGTGGGGCATCTTTATTTATAAAAGAATGCATCGAACACACGATAGGCCCAAAAATAGAGGCTGAATCAATGCAATTAATCGGTGTGCAAGTTAGAACTCAGAATGTTGTACTGAATGTATCTTCCATATACTGTCATCCACGATGTAAAATTGAAGAGAATGAATTTATGAACGTGCTAAAGTTACTTAAACAAAATTTTATTCTTGGTGGTGACTTTATTGTGAAGCACAGCTTTTGGGGATCTAGAGGAATTTCTCAAAAGGTCGAATGCTCTACGAAGCGGTAATGGAAAAAAATTGCGATTTTCGTTCGACTGGCAACCCGACTTACTGGCCGACTGATCCATCGAAAATACCTGACCTTATTGAATTTTTTGTGGTCAATGAATACCCTCAAATAAAATTAGCATAACAGAAAGCTTTGATCTTTTCTCAGATCATTCTGCTGTTAGTCTCACTGTGAGCGAAAATCTTGTTTAAGATGAAAAACCACCCACGCTAACCAATGGGAAAACCAACTGGGAAGGTTTTAAGAAAGATATAGAGGATAACGTTGAATAAAGGGTTTCACTACAAACGCCTCTCGAACTTGAAGACGCAATAGATAACTTCATCAATATCGTACAACAAGCCGCATGGAAAAACACCCCGTACGAAAGAGAAATGCCGCGCTTTAAAAACCTAAAATATCCGCAGGAAATAAGATTTAGTAAAAGAGAAACGAAAAGCACGTAAGAAATGGCAGCAAACTCGAGCTCCTCAACACAAGATAAATTTAAATCGCTTGTGTAATTTACTAAAAAAGACAATAGCAGAGTTCAAAAATTCTGAGGTTGGAAATTATCTTGAAAGCTTGACAGCAGGAAAAGAATCCAACTACTCACTCTGTAAAGCTGTTAAAGTAACGAAGAAACCAAAGCTCCCAGCGCCTCCGATTAAGAATGATCAAAACGAATGGGTAAAAAGCGACAAAGAGAAAGCAAACGTTTTCGCGGATTACCTGGAGAACACATTTAAACCTTTTGATGGGCAAGTACTCAACGAAAATTTAAATGTAAGTTCTAACTCAAGCGAAAATTACATAACAAGAAATGTTACCCTTGCCGAATTAAGTAGAGAAATAAGAAAGCTTAAGTATAAGAAAGATCCGGGATATGACCTAATTACGGCCGAATTTTCTCAAAATGATTCCTCGCAAAGCATATAATAAATGCCAGTCTAAGGCTAAAGTACGTTCCGAGCAAATGGAAGGTTGCGGAAGTTATAATGGTTCTCAAACCAGGAAAACCATCATATAATAAGAAATCGTATAGACCTATTTCGCTTCTGCCCGTAATATCTAACGTCTTTGAAAGAATATTACTTCTGCGCCTGCAGCCAATAATAGAAGAAAAGCGCCTAATACCTGAACATCAGTTCGGATTTAGAAGCAAGCATTCGACAATTGACCAAGTGCATAGTATCACTGACGTCATTGAGAAAACTCTTGAAGAAAAGAAAATTTGTTCGGCGGTCTTCCTAGACGTTCGCAAGCTTTTGATAAGGTGTTGCATGATGGCCAAAATTTAAAATTAAGAAAAATTCTGCCTGAAGCACTTTATACGCTTCTAAAAGCATATCTAGAAAATAGACTTTTTAGTGTAAGACATGGAAACGATTACTCGGATCTCAAAGAAATAGTGGGTGGGGTACCACAGGGAAGTGTTTTAGGTCCAATATTGTACCTATTATTTACACGTGATATACCTCAAACAGAAGACACTATCGTAGCCACGTTTGCTGACGACACTGCAATAATAGCAGTGGGCCAAACGATAAATGATTCGACCACAAAATTACAAAAAGCTCTAAATAATGTCAATGATTGGACAAAAACATGGCGGATAGCGCTTAACGAAGTAAAATCAGTCCATGTAGATTTTACGTTTAAGAAAATTAATAGATTACCGGTATTTGTTAATACGGTTCAAGTTCCGCAAAATTAAAACGGAAACCGCATGTTAAAAAGAAATGCGAAAAGTTAAATAATAAACTCAGAGATATGTACTGGTTGCTCGGGAAACACTCTAAGCTCAGTATCGAAAAAAAGCTAATTTTGTACAGGCAGGTGCTTAAGGCTGTCCGGACTGCTGGGGTTGTACGCGAGATTCTAATTTAAATACCTTACAAACATTTGAAAATAAACTCCTCTCGGGATTCCCACGGTTCGAGATGAAATAAAAAAATTTGCCCGAAATCATAGAAAACGGCTATTACAACACTGCAATAGTACTATAATCGAAATTATCGATGAGACGAATTTAGTACGCCGCCTGCGAAGGACTATGCCTTCCTATCTGGTGCACTAAACGAGAATCCGCTTTAAAATCGCGGTATAAGCAGGAACTATCACCGTATAGTTACCTGCAACACGTTAATTAAATTCGTTAAAAATAAATTGCTCAACTTAGTCGCAATCAGGAGGAGGAGGTGTTTTTGGTGCAGTAAGAATCTCACACTCCTATGAGCACGAGTTTTTCGGTCCTCATAGAGCCTCTTGAAGGTTTTACACCTACCCACGGGAAAAAAAACTTGGTCAAAAACTTCTAAAACGTTATTTTTATAGACAATGTTCTAATGAAATAGCCAGTTGCATTCCTCCCCTTTAAATATTCAACCGTAATACTCGTGCTTCTAGGAATGCCCATCAGTTTACTCTTGAGCCCAACTTCGGACGTACTTCAAGTATAGAGATTTTTTCTTTAACCGCACCACACGAATATGGAATGCCTTACCCGGCCCAATTTTTCCCTCCCATTATGATATTAAAACATTCAAAACTAATGTTCATCGGTTTCTCATATTAAATCCTCTCCCATTTTCCTAATCGCTAGCGCTGTACTGTGTTTAAACAATGTAAGGGTATTCACAACACAAAAAAAAAACTACTTTTTTTTTATTTATTCAAAAAACTTTTCTTTGTATTTTACGTTCTAAGAATTAATAAATTTAAACCCCTGATGAAGCCGGAAAAAACGGAGAGAAGTTGGGAGAGAATGAATTAGATTTTTTTAATTAATTGCATTATTTTCAAATCGATCATTAAGCCTAATTATTTAATCAACAAACTCTTTTTTTCTTTATTTATATAAAAATAAAATATGGTTAACAATAATTTCTTACTTACCCCGACAGAATTGGAGAATAGCCTTGGTTGATTGCAAACGAAGTTGTTCCCTGTAGTTGCACTGTTTGGTAATTTACCAGCTTTGTATTGTTAGAACTTTGCTGAGAAACGGGATTTGTAGCCGTAGATTGTCTGACTACTTTAGTGTTATTAGTTGGAGTAACCTTTCGTTTGGGAATTTGAACAAATTTATCCGTGGCGGAATTATTGTTTCTCTGAACCATTACTATATGATGTTGGTTTGGAATAATTGTTTGAGGCATTACAACTGTATTTGGGGGTTTTGGAATAATAGCAGAAGCAGCAGAATTATTTCTACTTATCATGACAGGATCTTCACTATTACTTTCAATTGGTCGTTCCACAGCTGCAAATAACGCTTCCTCATCACCATTCTCGAGATCCAAACGTTCTCTGCATATAGGATTTTTTTCAATTTCTTGGGCAAGCTTTTCCGCTTTTGCTTCAGCCTCTTTAAATTCGTCGGTTTCTCTTTTTTCAATCTGGACAGTATAATCAGATAATGAATCATCAAAAGTTGATTGAACTCCAAATGTCTTTTCATTCTTTATGAACATGTCATTGGCATCCCATCCGTTTGCACCACCATCTAACTCAAATTCTATTTCACCATTCATCCCCGATGCATCCCATGGCTCCAATTCTTTCTCGCCCAGGTGAGAAACTGTTCAAATTGTTATATTATGGAACCTTTCAAAAATAAAAAATCATTTAGACATACCAAACTTTTCTGAAATAGCCTTGTCAGTTTGAAAAGCACCACCCGTAGCATAATTTGGATCAAATTCTTTTGCAACAATACTAACAACGTTGTCAGACGTAAAAATCATACAATTTGGAACTGGTTTTTCTTCATCTAAAGTGTTCACGTTACTTTTAATGCAAAATGGCAGTTCTAAAGCAATCTGCAAGAAAATATGTACACGAATATTTTTAGAAAATTAAAAGCTGTTAAACTTACATCGAAACTGGGAGAAAATGTTCGAAAAACTCCTTCATACAAATTTCCGGACCTTAAATGTACTTGAACTAAGTTACCAACAAGTGCAGTCGCAGCATGCATAAAATAAGTGTTATTATAAACACCTTGAGCTTGAACTGATTTTCCTTTATATTGACGATTATCACTGGGGTACCTAAAATACATTCTCACATAATAAATTATTAAGATTAAACCATTTTTTAAAACTTATTTATATGCAACTAAAGAAATATTTGTGACATTGTTGACATTTATTTGAAAGAATAAATCTTGGATTTGTATAAAAATAAACAATGTAAGGAAAATCAAAAACATTTCAGTGTATAACTTACATTATTATTTTACTTACAATTTATCTACAGTTTTAATAATTTTCTTAGGATTATACATAATATGTATAGGAATGTAAAAGGTGCAATAGTTATATTTGAACTTTTATTGTAGGAAATAATTTGACAAAGAAAATACATACTGTTAAACAAAACCATTGTATACAAACTCTATAGTAATATCATGAACTTTGACGACTGAGCCACGTTGTTGCGAAATCCAACAACTTATGTCAACGCTAAATGTTAAGGGAAAAAATGCAATATTCTGGAACTACTCAGAGTAGTGATAATAATACCGATAGAAGGTAGGAAAATAAGACACAATTTTATTTATTAGAACACGTTAAATACGGGCATAGTTATGAATTCCTTTGATTTTATTAGTATCGAATTTATTTCAGTAAAATTAATTAGATGCAATATATAATTGAATTTGTTCACTATATTAATTTGATCATATTATATTACCACGTAAGCGCTCGTGTTCATTATTTCCTCACCAATTAATTTACTGCTTACTAAGCTAATAATGGTCACTAAAATTATGGGATTTTTTTTAGTTTTGCGTTTTTTTCAATATGTGTCCTAATCAAAGTCAAAATTCTTCTCTGAATTTGTATGCTCATTTGGCTTGCCGTTATTAAATGGTGTTGATTTATATATTTACTGTTTCTTTCCTTTTGAATATTATTGGGATGTTGGGTCTCAAGTTGGTCATAATTATGTATATCTTGATGCTGTTTTATGACGTAGAAAAAGTTTATTTTTTTAAATTCCCAGAAACTCCCTTTCGATGTCACTGAAACCAACCTTACACCCGATTTTCATTCAAATGAATTCTGCACATATGATTGCAATGTCTTTCGGAAAGATATGTTAAGACCTAATAAAAGTCATAGCATCGATTCTTCTGGTAGCTTTCCATTTCTGTGGCTCGTCCACCCGGACGTGGCGTTATATTAGCACTCCATTCTAACTTTGATTCTTCAATGGTGACCTTGAAATTATTTGTGTAAACGTCTGTTACATTCTACCTTCCCATCCAACAAGTGAATGATAGTTAATACTTGATGCAATTGATTGTTTTTTTTTAAACGTTGCGCGCACTAAAGGGGCTTTGACTACCCTTAATATGAACAAGCACAGTGCGAGCGTTAGGAGATTAGGGAAGGATGCAAGAGGAGATACTGATGAACATTGGTTTTGAATTTCTGAATATCAAAATGGGAGGGGAAAATAGAGCCGGGTAAAGTATTCCACATTCGCGTTGTACGGCTAAAGAAAGAATCTCTGTACTTAACAGTACGTCCGAAGTTGGGCTCAAGGGTAAGCTGATGAGCATTCCTAGAAGCGCGAGTATTACGGTTGAAAAATTTAAGGGGAGGAATGCAACTGGCTATTTCGCTGGAACAGTGTTTATAAAAATAGCGATAAAATAATGACAGACTTGTAACATTTCGACGGTGTTCTAGAGATGTAAATGTCTCTACTATATTTCTATCGCCTATCATTCTTAGAGCTCTATTCTGAATTCTATCTAAAAGAATCAAATGTGTTTTGGGAGCTCTGCCCAAATGTGCGAGTTATACTCCAGCTTTGGACGAATGAAGGCCTTATAGATTACAGCCAGATCAGACGGGGAGAAGAATTTCTTGCATCTTCGAAGAAAGCCCAGACACTTTGCAGCATTTTTGGCGACATCGAATCTGTGATGCACATACCAAGAACTGAAAGCTGATCGGTTTCTTCAATGCAAGTGCCGCTCATGGATAGCGGCATGGGGGGTGGGTTCTACTTTAACGATAGAAGACAGCACTGAGTTTTTAAAGCATTAAATTCTACGCGGTTTTTTATTCCCCATCGGACAATGCTGTCGAGATCAGAATTTAATGAGCTTATCATACGCTGCCGTTCCAGTTGCACATCCGAAGAACAAGGAGGCGCATCTGAAAACTAATATAAAAAACTGAGAGTACTATCGTCAGCCAAACAATTTAGTGGATTAGAAGTTCCAGATAAGAGATCATTAATAAAAATGAGAAATAGGTTTGGAGACAGTACGGAGCCCTGGGGCACACCAGTATTTATTTTGTGAATTTCAGACTTGAAACCGTCCAATACAACTTGTATTGCTCGGTCCAAAACGTAATTTCTAATCCAACGAAGAAGAGATTCATAGATACCAAATGCACACATTTTCGATAAGAGAGCTTGATGCCAAACTCTATCAAATGCTTTTGAAATATCAAGCGCAATAATCTTACTTTCTCCGAAACGATGTAAAGATTTGTGCCACTGCTCGGTGAGATATACCGTCAGATCACCAGTGGACCTATTGCTACGAAACCCATACTGCCGGTCATTGAGGAGCTTTCGTTCTTCAAGATATTTCTTAAGCTGATAATAATTAATCAGCATTTCCATGACATTGGAAAGAAGGGACGTAAGTGCAATTGGACGGTAATTAGCGGGTGAAGAAGATTCGCCTTTTTTAGGGATAGGCTGGACAAATGCTGTTTTCCATCCACTCGGAAAGAGACCAGTAGGAGTAGGACAGATGGAAAAGCTTACGCAGTGGTTTAGCCAGCGTTGAACAACACCTCTTCAGAACGGTGGGAGGGATACTATCCGGGCCAGCGGATTTGTGAATATCAAGGTCTTTGAGGACTCTAGCAAATGCACGAGTGCGAAAGAAGATTCGTCCCATAAAATCATTTACTCTCTCAAGTACAGGAGGAGTCATTACACTTTCTGGCAGCGTCGAATTTACAGCGAACTGCGCTGCAAGCAAATTGGCTTTTTCACGAAAGCTGCAACACGGGTGTCATTAAAGACGAGCGTTGGAACCGAAGACGACGATGAATTCCGAATGTTTTTTACAAAAGACCAAAAAATTTTACTACCTTTGGGACATTGTAGTATTTTTTGCCTTAATTTTTGGTCATGCAAAAATTTGGTTCTACGACTGTGAACGTTGCAAGTCTTTCTAGCTTGTTGACATTTTTTCCCGTTATCCTCAGTGGGGTTGGCTTTATATTTCCGGAAACTTACTTCTCTATCCCTAATAAACTTTTTACAGCTGTGGACAAACACGGCAGAAAAATTTTTTCTAAGCCCGCGAATATTGGTATAGTCGACCCTAAAAACACCAACCATTTTAACATTTAAAAAACACAATAAAACACAAGTCAGACGAATATCTATGCTAAATGCTTAATCTGAATTCCAATTTGAACTTTTCAATAACAAATTGTCACTAGTGTTATGCCTTAGTGACAATTTGTACTGAGGCGCCCTTGGTTAAACAGAAAAAAAAACAGTCAATAATCCATCTGACGTTGTACTAACCTAATCATTGCATGCACTATGTGATAAGCTCCACACATTACCTACAATGATTAAGCTAACACAACTGCGAGAAGTGAAGGAAAAGGAAGGTTTATGTTGATGAACTTTCTAGTCCCAAAGATGATATTATAATAATTGTTGGAGATTTCATACTCAATTGATTAATATGGGATTTTCTACTGTTTCGTCCAATGCTATGCTTGAATGAGAAATTAATTTTACTGACCGTCTTTTTTCTTCCAATCTTGGCTAAATGAATGGCGTTAAAAACTGTTTACAGTTAGAGGTGATTTTCTTTTCCGATGCGCAAAACACCCAAGTCATGCAGTCATATCCTTTCAAAGATTGACAATGTTCACCATCCAATCTCTGTCACTTTTGCCTTCGAATGTGATAATATCCAAGCTTACTCCCTTACAACACAAACTTGTAACTTTCGTAAAGCTGTGATTGATAAATTAAATGAACTCCTTGGAAAAAATAATTGAATGGTTGCATTCAAACCACTTTACCTACAGTAATTAACAAAATCCGTCCGTTAATTTCCTTCATACCTTTTTTTTTTAAACGGATGCGCGCACTAAAAGGGTTTTGACTACCCTTAAAATGAACAAGCACAGTGCGAGCGTTAGGAAAGTAGGGAAGGATGCAAGAGGAGATACCTATGCACATTGGTTTTGAATTTCTGAATATCAAAATGGGAGGGGAAAATAGAGCCGGGTAAAGTATTCCACATTCGCGTTGTACGGCTAAAGAAAGATTCTCTGTACTTAACAGTACGTCCGAAGTTGGGCTTATGGGTAAACTGATGAGCATTCCTAGAAGCCCGAGTATTACGGTTGAAAAATTTAAGGGGAGGAATGCAACTGGCCATTTCGCTCGAACATTGTTTATAAAATTAGCGATGAAATAGTGAGACATATATCATTTCGACGGCGTTCTAGAGATGTAAATGTTTCCACTATAGTTCTGTCGCCAATCATTCTTAGAGCTCTATTTTGAATTCTATCCAAAAAATTCAAACGAGTTTTGGGAGCTCCTGCCCAAATGTGCGAGTTATACTCCAGCTTTGGACGAATGAAGGCCTTATAGATTACAGCCAGATCAGACGGAGAAGAATTTCTTGCACCTTCGAAGAAAGCCCAAACACTTTGCAGTGTTTTTTGGCGACATCAAATATGTGTTCTGCCTAAAGCACTTTATACGCTTCTAAAAGCATATCTAGAAAATAGACTTTTTAGAGTAAGACATGGAAACGATTACTCGGATCTCAAAGAAATAGTGGGTGGGGTACCACAGGGAAGTATATTAGGTCCAATATTGTACCTATTATTTACACGTGATATACCTCAAACAGAAAACACTATCGTAGCTACGTTTGCTGACGACACTGCGATACTAGCAGTGGGCCAAACGATAAATGATTCTACGACAAAATTACAAAAAGCTCTGAATATGTCAATGATTGGACAAAAACATGGCGGATATCGCTCAACGAAGTAAAATCAGATCATGTAGATTGTACGTATAAGAAAATTAATAGATTTCCGGTATTTGTTAATACGGTTCAAGTTCCGTTTGCTAACGAAGAAAAACATCTCGGAACGACTCTAGACGCGAAATTAAAATGAAACCAGCATGTTAAAAAGAAATGCGAAGAGTTAAATAATAAAGTCAGAGATATGTACTTGTTGCTCGGGAAACACTCTAAGCTCAGTATCGATAACAAGCTAATTTTGTACAGGCAGGTGCTTAAGCCTGTCTGGACTTACGGTATACAACTCTGGGGTTGTACGCGAGATTCTAATTTAAATACGTTTTTAGTGCAGTAAGAAAATATGTGTTCGTTCCACAAGAGGTGGCCTGTGATGCACATCCCGAGGACTCAAATCCGATCGGTTTCTTCAATGCAAGTGCCGCTCATGGATAGCGACATGGGGGTGGGTTCTGCTTTAACGACAGAAGGCAGTTTTTGAAGCATTAAATTCTACGCGGTTTTTTATTCCCCATTGGACAATGCTGTCAAGATCAGAATTTAATGAGCTAATCATACGCTGCCGTTCCAGTTGCACATCCGAAGAACAAGGAGGTGTACTGAAAACGAATATGAAAAGCTGAGAGTACTATCGTCAGCGAAACAATTAGGTGGATTAGAAGTTCCACATAAGAAAACATTAATAAAGATGAGAAAAAGGGTCGGAGACACTACGGAGCCCTGGGGCACATCAGCATTTATTTTGTGAGTATCAGACTTGAAACCGTCCAATGCAACTTGTATTGAACGGTCCGAAAGGTAATTTCTGCTCCAACGAAGAAGACATTCATCGATACCAAATGCACGCATTTTCGATAGGAGAACTTGATGCCAAACTCTATCAAATGCTTTTGAAATATCAAGCGCAATAATCTAACTTTCTCCTAAACGATGTAAAGATTTTTGCCACTGTTTGGTGAGATATACCATCAGATCACCAGTGGACCTATTGCTACGACAGCCATACTGCCGGTCATTAAGGAGCTTTCGTTCTTCAAGATATTTCTTAAGCTGATAATTAATCAGCGTTTCCATGACCTTGGAAAGAAGGGACGTAAATGCAACTGGCCGGTAATTAGAGGGTGAAGATGCGCCTTTTTTAGGGACAGGCTGGACAAATGCTGTTTTCCATCCACTCGGAAAGAGACCTGCAAAGTAGGACAGATGGAAAAGCTTACGCAGTGGTTTTGCCAGCGTTGAAGAACACCTCTTCAGAACGATGGGAGGGATCGGGCTTTTTCGCGAGAACTGACAAAAGGGGTGTCATTAAGGACGAGCGATGGAACCGAAGACGAAGTTGAATTTCGAATATTTTTTACAAATGACCAAAAATTCTTAATACCTGGGACATTGTAGTATTTTTTGCCTTAATTTTTGGTCATGCAAAAATTTGGTTCTACGAATGTGAACGTCGCAAGTCTTTCTAGCTTGTTGAAACCTGTTCCGGTTTTCCTCAGTGGGGTTGGCTTTATAATTCCGGAAACTTACTTCTCTAACCGTAATAACCTCTTTACAGCTCGAATTAAACCATGCGTTTTCTTTCGGTTTGATAGATTTCACCCTATTCGGGATAAAATTTCTCATTCCGTGAAGAATTAAATTTGTTATCATATCTGCGCTGGAGTCTACGTCACTATGGAGGAAGCATAGCGACCAGTTAAAGTTCCTGAAGAAAATATTAAGACCGTCCCAATTGGCTTTCCCATGTTGCCAAACGGTTCTCATAGGTGGTTTTTCGTTAACTGAGTGTTGTTGGTATGAGAAATTTGTAGATACGACACAATGGTCTGATGTGCCTAGAGGCGATAATACATTTACCGTGTATTTATTAGGCTCGGAGGTAAGGAACAAGTCTAGAGTGTTAGCGGTTTGACCTGCAACGTCAGGGATTCGTGTCGGCTCGTCAACTAGCTGAGTCAGTTGGTTTAACTCAGCAAAGACCTCAACATATCTTCCTTCGGGTGAATTGTGTACATTGAAATTGTACCCAAATAGACGAAACTCCGTATGATCCGAATTTTCGCCTACTTGGGTCTCACTAAGTGCCAAAACAGCTGGCCTGTTTTTAACAGTGTGAACATACGCAGCACAAACATTTTTCCTTAGCTCGCGAATATTGGTATAATCAACCCTTAATACACCAACCATTTTAACATTCAAAAACAAATAAAACACAAGTCAGACAAACTATAATGAATGTTTAGTCTAAATACCAATTTGAACTTTCCAATAACAAATTGTCACTAGTGTTATGCCTTAGTGACAATTTGCATTGAGCCGCCCCTGGTTAAATAGAATAAAAAAACAAACAATAATCCATCTGACGTTATGCTAACCTTATCAATGCATGCACTGATGATAAGCTATACATCATTACCTACATTGATCTAGATAGTACAACTGCGAGAAGTGACAAGGAAAATGAAAGATTTACCGCTTGTACTTGTTTTGCTTGATGCGTTGTTTTTTTCTTTTACAGCTTGGTTTTTTTTCTTTTTTTTGTATGATGAACTGAACACTGAATTATGGTAGGTAAATCGCGGTGTGTTTTTTTGTGTATTTATTTTACTTTAGGTTAATTAAATTAATTGGGAGGCGGTAATAGTAATTTTAGATTTTGTCGTGAACGAAGTTGTGTTCTATTTAAAATTTATTTTAGGATAGTGGGGTTTAAAAGATTTTTTACAAGGCAGCACAACACAAGACAATTTTTATTTTTTCGACTTTTAAAAGCACTTTCGCACACCGATGTGCAGCCGGTGGGATGCTAATCGGTACTCCTAATATATGTGAAAGCAAAATTAACGACTCCTTGCTATTTCATTATTAACCATTGTCTCTAATAATCAACATGGATTTCTTAGTGGTCGACCTACGACCATAAATCTAACTGAGCTCGTATCCACTACCATAATACCAAATACCAATACCATAAATCTTATGGATTTCCGTTATTTTTTATATCGTTGCTTCAATCGTATTTATACAATCGTCGGTACAGTTATATTTATATCATGCAGTTCATACCCAATTTGTTCAACATCTGGTCCCTCAAGTTAGCCATTTAGGTCATAGGTATGCTTTTTTTATTGACTAAATGATTTTGAATTTACCCTAGTAGGGTATTACCTGCAGATCAACGATGATGACATGCGTATTTCCAAACATATAAAATGTTTGGCTGATGCTCAAATAATTCAAATTGACCTTAACAATTTTTTCATCTGGCGCCAACGCAACTTTCTTGAGCTAAATGTAAAAAAAAATGTCAAACCATTACATACTATAGACAACGCCCTTCGTTATCAAACCATCAATACTTCAATTTTCGTGCTCACTAGGAAATATTATTAATAGACCTAATTCTACTCATTCCCCGAACTCTTATCCATCTCAAGTGCCAAAAACCACGATTCATTTCAATGTCTCCAACAAATAGAGAAAAGCCCCTCATAGTACTATGATGGTGTTTTCTTCGGTATTTACGCCATCTTTTCTGTAACAAACTATTTGAAGCGAAAGGTCGTGGTCTCACAAAGTTTATGCATAGCTTCTTTTCCTTGACATATTCACTTTTTTTATACGCTCCTTTCTGCAAAAATATTCTACATGTGTAGAGTGGATTTGATGGTAACCAGAGTTGTATGTAAACTCTTGTTTGATATGGTGGTTTCTGTTTGCTTTTCTTTCGTTCATGATTCCTCGTTTCCATTGACTGGAATCTGTTCTCAATGAACCGCACTAGTAGTTCTCTCTTTTAGATTTCCCGGCGTTTTGTCAAGGATGATATAGGAAACTAATGTTCCCTCATTTGTTGTGTTTATACCTAAATTTTGTATCCCTGAGATACAATCTTGTGTTTTGTCTAGAATCTTCTCCAATAAATTAGCTGATTCTATTGTGATAGTTGGTTGATCATCAGTTTCTAAATACCTATATGTTGTGAAGATCAATCTCTTGTTATCGTAACGCTAGTTCTATTAATTTCCAGGCTGTTTTGTAGGTATCTGCTGTGACTTGCAGATGTTTAATTACGCTTCTTGGTCTTTCTGTTAAGTGCGCCTTCAGATACTGCATTTTCTGGATCGGGTTTAATTGTTTTTATGGACCAGAGTTTTAAAGAGATCGTGGAACATCGTATGTTGGAATGTTAATTAGTTCAAGCTTGAGCTCGTTGTTGCTGCTTCCCTGTTGTTCTCTTTTATTTGTTTTTTTCTTTCTCTCGACTGAAATTTCGTGATACATATTTTCTATTTCGGCGTATTTATCCTGTTTAAGGTACTCCGATTCGACGCCACGGATAACATTCATTTGCATGATGTCACTTCAATACTAATGTTATATTATAAGTATTGTTCGTACGCGAGAATTGGGATCGATTGTGTTAGCCCTGCCTTTGTTGTAAATATGGCTAGTAGCATCGTTGATTGCCTGATAGGCATCTTCAATTAGTTTGAGAATTTCTTCGTATGCGTTGTTTATCTCCTCAAAGCATCCCCCTTCTATGTACTTATGATTCTCATCCTGGTAGGTTTCGATTATTATCACACAGCACAGTGTCGTGCATAACAAATTTATCCCATTATTCTTTTAAAGCTTGACGTTGCTTTGTTAGATACTGGGGGGTAATTCGTATTTTTGGTGATTTGATTTCTTAAAATTCTTGAATAGATTCTTTATCACCTCTCCAGTTTCCTTCTGCTTTTTTAAATAATTTGTTCATATTTGTGTTCACTCAATTTGTTTATTGCTGGTTGAGATTGATTTGGTTGAGACATTATTCGTGCTTGCATGAAAGCCATATCCACAGGCTTTCATGAGATCTGCTTGCTGAGAATATGTTGTTTGCTGTTGTTTGCTTGAGATTTGCTTGCTGCCTTAGTGAGTCCTAAGGTCGTTTGATTTATTTCTTAGTGTATGCCCTAAGAGTGCTTGCAGAATTTTTTAGTGTAAGCCCTATTAGAGTTGTTATTCCAGGAAGTCCAAATATAATACAAAAAATAAGATGTTTATTTAACAAGGAATGTTGATCGAATTAAAATAAATTAAACTACAAATATCAAACTTGATATTAAACGATATTAGGAAGAATGTTTTTAGCTTTACAAATAAGTGTTTTTACAATAAAGTATATTATGTATATTCATGTATATAAACTAACACCCCTCCTTAATAAATACATCTTTATTAATTCATAAGTCATTTTAAGTTAGACTAGCCAAAGTTCTGAATCTTGATTGTTTTTGTTAGAATGTCTGCAATCATTTCTTCTATAGGAAAGTAAATGTATTTAACTTCTTTTGACTGTTTCATATCACGATGGAAGTAATATTTAACATCGATATGTTTTTTTCGAGAATTTATCTTCTCTGAGTCCAATAGCGCTAAGCAACTTTGATTATCCTCAAACATTCTAATGTCTTGTATATTAATTTGGAGGTCTTGAAATAATAGTCTAAGCCCTATGACCGTTGCTTCGGCTAAGACAACAAGTTCCGCTTCAGTCGATGAAAGTGCAATGAGTCCTTGCTTTCTACTAGTTTAAATAAATACCCAATTGTAGATTTCCGTCCATTTATGTCTGCAGCCCAATCTGCATCTGCATATCCAACAAGCTTCATTTGTCCTTTTGTACATCCAACACAAAGTTGTATCTGTTGAGTTTATTTTAGCAAATTCTCTTGACTTCGTTCCAATCTCGCTGTGTAGGACAAGATACTTTTCTGCTTAGAATTGAAACAGCTGCTGATATGTCTGGTCTTATATTTTCCGAAATATATAGAAGAGAACCAATAACTTTTCGATAAAGTTCATTGTCGTCTAAAGGTTTGTCTTCTGGTGTAAGTAACTTCAAAATGTCTTTTAATTTCGTTAATTGTTCCTAAAACCAAATTATTTTCTTTCGAAATAAGTTTTTTGTACGTTGTAAGCTCATCTGGGCAACTTGTTTATCTGTGCTGTTTTTGTGTCTAACAATCTATGTGCCTTCGATTCGTCACAAAATCCAACAAGTTTTCACTGTAGCTTTTGATGGTAATCGATTTGTTAAGTAATCAGCGGTATTCAAATCTTCCGCCTTTCTTGCCAAACCAGATTGTATTAGCAAACATCGTGTCATTTGCATTAAACTCCGGTTCTTTTGCTCAGCGACACCATTATGTAGTATAAGGCGCTGTTAACTGATGCTGAATACATTTACTCTTCAAATATTTCAGGTTCTTGCTAGTAAATCTCCCACCTCGGTCAGTTTGTAAAATTTTTATTGTTTTGCCAAAATAGTTTTCAGGTTGATTTATAAATTCAACTATTTTATCCATTATTTGACTGTTGTCTTTTAAGAAATAAAAACAATGCAATAACGACTGTAGCCATCAATCGTCGTCAGAAAATATTTGCTTCTACTTGGATTCGTTTCCTTCATAGGTCCATATATGTCAGTGTGAATACGATCCAAGGTATTATCTGATCTGTTCCTGGAGATCTTTGGAAACTCTGGTCTCAACATTTTACCTCGTCAACAAGCATCGCAATGGTATGAACAGGTACAGTTTTTGAGTTCACCACCAGTTATGTAATTATTATCGATAGCTTCTTTAATGCAATTTTTCTTACGATGACCACATCGACGATAAAAAGTACGGATACATTCCTTTTCAACTTCTTTTACCTTTCTAACAAAGTTGTCTTCATTTAGCTTATAAAGGTTTTTACGTAAACTACGAGTAGCTGTTGCATAAATTCAACCTTGGAATGTTAGCTCGAAGATATCTTCTTTAAATAAAACTTGCCAACCACATTGAACAAGTTTTCTGAATGAAATCAAATTTCCATCTAACTCAGGAACATAAAGCACGTTCTTAACATGCACTGTTATGTTTTGACAGTGTAATATACCATCACCAGAATCCTTTGTTTCGATTTTGATTCCATTAGATAGATAAATGCTATCACCAGTATTACTATTCAAATTTTTGAAAAGATTCTCATCATTACACATATGGCATGTACCGGCAGAATCAATGTACCATGCAGAATCCACTTTATTCAAACCAGAAGTAAAACATAATTCTACATCTTTTTCGTTACATTCACCAGTACCAGGTTTTGAAGTTTCCATCGTCGTCTTTGTTTTAAAATTGCATTTCTTCCTTTCTAAATTCTGGACAGTCCCTCTTTACGTGTCCGAATTTTCCACAAGAATAAGATTTTACTTTGAAGTTTCTTGTCTTCAGTGCAGCATCTCCTGATACTTCATTTGCAACTTCTTCAGTGAGTCTCTTGTGTTCTTGAATCAGCTTCTCTTTTACCAGTTCTAAAGTTAGTTCTTCGTCTTTTCTGACCTCAAGAGCAGTTACCAAGGAGTTATATTCATCTGGCAAACTTTCAAGGAGGAAGGCAACCACAAGATGATCAGCTAATTGCTCACCTAATCCAACAAGGCGATCTACAATGGCCAGTATTTCTTCCATCCATTGTCCATCTTTAAGTTGCATACGACACAACTTCTTCAAGAACATAACTTTATTTGAAAGTGTTGACTTCTAGTGTGCTTTTCTAAGAGATTTTCACCATTCTCTAGCAATTTTCAATTTACGAATATGCGTCAGCTAAGAATCTTCCACTGCGAGTCCTATTGTAGCACGAGCCTTCCCATCTTTCAATGTCCAACTATCATTCGTGGCAATGGCGCAGTGGATAAAGTGATTGATTGCTAAATTAGACGTGTGGGTTCGATCCCCACGCTAGGCCCATTCTTTTCTATACCTCTAATTTTAATTGGATGCCGCCCATCGGTTAAAATGAGAAAGTCAATACTTGGTTCTCAAATCCATTGTGCCAACAAAAATTGTGCCAAAAAAAATTCTTTCCTATCACTCTCCTTCTTCTAACTAGTGCTGCAATTCAGGTTGCAGCTTGCTTGATTTCTTACTGTAAGCCTACGAACGCTGTTTTTTATTAGTTGGGCCCCAAAATGTTAGCATTGATTTGATGTTTCCACGGGTGGGGGATCGACCAAAAAGAGAGAACACGTCCAATTGATTTTTAAACTTAATCCGTTTTATTGTCTGAAACTTAAGTCTATTTATACTACGAGTATAATTAATGCTTAATTTCAATAATATTATTGCCTAGTTAATTCCAAAAATATTTTGCACAATTTTATTTCTTTCGTAACTAAAATGTATCACGAGGAAATGAAAACTTGTTCGCAGACCAAGTCCAGGATCAGAACTGAAATAAGTTCACAGACCAAGTCTGTTTGCCTGCCACCAGTCGAAGTCCAAAAATATATCGTCACCACACACAGCTGTTGTGAAGCGAATCCAAAAGTTGGTACCAGTCCCTGGCATCAGATACCCATCGGCACACAAGATATAATGTGCCGACGCCACGCCAGCACCAATTATCAATATCCGTGGGTGCAACATCCTAGGGTTAGACATCGTAGCAACTCGTTTGCTGATTTCCAAGCAATCCATTTAGCTTTATAGTGCCACCGTTGGCGACACTAAGTTTCAAATATCCATAGTCCCGGCGATGAGTGGGTGACACCTTGAATTGTCTCATGCAGTAGACGATACTCTACCAAGAGTGTTCTTTGTATCTGCCGTTGACTGAAGATATAACATATGGTATATATGCTTATGCCATTAGACGGTGTAACTGTTGGATGGCATGAAAATGAGTCGCAATTCAAGATCAGTTTGCCATGATTTGATGGCCATTGGTATGCGCAAACTGCTGTGAAGAATGGAATGTGCCATACGAGATTCTGCTGGTAGTGCGTTGAGGGATGTCACAGACGACTTTGGGTTCATAATTCAACGGAGGTTGACCGAACAATAGTGTTAACTAATTGTTTTTATGTATTTTATTGATTTATTTTTGAGAAATAAGGGCCTATGATGAGCGTGGCCATGCTCGAATTACTAAAGTATAAATGTCACATAAATATCCAAGTAAGTATCATATTTAACCACAAATTTTCAGAGCGCGATTGTGCACTTAAATATAAGCCAAGCAAGAAAACAATAATGCGGATGCTTTAATTAGATATCCTACTCATGAAATTCTTAAAAATTCGACATGTTTAGCGGTGGCAAGGGCACAGCGCGATAATTACGACTTTAATGAAAACATAGATAAAAATAACAGGAGTACCAACAAATTAACAACTTGGAAATATTTTTAATTTCAAATAAAGACTCTCAACAAATTTGACTACAATAACACTCCAAAAGGCATTGGAGCAGACATTTCAAACACAAGCTAGACTAACCATACTTAAGGACTGACACGATCCCGGTGGTCACCTAAGTGTAGTAAGCATATGCAAACGTTTAGAAAGCAAAGTGTTAAAAGACGATATCCGAAACGCCAAAAAATTAAATCGATCCCAGATGCCAAAATATTTAAGAACAATCTATATCATCAATACAATATTTTGGGATCAGTACTTAAGAATTGTGCCATTCGTTTATAACAACAGCATCAATGAAAGCTCGAAATTCACTATAGCACTGTCTCTTTGGCTTCATATCCTACATACCTTCAGATCTGAAACTGGAACCATAACTGATATGCTATCACGGGAATTATTATTTTGCATTAAGAAATAAACTCCAAAGACCGTATACCATGACTAGGACAAATTTGATATGCATAAAGCAGAGTTCACAAAAATATAACGATCAGGATATAAAAGTGAAAAAATTCCAGGTTGGAGTTAAAGTGCTGATAAAAAACGAAAATAGAGACCAGAAGAAGTTTCTCGTTATATCACACGTTTTGTTGAGGAACTTATCAAAATATGGTGTTGATCCCGATCTGATGTGGTTCTGTATTAAGTTTTATAAATTCGCGCAGGAAGCTTCCTGGTCACCCTGTTCCATAGCTTTTATCATCTCTTCAGCATCTGCGATGATTTTAAAGAGATGCAATTCTCCTTCCTTTACCGTGGCATTTTGAGTCCCAAATAGAGTTGTCACCTGCTTCAATACAACATTACCGATAGTCGCAGCTGCAGGCGCATTGATCGTTGGAATTGGTGCCCATATTTCTCGCTTCAAGACTGATGGAACAGAAAAGGCTTTTACCAAGCTTCTCGTTCACTTACGGGAGCTGAAAACAATTATAGCCAAATTGAAAAAGGAGCATTGGCTTTAATTTTCGCAGTCACTAAGTACCACCGGATGATATACGGCAGAAAGTGTATCCTTCGCACCGACCACAAACGACTGCTATCGACTTTCGGATTAAAACATGGGATACCCAGTGTCGGAGAAAAGAGAACATGTATTGTATTGGTTGACTTCAATTTTATTTTATGTTCTTCGTTGCTTGCTTACTCTTCTAGTTGCCAAAATAAGAGAGAGAGAGAGAGAGAGCTAGCCTCTGACACCTCTTCCCCTCACAATATTTGTTAAACTCATTTTATTTATACACAAATATTTACTTTGCTTAAAAAAAAAACTTAAATAATCATCTTCAGTTCATGCATTTAATAGATAATACGGATTTGGTTTCAGGATCAGTTAAATACATCATAATAAATAAGAAAATTTAAATAACATTTTTTTTGTACATTGCAAAATCTTTAAAACGTTCTGGTGAACGAATAGTCCTTTTTGGACGATGCGTTTGAATTACGTTTGGAGTCTTGTTAATATTACCTGGTGTTTCGGGGACGATCGATTCGCGAGGAGGTGATGGTTCTGGCCGGCTTGGTGGGTGAGTGACGTTGTCTGGTATGCCTCGCGGAGCTTCGTTTGGTATTGCTCCAGTTTGCTTTGGTGAAGGGGGGATCATGCAGTTGTATTGTATTTTCCTCCGTTGTTAAAGGTATTTCTACTTGTTCCGCGGTTTTATTACGATTATGATCATTAAGATGAATTTGAATTTGGTCACCATTTTTTTTTTCATTTGATCCGCATTTCGTTTCCATGTATTTCTACCTGTTCCGCGGTATTATTACGATTATGATCATTAACATGAATTTGAATTTGGTCACCATTTTTTTTCATTTGATCCGCATGTCGTTTCTAGTACATGTTGTCTTAAGCTTTGTATGTATGCACGGATTCCTCGTAATATGCAGCCTTGTTGTAATGCGAATTCTGTTTGTCGAATACCCCAACGATGTGAACCGTCGCAATCGCGACCGTGTTTTAAGCTTTCGCGCATGCTGCGTACTTCATCGCCCTTCTTCGTTTCATCTCTCACTTCGGATACATGAATTGGTAAGTTTTCCAAGCATTCCTTCTCAATTATGTCAACTTCTTCTCTTCCACGTTATGGTTTATGTCTTGAGTAGGTAGCCTGGACACATCATCTGCGTTGGCATTATCTTTGGATGTTTATAAACGGATTTCAAAATCGAATGATTCTAAGAATATTGCGTAATGTTCATTCTCGTCACAGGTAGAGTTGGTAACCCTTTTTGTGGAGAAAATATTTGCGATATAGGCTTGTTGTCCGTAACCAATATAAGCTTCCTTCCAAACAAATATTGATAAAATTTGCGAATACCGTAGATAATGGCGTAAGACTCTTTGTCGAGTTGGCTATATCGCTGCTGTACCAAAGATAATGTTTGTGACGCGAATTTAATAGGTTTATCTGACGCGTCTGGATATAAATGACGCCCCACTCCATAAGGGCTTGCATCAACCCCCAATAAAACTGGCAGCGTAGTCATAATGTGTTAGAACTGTATCCGATAGTATTTGTCTTTTTGCCTTCACGAATGATTGTTAGCAATTGTTCCCATAAAAATGGTACTTTATTTTGTAAAAGCCTATTAATCGGAAAGCGAATTGTGATTAAATTTTGTATAAAACGGCCGTAATAATTGATTAGCCCAACAAATGCACGAACTTCATCCTTGTTTGTTGGTCTCTTCATGTTTTGTACCGCTTCTATCTTTGCATCTCTTTTTCTAATGCCATTTTTATCGATTATATTTATAACCACATTATTCAATTTGGTCTTTCATGAACTCTGATTTCGCCCAATTTACTCTCATGTTCAAATTATTTAAACGTTTTAGAACCTCGTTAATTCGTACTGAATGTAACTTTTGCATGCGCTCAGGGGATTATAAATACCCTTTATATGTGTTTCTTAACAAAGCGCGGGCATCCGGTGGAAGAAGAGATAGAAGGATAGGAAAGATGTGTGGCGCGATGTTCTGAGACTAGAGCTGGTTGTTGTCTCAGATTTATCTCCAGGGATGGCGGCTGAAGTAATGCGGAGAGAATTACCGTCTTATTTATTTATGTCCCTTATAATTCGCATTATTTTATTTATTTCGTTGTCATATTTTATGGGTATGCTAGTTTACTCAATCACATGTTGTTAGTGCTTTGCCTAAACAGCATGTAATGAGCAAAGCAGCAACTTATTTTATGACAATTTTTGAATTGGTTTTTAATGGAATATAAGAAGACATATACAACGGCAGGAATCCAACCTGCAACCACGAGGTTGACAGGCGAGCACACAACTATCGGACCACGGCCAACCCCTAAACTCATCGGTATCTGCGGTAATTCTTATGTCGTATAAGAAAATGGAAACCCCTTTAATACCCTGCAAAACCATCTCTATGAAGCGCTGTTATTTTGCCGATGCGCATGCTACCCCATACATCATTCTCGTTGGGTGGAACAACACCAATGGCGTATTAATCGTTAAGTAGTTCCTATGTTCTGGGTGTATTTCCAGTTGCAAATAAGCTTTAGATAGATCAACTTTAGACAATTTCTTGCCGCCCGCCATTGTGCTGAACATTTCTTCAACGGTAGGTAACGGATGTTCATCCACTCTCAGTGCTGGGTTAAGTGTTATTTCGTAATCCCCACATATTCGTATTTCGTTGTTTCATTTCCGCACAACAACAATGGGTGTTACCCACTCACTTGTATCTACCTTTTCTAATAACCCTTCCTGCACCTGTTTTTTACTTTCGTTTTCTAAAGCTTCAGTCAATGGGAATGGTACCTTTCGGGCCTTAAAGAATTTAGGTAAGGCATTTTCTTTTATATGTAATCTAGCTTGGTGTCCCACAATTTTTCCAGTAGAAGGCAAAAATAGTTTGTTACTCATAACATCTTTAAATTTTGTACCGTTGAATTTGTCTGCTTGAATGGTGTTAACCTCCAATCCTTGATTGTGTAGTTGGTGGGTGATGATTCGCTCCCAGTTGTGTTTAATCGTACGGAACCATTCGCGTCCTAACAAGGGCTTCCTTTCGGGTCGCACCAGATACATTTTAACTTGGTTGTTGTTTGTTGCAGTTGCTACATGATAAACCCCACACAATCCAATGGAGTTTTGCAGTAGCTGTATAGTGGCATATCATTGTCGTGTATATCCAGATCACCAAAGTGCATTTCCGCATCACCCAAGCTCACGAGTATCAATTTCAAAATTTAAAATCGAATTATTAACTTTTAGTTTACAAAATATTTTAGAACGATAAATAGTACTTAATTTATTGTTTTTAATGTTGTTTACCCCTCCCTCGTATATGTGGAATTGTTCACTGACATTATCAATTGAATTGTCATGTTCTTCGGCAACTAGGTTAACTTGCCGCTTTTCCTTCAAGCAAATTTTACGAAGGTGTCCTTGGTCTTGCAGAATCCACAAACGGCTTCTCTATAGCCACAATGGTTTGCCAAGTGGGAGGTGCCTACACACCGGTAAAATTTTCTTGTAAATGGATGTATATTGCTCTCTTTTCGTTTTGTTTTGTATCTTTCCGCCTATCACCAAATGCATTCACTGTTTCTTGAATTTCGTTAACGCTTGAACTCGATATGTGCTGATGTAATTCAATGCCAAAGTTTCTCCAAAGTCAAATCGCTTTTTTCGAGTAGACGGTTCTGAATGTTTTGGTTTATTAACCCAAACACAAATTGATTTCCTAGAGCTGTGTTTAATTAGGATCAAAAATTGCAATTTGCGGATAGGCGTTTCAGAGCAACTAGGAAATCCGCACATGTTTCACTTTCCTTTTACTTCCTTAAAGGGAAACGATAATTTACGTAGATCTCGTTCGGTTTCGGGTCGTAATGTTCTTCTAAAATATTTGTTATTTCGCTGTATTCTAAATCTTCTGGTAATTTTGGCAAGAGCTTGTCGCACAGCACATCGTATGTCCCATGTAATGTAGCAAATATTGTTTCTTTTTCGAAGAATCGCAATTGAAAATATCCAACGCTGTTTCAAAGCGTTTTAACCAACGTGTCCATTTGGTGGCACCAACATCAAATCCTTCAAAATTAAATTGGATTGTTGAAGGCGTAGTGATGGCTGCAGTGGAATTTGGCATTTTGGTGTAAGTTGTAGGTTATGTATTCACGTGCACAAAATTAAATCCGTATTTTTTTAAGTTGTATGAATCTTTGTAACGGGTCCGCCATCTAACGTTTGTCTTTCATCTAGCGCTTATTTCGTGAATGGTAACACTTAGCTCATGTCTGATTTGACAGATAATTGGTTTTATCCTTCCGCTGAACGAATATGGTTGTGTATACGCTTGAACAACGCTCGCTAAGTGGGCCTGCGATCGACTTAGAGAAGATGCCGATTTTGCAAAAAAAAATCATCTTTTCAGATGAAGCTCATTTTGATCTTGGCGGGTATGTAAACAAGCAAAATTGTCGCATTTGGGGCACAGAAAACCCGCACGCATACATTGAAAAGCATACATTGGTTTCAACAGGACGTCGCTACGTGCCACACAGCCGAAGCTAGACTCGATGTTTTGCGCCCATTTTCAAAAAAAAAAGTTATTTGGCGGACCCTTTATTGTATATTTTGTTTTTTATTATTTAATTAATGTGAAACTTGTATTTTCTTTAAATTAAAATCATCCTCGTCGCAGAATTGTTGGACAAAAGAAAATACGTATTGTACTAGTTGACTTCAATTTTATTTTATGTTTTTCGTTGCCTGCTTACTCTTCTAGTTGCCAAAATAAGAGAGAGAGAGAGAGCTGGCCTCTGACACCAAGTCACACGGTGAACAGATTCCAACAATGGCATTTACTTTAATGTCTTACGATTTCGACATGAAGTACATATCAACACACGATTTCGGCTACGCAGACGTTCTCTCTGGCCTTATCAGAAATCATCTGAAACACGAAGAAGATTTGGCTGTGATCAGTGCTTGAACCCGATATCCAAGCATTTATCCCAATCAATTTTCAAATGGTAAGTCAAGCTACACAAAAATACAACTCAATGACTTGGTTCTATCAGCATTTTTCAACCGAAAAGATACAATGTCAATTGTGAACAAATGCCTGTTATATGGCGAACGCAACGGGCCAGCTAAGTGAAAACGAAATAAAAACTTTTGGGTACCAGCTGTTGTTGTTAATGTAACTCAATTAAGTGAAACTTATTCATTTCATTTCAATCGATTGCTTATACAGAGTATGACATACTATTTTATAAGTTTATGATAAGCACAAACAAAAATTCAAATTTGCATGAAAAATACAAAATAGGATATACAAAGTCAATACGAAAAGTTATACTATAAACTATTTGTTGTTTTTGTTTTTTTTTATTTAATAATTATTAAGATATATTACTACAACACTACAATTTAATTTCTTTTTTCACCCTTCTTACGACTTGAATTCTTCCAATATTGCGTGGTAGGCGATTCCAAAGACGGACGCTTTAATTAAGCGTAAATGAATGAGCAAAGTGTAACCGAATGGGCTTGAATTAAATATTTTACAATTAAAAACAAAAAAAAATATATATTATATAAGTTAGAGAGCACACTAATAACGACGATGACAACGACGACAATGATTCAATTTATGTTGTTTGTTGACAAAAAGGGCACCGTTATATTACTCTTTCGTTCTTACCTGTAGGAGTGAAGGGCCCCATTATAGGGTTTTCCTTTAACAAAAAGGGGAACTTTCGTATTATAGTCAAATCAGCACTTTGCTATAATTTGAGTAATAGTCAGCAGCAACTATGATGCGAGAATTTTTAGCATGAAAGTTCAAAAAAAAAAAAAGCGAGGGAAATGCATCTAGATTGCATGACACTTTTAAATTCGCCTATCATGATACTCATGAATAGGATTGCACCAGAAGTCGTAGTGATAAGGCAAACAAAAAAAAAATACAAAGATATTTACACCCACATTGTGATTGCGCTTGATTAAACAGCTAAGGTTCATAAGCGTAATTACATGGGTGTAAGTAGCTGTCTTAGAAACAAAGGCTGGAAAATCCTATCTTGTATGTTTGAGTGCTATGTAGTAAGGATAGGGTTCTTCAACAAAAGCTGCCGGTCGGTACATTCTGTTCAATAAAAACCACAGAGGTGTCAAAAGCCAACATTTAAGAAAAAAAAAATATAAAGAAGAAAATTACTAAAATAAGAAAGAAGGTACCACCGGACTAAGCTGCCAAGGAAATAAACTCGTAGCACGTTCAAATGTAAGTAGATTAAATTCAGCCTAGGCCTAATTAAAGCAGGAATACCTAATTTTTTTAAATTTCATATTTTGAAAAGCTAGTCGAGGGATTGCGGAAAAACAAGATCCATCGACTCCAGGGTGCGAAGCAGGCATTGATATAGGATATAAATACCTATAGATTGAGCATAATTCGACATACAGAAGTGTTTCAAGGACTGCTATAAATACATATTGTCAAGTTTGAACCTAAGGTACTTTTATATTAGGAGGGTGTCATTAGGAAGAATAATTAAAAATGTTCTTTTTGTAGCTCGGCCGTTAGAAATTTTTTTTAACGGCCTGAATTTACTTCTAATCGCCGTTTAAACGGATCCAGACGGGACATTGAAATGTGATCAAAATTCAGACTATCCGTTCTACATTGTCTCAAATCAAAGTGGGAGTCACCGTTTCAAAAGCGGTTCGTTTAAAATAATTTGGATAGAGGAAGAAGCCGTTTAATTCAAGAGATTACATCTTAAAACCTGCCTTATATAGGAGCGAGGTTAACCCGTTTTGTGTGGGTTACCAAGAAAAATTACGTAAAAAAAAAAAAAAAAAAAAAAGTAGAAACTAAAGTTTTAAATCAAAGTTCAATTTTTAATTTTCTTTAAAGTAACGAATACCTAAATTGAATTTAAGTAATTTTAAAATTTTTTTTGTGGTAAATAATTAACTGAATTACAATATTTCAATAAGTGGTGGCATAGCTATATGTATACATATATATATATCCATATACTTATGTATGTACAGATTGGTGAATATATATATATACATACATGTAGGTACTGCTAACAAGATAAATAATCAATTTTTGATAATAGTGTGGTAATTCTTATAAAAATCGAAACATTTATATTTGAAAAAAGAAAAAAACCAAAGGAGACAAGTGAAATCAAAAACGCTAATACACCAAAGTTATCGAAGGAGTGGCCACTGCAACGAACTATTTTGGGGTAAGTGATTTTCCATCATATATGTTTAATCGAAACACCTAAAATTTTTTTATAAGCATTACCCATTTTCTTTTTGTAACCTGAATGATCATGACAGCAATTTTAATGATTAATTTCAAAATATTACAAATTTCCATTACAAACGAAAAGAGAATTTTACCTATTTAAAAATTCAATTAATTAAATTTGATGACTTATTTTTTTTATAATGTAAAACTAAAATTACATATCTACCGATATAATTTAATTGTAAATATCTTTGATATGAAATCATTAAATATTTTTACATAATTTTATCAAAATGAAATCTTAAATCTTTTTAAAAAAGGGGAAGATGGGGGGATGAAGAAGACGGGGTAAGAAGGTCGAGGAGAAGGAACGAGGAAAAAGGGGTTGTTTAGCGGGAAAACAACCAGGTAGGGTGGGAAATTGAGAAAGTATCTCGCGCATCATTAACACCGGTATGTACTAAGACTGGCATCGTGATATTTTGCTAACGAGGAGGATAAAGTTCCCACGACTAGAGCTAGCTTGGGATTCTTTTTTTTTTTGTGCCAGCTAATCCTCAACGAAAAGAAACTCGTTACAAAAGCAAAGTCAACTCCGTATATTATTTGGTAATCGTTGATGTCATCTCAGTCTCCAGAGATTTACCAAACATGAAACATCAATTCAGCTACCGTCATCCACAAGCTTTCAGAATTTTGTTTCACTTTTTGGCCAGCCAAAATAAATAGTTTCCGACAATGAACTCAATTCGAACTTTTCTGCAAATACAGAAGCATCAAACATCAACCTCAATCCAACGGGCCCGCTAAGTGAAAACGAAATAAAAACTTTTGGGTTCCAGCTGTTGTTGTTAATGTAACTCAATTAAGTGAAACGTATTCATTTCATTTCAATCCATTGCTTATACACAGTATGATATAATATTTTATAAGTTTATGGTAAGCACAAACAAAAATTCAAATTTACATGGAAAATACAAAATAGGATATACAAAGTTAATACGAAAAGTTATACTATAAACTGTTTTCACCCTTTTTACTTCTTGAATTCTTCCAATCTACCAATATTGCTTGGTAGACGATTCCAAAGACGGACGCTTTAATAAAGAACTGACGTTCCGATGTTAAGGATGGGTAACATAAATGAATGAGCTGACCTGATCTACTCGAAGACAGCAGTCTTATTCTTTCATACAGCTTTGTGCGGGTTTTGACAGGGATTAAGGATTGAGACAGTCGAAGGGAACGCAATACGCCATAGGTTTAGCCAACAACGGAATTAATGTGAGCGTCCCAAGTGAGGCTACGGTTGAATATAATATCTAGATTGTTTGCCATATCAGAATACTCAAAAGGAATATCGTTAAGCTTTACTAGAGGGAAGACGGATAAATCTATTGGTTTTTTTTTCAACTAACGATGCACTTTGCTTTGGACGGGTACGATATTCTCTCTAAGTCTTCGTTGAGGCATAATATGTAGTGTTGAATAAGGCAAAGTGGACAACTTAAATATATTTGTACATCGTCAGCGCATATGGAGAAGCAGTAAGCTTTTTTAATTCTTTAAATAATTATACCAAAAATAGGATTTAAGAAGCCATCCATTTCTTCAGATATGCCACATTGCACAAAATAATTTGTGTGTCATTTTTAAATTGTGTGTACTTGACACACTAGCACTACAACTTCAAAATTTTAAAGAAACTCTTATTGGATTAATTGTCGTAAATTTGTCGTGAAAGAAAAACTTCGTCGCGCTTATTTTTTTTTTCAAATAAGCCCCGGTAATGCTAACTTGACAGTCAAGTTAGCATTACCACCCCTAAAAACGGTGTATATGAAGTCAAAAAATAAAAATCCGTATGCGATTAACTGTCGTAAATTTGTCGAAAACCAATGGCGAAACAAACAATTTGTCGGGTTCATTTAAAAAAAAAACCTGGTAATGCTAACTTGACAGCTAAGTTACTATTACCACCCCTCAAAAACGGTATATGGAGTTAAAAAAAAGGGATATGCCATTAATTGTCGTAAATGAATGGCGACAAAAAAAAAATCGCTTCAGTTTTTTTAATAATTAAAAGATTACCACCTAAACCACGATTTTTCACCTAGCACTTCCATACTAAAAGTATGTGTTTTACTACTTTGTTTGCAATAAAATTTGTTTAAACAATTGTCGCTCCACGTCCTTGAATAAGTTGTGTAATCAAATAATTTGTCGCGCGCCTTTTTTTAACAAAAAACGCCCTTTTAGTATGGCCCATACCATAAAGTAGGAATTTTCTCTAAATCTAGCACTACCATACAAAAAGTATGACTTTTACTACTTTGTTTGCGGTCAAATTTGGTTAACCAACTGTCGCTCGACATCCTTGAATAAGTTGTGTAATAAACTAATTTGTCGCGCGCCTTTTTCTATCAAAAAAACGCCCTTTTAGTATGGCATATACCATAAATTAGGAGTTTTCACTAAATCTAGCACTACCATACCAAAAATGTGTTTTACTACTTTTTTTGCAATAAATCGCGCGCCTTTTTTTAACAAAAAACGCCTTTTTAGTATGGCCTATAAATATACCATAAAGTAGGAATTTTCTCTAAATCTAGCACTCCGTATAGGCCATGCTAAAACGCCGTTTTTTTGTTAGAAAAAGTCGCGCGCCGAATTATTTTATTACACAACTTACTCAAGGACGTCGAGTGGCAATTGTTTAAACAAATTTTATTGCAAAAAAGTAGTTAAACAAATATTTTTGGTATGGTAGTGTTAGATTTAGAGAAAAAATTCCTACTTTATGGTATAAGCCATATTAAAAAGTCGTTTTGTGTTAGAAATCGGCGCGCGACAAATTATTTTATTACCCAACTTATTCAAGGACGTCGAGCAACAATTGTTTAAACAAATTTTATTACAAAAAAAAGTTGTAAAACATATACTTTTGGTATGGTAGTGCCAGATTTAGAGGAAATTC
Organism: Philhelius pedissequus; assembly: GCA_910595825.1. Taxonomy (NCBI): domain Eukaryota; kingdom Metazoa; phylum Arthropoda; class Insecta; order Diptera; family Syrphidae; genus Philhelius; species Philhelius pedissequus. The sequence continues at coordinate 156,052,306 of OU343161.1, forward strand.
CTACGTTTTTTGATACAAAAAGGCGCGCGACAAATTATCTGATTACACGACAATTGTTTAAACAAATTTTATTTCGAAAAAGTAGTAAAACACATGCTTTTAGTATGGAAGTGTTAGGTGAAAAATCGTGGTTCTTTTAATTATTAAAAAAAAAACTGAAGCGAATTTTGTTTTGCCATTGATTAACGACAAATTTACAAAAATTAATGGCATATCCCTTTTTTAACTTCATATACACCGATTTTGAGGGATGGTAATGCTAACTTGACTGTGAAGTTAGTGTTACCAGGGGTTATTTTAAAAAAATGAACACGACAAATTTTTTTGTTTCTCCATTGGTTTACAACAAATTTACGACAATTAATGGCATACCCTTTTTTATTTTTTGACTTCATAAACACCGTTTTTGAGGGGTGGTTACCAGGGGTTATTTTTAAAAAAACAAGCGCGAGACATTTTTTTCTTTCACGACAAATTTACGACAATTAATCCAATAAGAGTTTCTTAAAAATTTTGAAATGGTAGTGCTAACTTGACTCACATCATTTTTTTATAATATTTGGCATCTATTTTTTTTAATTAATTTGAAAATCGGAGAAAATTAATATTTTGTAGCATTCCCTTTATTTGCAATGACGGCTGTAGATCGTCTTTGCATCGAGTTCACGAGGCGTTGGCATCTTTCAACAGGAATCGAATTGAAGAAAGTGTTGACAATAGACCAGAATTCATTATTGTTGTTTGACCTGCACCGAGACACTTATGTCTTTATATCAGCACAAAGATTTTCAATTGGGTTTAAGTCCGGCGACTGTGAAACCAATTTTTGGCCAATTTACTGGTGTGTTTCGGGTCGTTGTCCTGTTGAAAGACCCAATTCAACGACATCTTCTCAGACGCATATGGCAACATCTCTTCCTGTAGTATTTTTACATAAAGGTGTTTATCCATAATACTTTTTATCCAGTATATAGGACCAACACCGTAAAAAAACAGACCCATATCATAATATTAGATCCTCCATGTTAAATAAACTTGGTTGTATATTTGGGGTTGAGTTCAACATGTTGGGGTCTTCTAACGTATGACCGCGATCTCTTGCCACCAAACAACACAATCTTGGTCTCAACAGCCCATAGTACATTCCTCCATTTTGTCATCGGCCAATCTAAGTGGGCTTGTGCAAACTGTATACGTTTTGCCACATCTTTTTTGGTAGGAATGGTACCTTTCTCGGACTGCGGGCGTATAAGCCGTTATCCCTCAATCGCCTGCGCACTGTTTCTACGTCTCTGTCATGTTTAGCACTGCTTTCAGCTGCGTAGCTGGCAAAAACGCCTCCTTTTCACTCTGACGAATCAGTTGTTTTACCATCAGAGGGGACATTGCTCGCTTCCGCCCACGTGTTACGGATTTTTCAGCAAATGTTAGGGCATTTCGGATCTTTTTTATTGGAACAGCCTAGGATTTGTCTGATTTCCGGATAGGTTTTACCATTAGATACCATATTTTTAATGGTTTTTCGGTCTTCAGGCGAACAATTTTCACGACCCATTATTGCTAAATATTAAGATTTTATTAAATTACATAGAGAATAAGTAAATTCGTACAAACCTATGTAAAAAAGATTTTTGACTGATGATATTTCACAAATAACAGTAGAACTCTGATCGGTGCTATTATTTTGACTGCTTAAATGTAACAAAAAAAACTACTGACATAAAAACGACCGCTTTTCCTTTGATAATTAAAAATTCTCGCAGGCTGAAAATTCGAATATAACCATACACCAGTAATATATAGTAGTGATCAATAAAAGTGTGCCATATTCATGTTAATCGTTGAAAATATTATAACCAATTACATTGTAGTGCTATTTCTTGACCGCAATTATATATATATATATATATGGATAATGTGTTATCCATTTTGCGGTTTCAAAAGTAAACGTAAACAAAACACATAAAATATTTTTTTCATGATATTTCTTTTTTCTTATAAAGTTTGAACGTTGATATTATGTTTTAAGAAGAAATGTAAAAACAATACAAACGCATTTGCATAGGTAGGTATTGCTGTTGTTCTTCTTATGTGGACTCTGCTAGCCATCGACTAATATTTTGCGTCTTAGAAGGGTACTACAGTATATAACTGATGAGCCCAACTGTAGTACCTGGGCGAAACGCATAATTTGGACTAAAGGTCACAAAAGAAAAAAATTAAAGGTGACATTATGTGTGAAACACTACATCATTTAAATGACCACCAGGCGAATTGTTTAAAGCATCAATTCTTTTGAGGTAATTTTCGACCACTTTTTGACACATATTGTGTGGTATCTCAGCCATAACTTCACGAATGTGTTTACTAGTGCACAAGAGTTAAAGGTTTATCTGCATAAACATGATCTTTCGCGCAGCCCCACAAAAAAAAGTCAAGCGGTGACAAATCGCATGATCTTGGGGGCCAGTTGATATCGCCACTACGAGAAATTACGCGGCCAGGAAATGTCTCTTGCAATAAAGCCATATTCGCTCGAGTTGTGTGGCATGTGCCACCGTCTTGTTGAAACCACATATTCTCCAAGTCGCATTCTTCAATAGCAGGCAAAAAAAGTCAGTTATCATATGACCATAACGCTCCGAATTGACGGTGACAGTCGTTCCATCGTCGTTTTCGAAGAAGTAAGGTCCAATCACACCTCCGGACCAAAGAGCGCCCCAAACAGTGACTTTTTGTGGATGTAATGGCCTCTCTTCAATTACTTGAGGATTCTCAGAACCCCAAATACGACAATTTTGTTTATTAACATACCCACCGAGTGAGAAATGTGCTTCGCTGAAGAAAATTTTCGAAAAATCGCCGTCCACTGCCTGTTGTTCAAGCACTCATTCGACGTATCTACGACGTTGTGAATGGTCAGCTGGCTTCAGTTGTTGTGTCAGCTGGACTTTATATGGATGTAGGTGTAGATCCAAATGCAAAATACGCCACAATGTTCCGTAAGACAGCCCTAATTCCTGAGAACGACGAGGAATCGACACATTCGGTTCATCGGCAACACTTAGTGGTACGAGCGAAACGATGATGCACAGGCATTACAATATTTGTAAACAATACAGTCTCTGCAAATTTCTTCACAATTTTGCCAATTGCTTGCGTAGTTGGAAGATATGTACAATATAATCCCCTCTTAAAGCACGATATGTGGCTGTGGCATTTTTTAGTAGGTTTTAATAATTTTTATGCGTTCTGCGATAGTAAAGCGATCCATTTTCGTAAATGTCAGACTTTCAACTGAAAAAAAAAATTTGGTTTAACAACTTAGTTTGACAGATGTCGAATTCCAGCCCTATAGTGTTGAAACTGCAAAATGGATAACCCTTTATATATAAGACGTCAAAGAATAAGCTTCGTTCCATGTACGAGATTGAGTAGGTGCATTTAACGATTTACACGATGTCTTAGATCTCCCCGCTCGTTAAGTGTCTAGGGTGAGTATCTCAATGGTCTTCTTAGGCACGATTGTTGGAGATCTTGGCTGGAAGCTTGGCGCTTGTCTAAGCTGTTGCCTCATTGTAATTGTGACTGGAGTGGACGGCACTGGATCTGTATCTAGATTAGGACAATCTTCATTGAAAGGAATTCGCCTTTCCGAATTTTCGTCTTGCTTTGAATTTAGAATTGTTGAAGTATAAGCTTTGAGTTGGTCGATGTGTGTCGAACTTTCTTGTGGTCGACTTCATAGTGTAAGTTCCAAGTATGGTAACTGTCGTTCCTGGTAACCAAGGAGAAGTTGAAGAACTGTTTGCATGGAACATCACTTGCTGATTTGGCTCTAATATTTTGGGTTATTGAAGAACTCCAGGTTCCTGCTTAGCTAAGATTTTCAATTTTAATTCCGGTCGTAAGCAGTCCAAGCGTGTTCTTATTACTCGACCTAAAAAGAGTAATGATGGAGGTTGCCCGGTTGTCTGATCAGGTGCTTTATGGTATTGAATTAGAAATTTGTTGATGCAATGTTGAAGGTTAGATGAATTTGCTCCAGATAATAGAAGAGATCTTTCAACAGTTTGCACATATCACTCAGCTTGGCCGTGCGTCGGTCGAAGGATAGAGTGCGAAAACAAACACCTTGTATTTTCAAAATCTGTTGCAACGTTTACGAATAAAATTGTGGTCCATTGTCCGAAACGATGGTAGTAGGAACTCCTAATGTTGAGAAGATTTCTTCTAATTTTGTTTATATTGCTTCGGTAGTAGTAGAATTTGTTATTTTTAATTCAGTCCATTGGAGTAAGAGTCGACTAGACTTTGATTAGCAAGTATTTATCCTGAACTGGGCCAGCTTAATCGATATGATCTCTCTCCGTTGGAGTGGATGGTAACTTCCAGTGATGAATGTTGTATTTCGGAGGCAATTTGAAGTGTGTAAAGCAATCTGTACATGACTTTGCTAGTTTCTCTATATATTGATGAATAGAATGTGAGTAAATTAACGATCTAGCAATACCTTTCATTTTGGTGATTCCGATGTGGGTAATATGAAGCTCTTCGAGAAGTATATGGCGGAATTTCTTTGGAATCATTTGCCTGTACCCAAGTAGAAAACATCCATAAGATTGAGTGTAATTTCACTGGTTGCCAGTGTACCCATTGATGATAAGTTTCTCCCATCCTGAATAGCAGAAAGTATTGGAGATAGTTCAGCATCCTTCCTTGTCTCGGAAGCGATGTCATCTACGGTGACTGGTATCTCACGTATTTGACGAAGAACGAACTGATCGAATGAGGAAACGAGATTGACAGCTTTTACAGTACTAGAATCTTGGACAGCACGGAACAGATAGTCTACATTCGCATTTGCATTTGATTTTTATTGAATTTCGTAGTTGAAATTTGTAAGGTAGATAGCGTAGTTAGAACACCTAGACAAAGTGAACTTGGGAAGCAATGCATTTGATGCAAAAATGTGCGAAATAGGTTTATTATCCGTAATAATTATGAATATCATTCAGTAAAGGCACTGTTGAATGAGTCACTTTTTTAAAAAATCCGGTTTGAAGTTTTGTATCTATTTCTGAAGCGTATATATTAAGAAGAGAATATGGAATTGGTCCGGCTCTTGCAAAAACTGGCTGCACATCAGCCTTGAAGTGAACGTCTATTGGTGGTCTCACCATGGTACCTGCAGTTTCACTAAATAGATCTTCGTATTTGATTAATAGCTTTTGTATTGAATTTTATTCCCAGAATTTGTTGAACATCTACTATCAGAATTATTTGAAATTTGTTGAATTCTAAAATATTTTGCGAATGAAATTAAATCAGAAAAATGTACAGCCATTCGCGACCAAATATGTTGTCGGATGGAAAATCTGTTACGTAGAGAGTGAGTATTCTAGAGGAACATTCAAACGTGACCTTGATTTGTGCGCATTGGCATTTGTATTTATTTTTGGTAAAGCTACCAAATGTTCTCTCAGATTTTAAGATTTTAAGTCTCCAATACTTACCATTGAACTTCATCCAGCTGTGTCCAGCTCCATCTTGGACGGCTTATCTTTGATGCGAACATCGATCATAACTGGTGGAATCCACTCGCTGATTTTATTTATTGATTCGTCTTGTAGAAAATTGATTGAATTTCCTTCTGCTTTGCTGGTAGTTGCCATGGTTGCATTGCTTTTATTTATGTTTGTTGTATTATTAGTTTTCTGTGTTCTTCTTTGGCGGCATAGGGCTGCAATATGACATTTACCTTGCAGAGACAACGTAATGCATTTTTAAATTTGCATTCTTGTCGCCATGATTTCCTCCGCAATCCAAATATTTGTATGGAAATTTTGCATTTTGCGATTTTTCTCTGTATTGTTTGGGGCGAAATAGAGAACCGGATGATTTTTTGATGCGAGGATGACAGTCGTGAACAATTTGGTAAACAGGAGTTAAAGAATTTGAACCAAGATTTGCTTTAATTGAATTTGATGCCTGTCTTATTGCTTCAAGCGAAGCTGATATTTTAACTGGATCGACGAATTTGTCTGTTTTTTTCGCTATTATAACATCACGATAATCATCCCGAATAACACCGTGAATGAATTCAACAATTAAATAGTAGTCAAAGAACATACTAAACGTGCTGAACCCACAAAACATTGCAAATTCACTTAGACGTTCTTCAAACGCTGCAATCTATTCATCTGTATTTTGTAAAATTCCACGAAAGCGAATTCATCTGTATTTTGTAAAATTCCACGAAATTGAATTGCCTCGCTGAATTTATTTTTTGTTAGTGGAGTTCAAAGTTGCACTCGAAGTTGGGCTGCTTTATTTTCTTCATTAATTTTACACAAATTAATTTGCAAATTAAAGCGATCGATATACTCTTTGAATGATTCCCTGGAATTAGCGCTAAAAAAAGAATTTTGCATTTTGTGTTATGGAATCACTAGTGGCATTTGCTTGGAGCGTGTACAAATCAGCAACAAGTCGCAAATTTCTCGATTTGCGCTTCGGCCATTTTAACAACGTGTTGAATTTGGTTAGCCTTTCTTTAACTTAATTTTTGTATGAATAATTTTTATTTTCTCGTCGCCATTTATTGTAACTCAATTAAGTGAAACGTATTTAATGCATACTCTTATTAATTATTTATTTGATAATAGCAAATGATTGCTTACAAAAACAACTTTTTTATTAATACACGAGGATGTTTCAAGAAGAAGTTTTAAAAAGTGCCAAAAAAGATATATATATACTCGTATATATATATATATATAAGACGTCAACGATTAGCTTCGTTCAATGTACGAGATTGAGTAGGTGCATTTAACGATCTACACGATCACCGAGATTCAGCTAATTCGAAACCGTAGTGAGTGAGATGAGCGACTTTTGATTAAAAATCGATTCAGCTAGTAATAGTGAGGGAATGAGTCAGTGAAATGAGATGTCAGATTACTCGCCTGAGATTTCAGTAGTGACTTGGTGCATTTGTTGGTGTATTTACGTTTTTGGTTAAGTATTTGTTCTTTTCTCAGAGAAATTGTGTCACACCTATTCACATACACGAAATAAAAATTACAAACACAATGAACTAGCCCAAAAAAACCAACAAACTATAAAAAATATGCAAATAATAATTTGCAATAATCTTGTAAGATCACATTAATAACAATGCAGGACTTGTGCATTTGTACTTAATGTACAAAATATGTATGTAGATGTAATTGTATAAAAATGTGTATTTAATATAAATACTTCTGTTGGATTTAATTTATTGGACATTTTCTTGTTTTGATTGGTTTGTTTATATTTTCTTTGCTTATGTATGTATGTAGCATTGTAGCTACTTACATTTTGTTGTTGCTTCAAGAAATTGGAATAATCTTCCTTATTGGGCTCTTCTTTTTTTCTTTTTTTTTTATACTTTTATACGCGCTCAAGGGATTACGATTACCCTTTATATGTCTTAACACAGCGCGGGCGTCGGGTGAAAGAAGGATAGGAAAAATGTGTGGCGCGATGTTCTGAGACTAGAAGCTGGTTGAGGGTCAGATTTATCTCCAGGGATGGCGGCTGAAATAATGCGGACAACATTACCATTATTTTTATTTATTTCCTTGTCATATTTATGAGTATACTACTCGCAGTTTACTCAATCACATGTTGTTAGTGTTATGCCTGAACAGCATGTAATAAGTAAACCACCAACTCATTTTATGACAATTTTTAGAATTGTTTTTTAATGGAAAATAAGACAACGGCAGAAATCGAACCTGCGACCACGAGGGTCACATGCGAGCATACAACAATAGCGCCACGGCTGGATCTAAGGTGATGCACGACCAGTGCTGATGATCAGCCTGGCTGGGGGCCCATTTCAAAACTAGCCCAGTGGTTAACGGAGTATCCGGATACCTGGCGACCTCCGGATTAACTAGCCTTATCTATATATGCTAATCTCTGTACAGACGGGCCACAGTTTTTCGCTACTCGTGGGCCTTAGATGAAAAACAAAAAAAGGAGGATAGATGAAAACGGTTCTTCTTCCAAACCGGGCGGCAGCACGGCTCCAAAGCTGTTTGCCGTTTCTCCTGTGATTCGTGTCAAAGAGGAGGCTGTGGCATGTCATGGCCACTCTGCTGATGCAAATCACAACGAGAGAAGTAGTGTGAAGGTAGAAATTCCTATCTTTAGTAGTGGCGGGGTTGTGCCTAATGATCCTTCCTTTACTAATCAGAGCAAACCTCCCAAGGCACGCGCCGAGTTGGGGCCCTCTACAGGGGTACTAGGGTTATGAATAATGATCCTTCCGTCTATGGAGCGGGCTCTCTCACGAGTGCGTTGTAAAGCTTGCGTTTAAGGCCGTCCGAATCAACCAAAAATTTTCCATCCGTGGTGGATTAGGAATCCAGGTCACCCTCGACTATAGCGAAACCTTCTATGAAAGTCGACAGTTTGACCGAAATGGTGTCTTAAGACTGTTTAGATCATATTCTTTTGAGCGAGGAGGAGCTATCCGGCTTATCTTCTGGCTTGGAAGAGGTAGACAATACCGTGGTGGAGGCTGGTATGCCTAATTGTAGTCAAAATGCTGTAGTTAATCCACATTAACCTCCATCAAGGATTCGGCTTCCCTTCTTCTTCGTCTATCCAGGTACGGAGAAGATATCGCCCTGATCAAGGAACCTTGGATGGTTAAATCCATGGTTATAGGACCCAGGACTCGTGGACACTACGTACTGTATGGTTCAGACAAAGGTGAACCTAGATCTTGCATATGGGTTAAAAGTAGCATCAATGTATATTTAGTCCCCGATTTCAGTAATAGAGATATCACCGCAGCCAGACTGTAAACTTCAAAAGGAACCTACTGGCTCGTTTCGGCAAATCTGGGCCATGACTACCTTGGCCCCCTACCCGATAATACACTGGAGAGGCACATCGCGAATGCAGAACGGCAATAGATAAGCCTCATCATTGGTAGTGATGACAACGCTCATCACAGTGTGGGGATGTACTGACATAAATGATTCACCTCTATCTCTTTTTGATTTGATTTTAAGTACCTTATACTAAGTAACGTGGGAAGTGAACCCACATTTGTTAGCCGAAACCGGCAGGAAGTTTTAGATATAACTCTTGTCTCGGATAATATTCATCACATGATTTTGAATTGGAAAGGGAAGGAACTCGTTCTCAGATCATAGATATATTCAATTTAATCTCAATGATGACACTCATAGCCGCTTGGAATTTCGAAATTACCGAAAAGCCGATTGCCCCAAATATAGGACAATACTTAAAGGTCTGCTAAAAGAACTATTAAATCCTCCTTCCAATATATCTGAACTTGACGGTAAAGTTAAGGATCTAACTTTTACTTACTTACTTATCCGGCTCCCGATCCATGGAGGCTCGCTGTCTGACATATTGCTGTGTTCCAGCGGCTGCGCTCCCTTGCACGCTCCCTCCAGTCGTCGAGACCAAGCGCTCTTGCGAGCCAGTGTAGTCGACGCGCTTTGGCTCTTTGAACTAAATCCACATATTGGCATAGCTCGTACAATACTGGAATGAATCTTCTCCTCCATTCGCTCTCTTCGTATTTAGGACCAAATATCCAAAGAATTGTCCTCTCGAAAGTGCCCAGTATCAATTCCGCTTTTTTACTTATCGTCAGCACTCGCCGCAGTAGAGTATAACTAGTAAAATTAGCGTTTTATAAAGCGTGCACCTTCTCTTTCGAGAAAGGAGTTTTGAACCAATTTGTTTGGCCAAACAGAAGTAGCAGCGGTTCGCTAGGGTAATTCTTCGTCGGATTTCCACTAAGGTGTCGTTCGTGGAATTGATATTTGTTCCGAGGTAGGTGAACTCCTTGACTACCTCGAAATTACTGCTACCAACAGTGACGTTTTGACCTAGGCGATGGACAGATGAGGATTTGTTTGTTGATAGCATAGACTTGGTTTTGTCCTCACTTACCTCAAGAACAACGCATTTCGCCTGAACATCAATAGCTGTGAATGCTTCAAGAACAGCTCGCTTGGAGCGACGTGATATCGATGTCGTCCGCATAACCAAGCATGTGGGAAGACCTATTGAAGATGGTGCCTTCCAGGTTAACATCACTCTTGCGTACTATCTGCACCAGGACTATGTTGAAGAATGATATGGCATCTCATTGTCTGAACCCTCTACACGTCTGGAAAAGCTTGGATGAGCTGTTTCCAGTTGCACGTTGCACCGCGTATTTTGTAACGTCATGCGGCATAGCTGGATCAGTTTTTTCGGGATCCCGAGTTCCGACATCGCCAATAGAAGCTCTTGGCGACTATCATATGCGGCCTTGAAGTCCATGAAAAGATGGTGCGTTTCGAATTGAAATTAGTTGGTCTTTTCCAGGATTTACCACAATGTGAAGATTTGGTCTATCGTTGATCTGCCTGGCCGGAAGCCACAATGGTACGTGCCGTTGATAGTGTTGCAGAAAGGTTTCAGACACTCACATAGTACGTTGGATAGCATCTTGTAGGACATATTAAGCAGGGATATGCCTCTGCAGTTTTCGCAGGACATAGGATCGCCTTTTTTGTAGATTGGGCATATTGACCAGTCTTCGGGCATGCTTTCCTACTCCCATACTTGGTTGATGAGCTGGTGCATGCACCCTGCCAGGACATCTCCTCCATACTTGTAGAGGTACGCCATCCGAGCCGGCGGATTTGTTGTTCTTAAGCTTGTGGATGGCTTTCTTAACCTCTTCAGTACTGAACCAGTCCCAGCATCTGCGTTGACTGGTCTCATGCCTCTTTGTTCTCCTGTAGCTTCCTGTTCCCTGTTGCTACATAATCTCCATTAAGCAGTTGCTGGAACTAGTGCTTAAACACGTCTACAATTCCGTGTGCTTCGGTGAATAGGTTCCCTTCGCTGTTTCGAAGAGCTTGCGTACCAGTCCTATAAGCAGATGCCAAATGATTGGCTGTTTGGTAGAACCGGTGGGTGTTAGTGGCGGTGCTAGATTCCTCCAGATACCTGAGCTGAGTGGCTGCGGATGCTACGAGTATTTTCTTTCTTCGCAGGGTTGTTCCTCGTTCCTTCTCTTTTCACGGTACTCCTCTCTTTCTGCTCTTGTTTTCCGTTGCAGCATTTGCATTTGTGCATTTTCCGTCTCCTGCTTCAATACCGCGCATTCATCATCATACCACGGGTTCTTTTTCCTGGGTGGTTGGTTGACTATGGTGTGGTCTTGGCTGTTGCGATACTGGTTCCAATGGTCGTTGACGTTTGTGGCTGGGGGTACGGCAGAGTATCCCGGTCAATTGCTCACTGAAGTATCTGGCTCTTTCAGCTGTGTTATGTGTCTTCGTTTTATTTTCGTTTGAACTTTGTCACAACAAGAAAGTGGTCCGAGTCCACGTTTGCATCTCGGAAGGTTCTTACGTCCAAGTGGTCGATTTGTTTGACGGTTTGACCATCTGGATATCGCTAGGTTGCTGTGAATATCCATCGCCTGGGGAACCTAGAGCTACTTATCACCGTATTAAGAGCTGCAGCAAATTCGATTAATCGGAAGCCGTTATATGTTCTCGTTTTGTGGAGGCTGTGCTTTCCAACCAATCCCCCAAAGATATTTTCTTTCCCGACTGTAGCATTGAAGTCTCCGAGCACGACTTTGACATCATAATTCGGCCAGGATCCGTTCAGGAGGTCGTAAGAATCCTCCTTGTTAGACTCCTCAGCTTCATCTGTAGGGGCGTGTGCACATATTAGGCTGATGTTTTGGAAAGTAGCTTTGATGCGGATCACAGCCAGGCGATCGCTAATCGGCTTAAAATCGATGACTATCGACCTGAGTCGATTTCCCACGACGAATCCACATCCCAACATATGCATTCTTTGATGACAGCTGTAATAAATGTCGCAATCTTTTCTTTTCGTTATTCCTGATCCTATCCATCGTATCTCCTGGATTGCGGTAATGCCTGCTTTGTACCGCGAGAGGACAGATTCAAGTTTTTGAGTAGCAACTGGCGTATAGTGTCCTTACATTCCAGGTGTATACTTGTAGGTTGTAGTCCATTTTCGTTCCGGGTCTGGTTGCCATTTGAGGAGTGTCGTTATCCGAGGATTCTCGCATGTTTTTCATAACAATATTGTTTTTTTTTACTGTGGTCGGGTCGTTAGCCCAACGCACTAACCTCCAATCTGTAGGGCCATGGGTTTAATGTTGCAATTTTTCCTTGATCAACATTCGCACTTACAAGTTTAGCAAGTCATGACATAAAGTCAAAACCAGTATCCGGCGACTACCAACTTGGAGGTAATGTAAGCACTTGATGTGTAGGAAAAGATACAGCTCGAGGCCCCCAGTTCCTACAACATCCAAGGATCTAACTTCAGCCCTTAATAAATACTTAGCTATCTCTTGCCCGCTCGCGAGTGTCGGAAGCCCTTTAATCGAGCTAAACTAAATAGAAAAGTTGGTGACTGGGATTCATATAAAGAATCCCTTAAACTTTATAAAAAGAATCGAGGAAAACAAAGAGATCTTCCTGGGGAGGTCCATCTGTGGCAAAATAGAAGAAACCTCAGAAGCATCGAGGTTAAGAAAAATTCTCTCTACAAATCCATTCATGCCCAGCAGCTTAAAATATGCTGATGGACCAACACTTGCGAAGAATCGCTCAACTTGTTACTGGATACCCATTTTCCAGGTAGCTCTCAAAATGTTAGCTTTACAGACTACACGGCGTCTAATTACAAATCTAACTATCCACAGGGTCTAATTACAAGGGAAAACTGGTATGGGAACTTAATAGCTTTAAACCTTTCAAGGCTGCTGGACCGGACGGTATAATTCCAGTGGAGCTACAGAGGAACTTAGATCTAATTTTACCAATTCTGATTCATCTGTTAAGGTTGTGTTCATACGCACGGCCGGTAAATGCAGACCTATTAGTCTATCGTCTTTCCTTCTAAGAACTCTTGAAAAATTGATTGATATCGACTTACGTAATAGCATCGATACGAGTTTTTTGTCTACGGCACAACATGTGTACTGCAAAGGAATATCGGTAGATACTGCCTTACATAATCTAGTACGAACTATCGAATACTGCCTCCCCCATAAGGAGTATACTATGGTCGCTTTCCTGGACATAGAAGGCGCTTTTAACAATGTTAACGCATCTGCAATCGCAAGTCAAGACTAAAAGTAGATGGATCGCTTGGTGAACTGATTAATCAAATGCTGACTAGCAGGGTTATCAATTCAAAACTGGGCGGTGTCTATGCAAGAAGATTTGTTAGTAGAGGTACGCCGCAAGGCTGTGTTCTATTCTTCTTCCTTCTCTGGAATCTGGTAGCAAATGAGCTGCTGATGGATCTGGAAGCGGAGAGCTACAGAGTGGTTGCTTATGAGGACGATGTTGCCATTGCCGTATCAGGAAAGTACCCTAACGTTCTGAAAGAACTTCTACAAAATGCTTTAAGTAAGCTAATAAACTGGGCAGAAAGGTGTGGCCTAGGAGTCAACCCTAAGAAAACTGAACTTGTCCTATTTCAAGGGAATACAAAATTCCTCACGTAGATCCTCCTACTATCAAAGATATTCCACGAGCTTTCTTAGATGAAGCAAAATACTAGGGTCTTATTTTAGATACAAAATTAAGTTGGATACCCTATATAGAAGAAAGTCAAAAAAGCCACAGTGACACTCTTCTCATGCAAAAAAGCTATAGGTAATAAATGGGACCTTCAACCCGGTATTACTCACTGGCTCTATACTTCGGTAATCAGACCGATTCTTACCTATTTCGTACCCGTTAGTGGATCGCTCTAGAAAAAGATGCAAATCGTGACAAGCTGAGCAAAGTCCAACGATCAGCGTCAGTGTGTATAAGCGGAGCATTAAGAAAAAAACACAACAAACAGACGGCAGCGAGCACAGCCGCCCGACTTAAAGCTTTTTCACAATGGATCAATAATGATATTGGCCATTCTATTATTCTGAACTTGTTCGGATTACTTACAAATCACATTGATTACACCATCCCAAAACTAGAATTCGGCAAAAACTTCCAAGACTTAAGCTTCTAGGAAGATGATGCTATCCATTTATATACTGATGGATCAAAAACTGATTACAGGATTGGTGAAGGTGTGTACTCAAACAGACTAAAATTAAGTCTCTTTTTCCGTCTTCATAATCATTGTAGCGTGTTCCAGGCAGAAATTATGGCAATTAGAGAAGCTCAAGGAAAACGTGATATCAACTACTGATATCCGTATTTTCTCAGATAATCAGCAACTATTAAATCTCTGGAATCGTCCTGTACAAATTCCATAGCTGTTCTCAACTGCTGTTCATCTCTCATGGAGATGGCGGGGCAGATCAATATTCACCTATGTTGGGTGCCAGGGCACAGGGATATTCCAGGAAATTGTAAGGCTGATCAACGTGCCAAAAGTGGAACGACACTACCTTTATTACCTGGAAAGGCAAATATAGGTACACCCATCGCTAAATGTTAGTTAATGCTGAAATAAGATGCTTTAGAAACGACAAACCAAAGATGGAAAAAATACAACTACCTGTCTGACAACAAAACCATTCTGGTCAAAACTTGATCTGAAACGATCCAAGTGTTTGATATCCTTAAGAAGATTGCAAATCAGCTCCGTAATTGGTGTCATAACCGGACACTGCCTCATAGGCAAGCATGCAACGAGGCTTGGCATTTATTCAAACATTCTTTTATTCCCCTTGGGGTTTGGGAACAAAAAAGAATATACCCGAGGTAAGGCATGCATGTCGTAAGAGGCGACTAAAATCCAACTTCCGTATACTGAGAGTGAGAACGTATACATAAATATGCAATGAGTAAAACAAATAGATACATTACCCCAGGTGGCAATCCAGGATCACTGGAAAATCCACCCTCTTCGGAGGTCGGCTCTACGCATTCTGGGAAGAGCCAATTATTGCATTTAATAAATCACTTCTTAAAAAAAGCAAGGCGATCACATCCATCCAAATGGAGTAAGAACGGTAAGAATTCGCCGGTAACGCCAGATCTCGAAACAAATATGGTACATCGTGGTCTTCCACTATTTATTTTTACTTTTGATCAGGCAGAGAAAATAGACGATATTTACAATATTAAAACAATCCTCAATACTGTTGTTAAGATCGAGCCTTTAAGAAAGAGTTCAAGACTGATTCCGCAGTGTAAACACTCTCAAGAATTCAATCACACGCAAGCGTATTGCAAAAAGGAACCTAGGTGTGTAAAGTGCGCCGGAAATCATCTTTTTAAAGACTGCACCTCAGGTTAAATGCCCAAATACCCAAAGGAAGAGACTCAAGATCAATCAACACAACCAGAGCAAACACCAAAAGAGGTAGTGCAAACACATATGGCCAAATAACGGCTAAAAACATACCTCTACAAAAAGATACTGCTGGTGATCCACTCACCAACGTCTTAAACATAATCCTCTCGAAAATTGAGGATTTGATAGGCTAACTAAACTCGAAAACAGTTTTCGGCCAAAACGCCCTGCAAAAAGAAAATAATGATGGAAAGGCTCAAAATAATTACTTGGAATGCCAACGGATTATGGCAAAAACTTGAAGAACTAGAAATGTTTATGCATGAGAAAGATATTGGTATTTGTTTGATATCGGAAACGCATGTCAAGAAACAATCAAATAGTAAGATCAATGAATTTTTAGAATACCACGCAACTCATCCGTCGACCAAAGCAAGAGGTGGGTCATCTTTATTTATAAAAGAATGCATCAAACACACGATAGACCTGAAAATATAGGCTGAATCAATGCAATTAATCGGTGTACAGGTTAGAACTCAGAGTGTTGTACTGAATGTATCTTCCATATACTGTACTGATGTAAAATTAAAAAGAATGATTTTATGAACGTGATAAAGTAACTTATACAAAATGTTATCCTTAGTGGTGACTTTAATGCAAAGCACAGCCTTTGGTGATCTAGAGGTATTTTCCAAAAGGGTGGAATGCTCTACGAAGCGGGAATGAAAAAATTGCGTTTTTCATTCGACTGGCAACCCGACTTACTGATCCATCGAAAATACCTGACCTTATTGACTTTTTTGTGGTCAAATGAATACCCAAAAAAAAAAATTTCCATAACAGAAAGCTTTGATCTTTTCTCAGATCATTCTGTTGTTATTCTCACTATGAGCGAAAATCTTGTTCAACATGAAAAAACAACCCACGCTAACCAATGTGAAAACCAACTGGAAAGGTTTTAGGAAAGATAAGAGGATAACGTTTAATTAAGGATATCACTACAAACGCCTCTCGCACTTGAAGACGCAGTAGATAACAATATCGTACAACAAGTCGCATATAACAACATCCCGTACTAAATAGAAATGCCGAGCTTTAATAACCTAAAATATCTGCAGGAAATAAAATATTAAGTAAAAGAAAAAAACGAAAAACAGGTAAGAAATGGCAACAAACTCGAGCTCCTCAACACAAGGTAAATTTAAATCGCTTGTGTAATTAACTAAAAAATACGATAGGAGAATTCAAAAATTCTGAAGTTGGAAAGTATCTTAAAAGCTGCACAGCAGGAAAACAATAGAACTACTCACTGTGGAAAGCTGTCAAAGTAACGAAGAAACCAAGGCTCCCAGCGCCTCCGATTAAGAATGGTCAAAACGAATGGGTAAAAAGCGAAAAAGAGTAAGCAAACGTTTTCGCGGATTACCAGGAGAACACATTGAAACCTTTTGATGGGCAAGGAATCAACGAAAATTTAAATATACTTTCTAACTCGGGCGAAAATTACATAACAAGAAATAATACCCTTGTCGAATAGTAGAGAAATAAGAAAGCTCCGGGATATGACTTAATTACGACCGAAGTTCTCAAAATGATTCCTCGCAAAGGGTTAATTAATCTTTTTTATATAATAAATGCCACTCTAAGGCTAAAGTACGTTCCGAGCCAATGGAAGGTTGCGGAAGTTATAATGGTTCTCAAACCAGGAAAACCATCACATGATAAGAAATCTTATAGACCCATTTCGCTCCTGCCCGTAATATCTAAGGTCTTTGAAAGAATATTACTTCTGCGCCTGCAGCCAATAATAGAAGACAAGCGCCTAATACCTGAACATTAGTTCCGATTTAGAAGCAAGCATTCGACAATAGACCAAGTGCATAGGATCACTGACACCATTGAGAAAACTCTTGAAGAAAAGAAAAATTGTTCGGCGGTTTCCTAGACGTGTCGCAAGATTTTGATAAGGTGTGGCACGAAGGCCTAAATTTTAAATTAAGACAAATTCCGCCTGACGCACTCTATACGCTTCTAAAAGCATATCTAGTAAATAGACTTTTTAGAATAAGACATGGAAACGATTACTCGGATCTCAAAATTTTTTTTTCTTCGTTGATCTTAGCGATCTAAACAAAATACGCATCTACAGTCTCTTATGCTTCATTAGGAGCTCTAAATGGTTCAACGAATAGGGAGATTATCCAGGATTCATGTGGTATCACAAGGGACCAACTCTGGTCTAAGTGTGTCAACCAACACCAGACATTGCTGCATCGTTGGTAATTGCGACAACGTATTGGGTTGGGTAAGTATTCAGTAAGTTTTGCATTGTAGAATCTAATGTCAACAGTTTTTTGAAGTTGATAAAGATTGAAAGAAAAAGGATTAAGCCTGTTGATTTGGCTTTGGTATGTGTTTTCTATAAATTTGCTGATACCCAAGTAACATCGAAACAACTATTATATGCAAAACTGTTCTTCTGCAGCTCCCAACAAGTTAAATCGAAAGCTATGGCTTTATAAGGTATAATTTCACACCTCAATGTATTTTTATTTTTAATCATGTTCTATTGTGAAGTTTAACAGCTCTTTCAGCTCGTTCAACATTTATTTATTCAAACTTGCTATATAATACCTTTTATGCGATCTATGAACGAGCTTCTTGAATTTTCCGCATCTTAAGGGCCGTTGTACAGATTTCAACTACACAAATGCAATAACAGACTGCATAAGAGCTCTAAAACTAGTGGCGCAAAATTTTAAACGATTTAGTAATATGTTAAATCATTGTTAGTATGATATTAGGTAAAAAATAGGATTTTGCTAGTTTTAACCGAGTTTAGTACCGTATTATCTTCTCAACATTTGACTAACGTCAAAATCAAGAAATGGCTACTTTAATTTTTTAGTATCGTACTAAATCCATACTGCCATCTGATAGTATATCTGCCTCGCACGCGGGGTGCCCAGTTTTGAATCCTGCTCGTGTTCATTTTTTTTTTGTAAATAATGAAGTTAAGTGATTATAAATATAAACATCAAACACTTATTTAGAGCACATGTTGGGTTTTCATCAAAATATAATTAATTTACAATGCATAAACACAATAATAGTGTTCACCAAAATTCAAACCCTACAAATGCTTTGCTATCTGGTTAATTAGCATTTTACTAGTTAGCAAACGGTTTAAAATTTATGAAAAGTTAGTAGGCTACTATGTATTTAGTAAATTGCTATCTAGTATCGTGTTAAGGTCTTAATAATAGGTTGTTTAAAATTTTTCGCCAGCAGCTTGAACTTTAGAAGTAACATACTAACGCATGCGCATTTCGAAATGGCAAAATATTGCATTAAGAGACCAACTACAAATCAGTTGTAGAGCTGAATATAAGTGTGTTCCCGTACTTTTTGCACAAAAATGTGAAGACTGATATTTTTGTAACATTGTGGGTAAAAATCTCTAAGAGCGAAACAAAGTTTCACAAAAGTACGGGAACGCTTTGAACAACAATTTTTGCCATTTTTTAAACGTCAACATAAAAGTGTGTTTTTGAAAATGTTTATTAAATGTTTCTTAAAATAACCAATTTGATATCACAAATTTCAATTTATTGCAGGGATAAGCCCGGGCAGACTATAAATTCCATTATTTTAAACTTTTGTGGCGATACACTTGGCAACTGACTGCAAACGGCTGTAGCTCGTAAAGAAAATCGGTTTATCTTCAAACTTGGTATTTTAACGTTTTAGGGATTGTGTAAAATAAATGTTTGAATCGTTTGTTTAGGTCCACAACTAACGGTACCTGTCATACAATTTTTTCTAAATAATTTCTTTTTAAGTAATTTGTTATTAACGGTACCTGCCATACAACCATTTTTTTTTTAACTTTCTCATATAATGCAAGATAAATTAATAACAAACGACTGTTTTCTTTGACGACTTATTATAAAGTGTCTTTTATTTTCATTCTAATACCTTACAAAAAATCTGTATTCTACGCTTAGAAATAAAATGTAGTCAAAATATAAAGGCCATTGCATTGCAGGCCATTGCACTGCTGATGTAGCAGTAAGCAGGCTATACAAATTAGGTTGGTGTCCGGTTCGGCTGGCCCAACGGGAAATGGTGTGGCGATTACGCTGAGATGTGAACTTATGAAGGTCATTGCATTGCAAGCCATTGCACTGCTGCCATAGCAGGTAGCCTTTCCAACGGCAAACGGTGTGGCGATTATGTTGATGTGTTAATTTGCATACTAAAATTTTCGTAAAAATATTTTTTTGGCTTTTTGAAAAAAAAATATTGTTTTTTTTTTTTTGAAATTCAATATTTGTTTTTAATTTTATATTATCAAATATTTAAAATTCTCATGCCAAGTTTTTTTTAGAAAAAAAATAAAAAAAGAATTGTATATAGAAAATTAAGTAAAAAACGACTTTGAAAATATACTTAGATTCTTCATACCAACCGTGATGTGATCGAACATATGAGCAAGTTCGAGCGATCCAATCGTGCATTTTTTTTAATTTGGTTATTGTCATCTACGTTATTTATATTTTAGATACTATGAAACGGTTCATTCATTCGTTAATAGTATTAGAATATTCATATTTTTGCTTTGTACTACACAACCTAATATAAACAACAAGCTTTCAAAAGTGGTGTTGTAATATTTTCATACCCATGTACTACAGAGCTTCAAGTTACTTTTGCCACTGATAATAGGCTGAATAAGATCAAAAAAGAGCTCTCAAACTCAATGAATTAGCTACATGGGAGCTTGATTTTTGCCATAAATCCACATATAGAGATCCTTTCTAAATAAACAAACTATAAGATTAGCTCTTGAAGTATTATAAGTGCTTTTATATAGCTAAAAATGTTTCTTGGGTAATAACTTTCGAGATAAGATTCTCTTCGCAGCATTACGACTTTTGGGCCCGCGAGCGATTTTAAGTTCCTAATTATTTTGTATGAAGACCAGTTTATAATCATATTTTGCAAACGAACGCAGCGATCACACAATACTTCATAAATCCATATCAGTAATTTTGTTGATTTAAAATATCAACTCGCAATTTACTTAAAACGTTCCAGTTCAGTCGTTCTGAATTGTTGGCTTGTGGAGAATATAGATGTCGAATTCCATACTTACTGAAAAAAGTTTTGAAACTCCTTTGACACAAACTGACAGCCGCTGTCCGAATGAACTATTTGCCGAACATGATATCACTTTTCTTCAACATTGAATAATTTTCACAGAGGTTGCTTTTGTGAGAGCTGTTAAAAACGTAAATTTAGTATAGTGATCTACCACTATGCAAATGTGAACATTACTTAGTTCTTGGATATGACCCAAGAAGGTATATGAACAGTCGTTGTATAGATATTTCGGATAAAATATGGTTTGTGATTGGGAAATGCAATGTAATAGTAGGAGCCTTAAGGTTCACAGTTCTTAACATGTTTGATATCTACCACAATTTTGTTAGTTTTCCCCCTCTTCAGCATTACTGAAACGAACCCTATTATAAATATACTTTCCTGATACGACTAAATCCGGAAAAGCAGCTTGTTCCAGAATGATGTTCTCTCAGCTTGGAATATTGCTCCGAATCAAAATCTTCTGGCTCTTCCCCTATTTTTGTCACTGAAATCACTTCGCACCTTTCTTTAACTTCGGTTATTTTTATTGAAATGCCTTCCAGGTGAGCCCTAAAAATCTGTGAACCTGCTTTGGATAACTGACAATGGGAAAATTCACCATTTCATTGATCTTGACAGATTATTATTCAGTTTCTTGGCCCACTATATATGCAAGACACTTTACTTCATTCAAGCAGAACCTACACTTATCGTGGCTTATGATTAGGTTTGCTCGGAGTAGGTAAGATGCAACTTCTTTCAGGATTCGAATATGAGTTTCAAAATCTTTCGCACAGATACACAATTCGTCTAGGTACACGAACACGTGTATCTCGGGCACGATGGCAAAACTTGATCAAGCGATCTTCTATGTGCGACCTAGGATATGTATCTTTTGCCGTAACGACACTAATTTCCTGAAATCTAAACATAAACTAACTTCGGCGGGCTTCTTTGCTTTCACTTCTGCAAATTTAGAGTCTGAGACTTCTCTGAAGCCTTTGAAGCAAATATTCCCAAAACCATTCATTTGCTTTGCCACTAAGCAATGAATGAAAGTTAGCCGTTAATTGCTCATCCGTGAATCCTGAAGAAATTTGTAAATGATCTAGTTTTAATATAAAATCGCCAACCACGATTTCCTTCTGTCTAAACGACACCTGTCCGGTGCAATAGAATTTAATAAAGACATAGAATAGGAACAGAAGTGAACTAATGTCCGAAATCTTCACCAAACTCAGGAGCACTCTGGGCACCGCACCAATCCATAAATTGCTTCATTTGTTAAAAGATGGGCTCATTTCCACCCGATCGGACAAATCGTCTCTATCTACACCGCCTGAAACTGTATTTTGCCGAGAATGACCTGATAAATCATCATATTCAGACACCTTGTTTTGTGTCTCTATTTCCCCACCTTGAATAACTTGGGAATTATGTTTTGAAGGACTGGCAGCGACATGCACTTACTACAATTAGTAATTAATTAGTTCTCTAGAAAAAATCGACTGAATGCTCCAAAATAAAACGAGTGAAGTGAGTGTTATTAAAGCGACGTAAAAAACTTTCGAATCTAACTTCTGAAACCGATCGAATATTCCCCCTACTACCAAGTAAATCATTCTATTGGTTGTTTTCGCTCGTGCTCTTGAACCCCCTTAAAACGTTCTCATAAGAAATCTAGCTTATGATTAAGTCTAGATAAAGTTCAATTCGTATAGCCAAAACAAAAATTACCAAATTGATCAGTGTTAAACCTCACGATTCAATTCTGAACCTCAAAATAAATTCGAAAATTTTATCAAGTCTAAAACTATAAACTCCTCAAACTAAAATTTAAAATAAATCGAAGAACAAATTTAAAAAAAATAAAAACTTTCGAAATCATCTAGCTTCAATTTGACCTTTTCCAAAAGATAATAAATAATAATAAAAAGAATTAAATTATACAAAAAAATAAATAAACAACAAAAAATAAATAAGCAAAAAAAAATAAATAAACAAAAAAAAATTGTTTTTAATTTCAATATTCCAGAAAATATATTCATCTATTGTTAAAGGGATAAGGAGTGAAATCTAAGAATGAAAACGTCTGAGGATATGAAGCCGCCACGGCCAGCGCGGTGATCCAAAAACAAAAAAATAAAATATGCTAATGGTATGGAAAACTTAAACTATTAAAACTCATGAATTTAAAACCAATTCTTTTTTTCAGAACATCGACCGACAAATTTTAATATTCAGCGAAGGCTCTAAAAGCATCTTACCATCTTAAAAACAAATGTTGGAAGGACCTCTGGCAAGCCACTCGCATACCCGGGTCTTCGTCCAAACATTTTTTTCCAAATCACACTAGTCACCTAGTGTCACACTAGTTCCCATCCACTCTGACTATCTATTTGCTATGCGGTACCGAGTATTTTAATCCGTGTGAGCGGATAACGTGACCAACTTTGATGAAAAGAGATTAAAAAAATATATATAAATTGAACAAAAAATTAAAAAAAAAAGGATTTCAAACTGAATTTGAAGTGGATCAAAAAAACTTAGCCTCACTATTTTACAACTACGGTGTTTAAGTGCCAAGTTGATTTGAATTTACGCTCGGACAATCGAACACAATAAATTAAATTTAATAAATAATAGAAAACAGAATTATTAAAAAATTGTGCTCAAAAAACAGATAAGGAGGTGAGTCGTCAATTGGTAGTAATGTAGCCATTGATTAGCAATAAGATACACGAAAAACGCCCTTGAGACGATCACCCCCAACAATAACCAAGTCGTCAGGAGTGTTGATAATTCTGCGAAGGGACAGTATAGAGAGATACTACATCCCCTTTGTCATCTAGGCAATGGAACGATCGTCGAACCGTCCACGATGATGGTAGGAAATTTATGCGTAAACGAATTGAGAAAACTAATTCAATCTTCGGTGTCATCACTTCGTGATGACAAATTGCACTGAAATACCAAACTTGTAACAAAATAACAAACAGTTGGAAGTACAATTGGAAAATATTCAGTCCCGCCGTTTAACCTTGGAGCGACAGATAGAGTTGCTTGAAAGAAAGTCCAAGGAACAAAATATAACTGTTCACCTGTAAAAACAAAATTGTGTAAGCGCCATAGAAAAAATAAAAACTTTTTGTCTCAAGATGCTACAATCGGAAAATGTTGATAAAATCAGAAGTGTCCCTCAGAGGAAATTGTTACAAATGTTATTGTCGAGATGCAAGGCAAGAATGATGCAATTCAATTGTTAAGAGCCAAAGCAAATATTTTCGGCACAGGTATTTCGATGCATAAAGACTATCCCGTGGCGGCAAGAGAGCGAAGAAAAAGATTTATCAACTTACAAAATGAAATTACTGCAAAAAACAAGGAAATAAAACCACAAATCAAAGGCGAAACATTCAAAGTTAATGAAACCACACTTTATTTCGATAAAAACAACAACCTTTCAAGTGACACTGTGACACTGATTGACGTTTCTGCAGCAACTGATCGGGGATGTTACAGAGGTGACAGCTAATTACACTGCAACTGATAATGCGGGAAACACAATTGTGGTGAGCGGCAACAGTTATGGTTCAAAATCACCAAGGTTGAAAATTTCAAGATTGGTTTTATGACAAAAAAAAAATTGCAAGCTATAATGATGAATCTTAGTTTATACTGTTGCAAAATTTGTATATTAATAAACTTTGACAAGACAGCGCACAGAATTCTATACTTTTTTGTAATATTGCTTTTTAGTGAATATGTTACAGAAAACCATCCATTCGGTGAAGTTTTATTAAGTTTGATAAAATGAACAAAAACAAAACAAAGTACCTGCATAATGTAAGCTTTGTTTAATAACATGGGAAGATTATGTATCTATATTATAAACGGTGATTTTTTAAGAGCTTGGTTTTTGAAAATTCGAAAAAACACAGAAACTTGTAAAAAGTGAATAAAATTTTTATTTGGATCGATAAATCAATTTCTGCCATTTACTTTTTAAAAATAATTTCACTTAAATGTTGCCCGCGGCTACGCTTTAGGTGGTCCATTCTGAAGGTCCAATTTTGGCAAACTTTTCCACACATTTCGGCCGGAATCTCACCAATGACGCGTTCAATGTTGGCTTCCAAGGCAGCAGTCGTGTTTGGCTTGTCCCCATAGACAATAGACTTAACATAGCCCCACAAAAAATAGTCTAACGGGGTCAAATCACATGATCTTGGTGGCCAATTGACTGCGCCAAAACGTGAGATAAACTGCTCACCAAATTCGCCTCTCAATTGATGCATGGTTTCGCGTGCAGTGTGGCATGTGGCACCGTCCTGTTGGAACCACATGTCGACCGAGTTCAATTCTTGCATTTTCGGCAAAAAAATCTGT
This sequence comes from Philhelius pedissequus, assembly GCA_910595825.1. Lineage (NCBI taxonomy): Eukaryota > Metazoa > Arthropoda > Insecta > Diptera > Syrphidae > Philhelius > Philhelius pedissequus. Next base: position 156,077,182 of record OU343161.1, read on the forward strand.
TATCATCGAACGGTACCTTTCTCCATTGACCGTAACCCTGCGGCCTTCATCGTCCTTGAAGAAGTACGGCCCAATGATGCCGCCTGCCCATAAACCGCACCAAACAGTGCATTTTTCGGGATGCATTGGTAGCTGCTGAATTGCCTCTGGCTGCTCTTCACTCCAAATACGGCAATTCTGCTTATTCACGTATCCATTTAGCCAAAAATGAGCCTCGTCGCTGAAACGGACGTAGCTTGCGAAACACATTTTCACACAGAGCACGAATTTTGATAATAAATTTCAATAATTTGCAAACGTTGTTCAGGCGTAAGTCTATTCATGATGAAATGGCAAACAATACTGAATCGAAATTTCAAATGTTCGTGGAATTTGTCATGTGTGATCTGTCAAAAACCAAGTAGCAAAAAAATCACCCGTGCGTTAAATGGACTGGAATATTTGCAGTGCCTACTGTTTAACAGAGTTTTTGCACAAAACGTATGACTGGACTGTATGACATCTTTTCAGAAATTTAATACAATACAGAATAGATAAAATTGTTGTTGCTCGCTGGCGCACAAATAAGTCAGAGTGCTTATATTTTGATTTTTTTTAATTATTGATATTTATCACTATTGTTCGGATGGAGCGTTATTCACCTGATAACTAGAAAAATTCGACTTAGTTGATATTTCGGCGAAATTCCCAGTTAGACTGAATAATTGGTTTTGATGACTGAACGATCACGAGTGAGAGCGATAAATTTTATTTCTTTTAACAAAGGATTTTGGAGGCTTAAGATAATATAGCTGAGGAAATTATCTCTACCACATTAACCAAAAATGAAAGCTCCAGCTTTTTCAATAGCCAAAATATTACACACCACAAAATCAACACCGAAACCAAAAACAAACAAAAATGCAAACTAGACAAATTGAAGAAAGCTTTAATATATAAAATGGGTCTCAAATTTAATAATAAATGGTTTGTCAACAAGACTGACGTCATCTTCCCCGACGTCATCAAATGGCTGTTGTCATTGGGGCAAAAATTCGCAAGGCCAATAACAAAACCAAATTTACCTCTCTTTAAAATCATAGCGGATGGAGAAGAAATGATAAAGACTTTGGAACAGGGTGACCATGAAAATGCACGTGCCAACTTCACACAAATTCTGCAAAATTTTATTCGGTGTTCTGCACCTTCTTCGTTCGATAAATTTATCAACCAAATATCTAGAGATGCATTAAGATTTTTGAAAAACCACAAAGAGATTTACATCGTTAATGCAGACAAAGGAAACGTTACGGTAGCCATTTATAAAAATGAGTATATCGAAAAGATGAGAGATTTGATGGCAGATAGTAGTACCTATAGAGTTCTTAGGCGCAATCCTACTCTTACACTCCAAAATACGAATAACGGTTTTGCTAAGACTCTGTTTAACGAAAACATTATAAACGAGTATGAAAAGAAACGAATAATAACGTACACCGCCACCTCGAATATACGGACTACCGAAAATCCATAAGGAAAATATGCCTTTAAGACCTATTTGTGCCTCAACCTCTGTTCCATGCTACGAATTGTCGAAATTTATGGTAAAGATTCTTAAGAAATTGCCGGAACATTCAAAATTCAATGTCAACAATGCGAAACATTTTATTGAAGTTGTTTCACCATTGACCGTAGAAGATGACGAGATTCTAGTATCTTTTGATGTTGTTTCCTTGTTTACGAATGTTCCTGTACATATGATATTGGAAATAGTTGAGAAAAAGTGGAATGATATAAGACAGCATACTCAGATAAGAAAGTCTCTGTTCATGGACATACTCCGTATCTGCATCATTGATAATAACTACGTACAATTTGAAACAAATATATATCAGCAAAAACAAGGTGTCCCTATGAGTAGCCCTATCTCACCAATAATCGCGGATATTGCAATGGAAGTTTTATTAGAAGAATTCATTAGTAAACTGACCACAAAACCAAAAATCATTACCAAATATGTTGATGACTTATTCGCCATCATAAAATCGGATAATATCGAAATCATACTTGGCGCTTTAAATTCTTTTCATCGTCGTATCCAATTTACGGTTGAGTTGGAGAAGAAAGGAGAACTACCTTACCTCGATGTAAAAGTTGTAAGACACAACGGGAAATTGATTTTCGATTGGTTTAAGAAACCTACTTCCTCTGGTAGACTTATAAATTTTCACTCCAAACAACCAAAACAGGTTATATTTAACACCGCACAAAATTTCATCAACAGAGTCCTTGACTATAGTAATATTATATTTCGCCAAAAAAATCTAAATATTATTAGGGACACCCTGTGTTCCAATTCCTTCCCCGCACATGTCATCAGCAGTTTGATAAGCAATTATCGTAACAAGAACAGTGCTACTCACGAAAATGACCCTCCTCCCCTTGTTGTATATCGGAGTGCATTATATATCCCATCCCTTTCCACTCGTATGTAAGCTGCAAATATTCGCAACAAAGAGATGACGAGAATAGCTTTTAGATCTGCTAATAACCTAAAAAATTTGTTGTTCACCAATACAAAGGGGAGGATTGATAAGCTAGATAAGTCTGACGTTGTCTATAGGATCAATTGTTTGGGGGGAAAAGGTACTGGTTGATCATCTTTGTATGTAGCTACATCCAAACAAAAGCTTCGCAATCGCCTTTCAGGCCACCGCTCTGATATAAACAACCGGGGATCTCAGAAAACTGCACTTGCGCTTCACTGTATAGAGGAAGAGCACACACCTGACTTGGATAATGTAAGAATATTGGAGATCGAGAGACACCATAATAAAATAATGTTGCTGGAAATGCTGCATATCAACAACACAGAGAGTGCAATCAACAGAAGATCTGATTGTGATAGTCTCAGTATTATATATAACCAGCTGATAAACAAAAAATAAAAACAGTAGACACAAAAAGAAAACTACGGACAGTAGTGTTTAAAATGGTTATTAAATAAATCTGATTTTGTGAAAAGTTTTATTGATAATTTTGATAATTCTTTTATCTATATTGTGGAAATGTGATGTACATTAAGTCTATAAACTAATTGTTGTTTTTAGTGTAATTGACTTTTGTATAATAGTTTTATACAAGAAATTAACATTGTTATATTTTTCCAACAATAAAAAGTCCTGATGAAGAGTGTATTCATGCTCGAAACGTCGCTTACTTTTTAACACCGTCTTTTATTGACGTGGAGCCTGCATAAAAAACATCTATTTACCAAACCATCATACGCCGATCTACTAAGAAGGAATATAGAAATTGCCCCTGTATTAGTGAAACCCAAAGAGAGTCAAGACTTTGACGTTACCAAGTCTGATATTAAGAAGAAGGTAGACCGCTCAGCCCTTTCAATAAAAGTAAACAACATGATTGAGAGGAAAAATGGTTCGATTGCTATTTGTTGTGACAGTGAAGATGGTATACAAAAAATTGGCGATGAAATAAAAAAAATTAGTGATAAATATGAAGTGTATATGCCAGTTATGAAAATGATTTTAGTGAGTGCTATGTGCGATAATATAAGCACCGATGTTATAGAAGAAGCAATTAAGAACCAAAAAAATATAGTGTTCAGTACTCTTAAATGTGCTAAGGTGTACAAATCGTTAAAAAATAATAATTATTATAATGCAATCTTATATGTTAATACAAAAGCATTTCACGAAATCATGATGGTAAAAAAAATACATATTAAATATGACAGATGTGTTGTGTATGAGAAAATTGGTGTCCATCGTTGCTCCTAATGTCTAGGGTATAATCATAAACATGTTGACTGTACAAGTGATAAAATTTTTTTGAAATGTGGAGAAAAAGATCATGAAATTAAAGATTGTAAAAATGAAGTTCGATGTGTTAATTGTTTGAGACTTAAGAATAAAGCTAATCTACCGGATATGGATATAAAACATGATGTGCGTAGTTTAGAGTGACCAATCTATAGAAGGCAATTGTTCAATGAGCGCAGTAAAATAAATTATTAGCCATTATCAGAATTGAAGTGTTTTAGTTTAAATATCGAGGGCCTATTGAACAATTTCGATGAATTAGAGTCTTTGGTATACGACAATGAGTTCGATTTTATATGTGCCGCTGAAACTCATACTACAGAATTTGTCGAAGATATGTAAATCGAACTAAGAGATTTTCAATTAATCAGATACGATTCTCTATCTCCACATACGGGTGAAGTAACTTTTTATATTAAAGATTAATTATTTTGATATTTTAAAATAATGAAAAATTTCGCCTTTGAAAAACAAATTTGGTTTCTTTTGGTAAAAGTGAATACATTTAATTTAACATATATTCTTGGAGGAATTTATAGATCACCTAGTTACTCGGCAACGATTTTCTTGAACCAATTTTCCAACTGGTTAAATATGCTGAGCTGTGATATTAATGGGTGATAAAAATATAAATTTATTAAGTGACAATTCATTTTAAAATCAAATAAGTGCAATATTAAGTGGCAACTCATATACCCAACTGATTTAAGAACCGACGGGAATTACGAAGAATTCCAAAAGTCTAATTGACTAGGTAATGACAAATAGCCCGGAGAGAGTTGAAGCAAAGTCTGATAGTAATCTAAAAATTAGTGACCATGAATCTGTGATAATTAGAATAAGTACATTGTGCAATAGACAAAAACATTATAAGAACATATGTGTCTTTAAATATAACTTAGATCGTTTTGTCTCTAAACTGCGTAGCTGTGATTTTTCTGTACCTGATAGCAATATATCCGTGGACGACTTAACTTACAAGTTTTCTGATAACATTTAAAAATCTGTTGATTGCTTAAAAACATATTATTTACATAAAAATAATATTTATAACCCTTGGTTTAATGAGCGGCTAAGATTACTTAAAAACGAAAGTGTCCAAATATGAAAAAGCTAAATTTTCTTGTCTTGTGATTGATTGGGAAAACTATAAAATTTGTAGAAACAGATATAAGTAATCTCTTAATTGTGCGAAAAACGAGTATATTAAAAGGAAAATAGAAATTTGTAATGATCAGAAAACGATGTGGAGAACTTTAAAGCGACTAGTTATAAAGGAAAGTAAAAAAGCATTAGTGAAGTTGAATTAAGAGGAAAACGTTATAACAATGGTCTAGATATGTCAAATGTGTTAAACTCATTCTTTGTCGATAGTATAGATGAAATACGAAGTGATATTCCTAAGAAACCTTATATAAATTCAATACGCAACTTTTATTATTAAGATTTTAAATTTAAAGAAATAAATAAAGGTGATTTGAAAACTATTTTAAAATCGATGAATAATAAAAAAGATACAAATGGAATAAGTGTTAATATGTATTTGGATGCCTTTGATTTATGTGGTGATATGTTATTGAAAATTGTGAATGTATCTTTAACGAGTGGATTATTTCCAAATTACTGTAAGGAGTCCCTGATTGTTCCAATCCCTAAAATAAAAAACTCAAATAAAGTGGAAGACTCCAGACCGGTCAATATGATGAACCTAGAGAGCAAAGTTATCGAAAAGATTGTGTATAATCAATTACAAAATTATTTAGACCTTATATCGTGTTATCAATCTGGCTTTAGAAAAAATCATAACTGTGAATCCCTTCTTAATCTAGTCATTACTAAGTGAAAAATTGAGATTCATCACAAAAAAGTGGTAGTGGAAGTGTTTTTAGATCTAAAACGAGCTTTTGAGACAGTCGACAAATTCATATTGTTAGAAAAATTGAAAATGTATGGTGTAAAAAACACAGACCTTGAATGGTTCAAATCATACTTAAACAATATAACTCGAAGAACTAAAATAAACGAAAATACCTCAGACCCTGTTTCTGTACTTCACGGTGTGCCTCGAGGTTCATTACTTGGTGTTTTGCTGTTTCTTGTATATATAAATGACATAAAGAATGCTGTTCGTTTTTCAAACATTGTGCTGTTTGCTGATGATGCTTTATTGTATATATCTGGTGATAATGTTAATGAGTGTATAGATAATATAAATTTTGATTTAAAAATCTTACAAGATTGGTTCGACAGTAATATGTTAAAGTTAAATATAAATAAAACTAAAGCTATGATACTGAATGGCAGTACCAATAGAAGAATAAGTATATCTGATCAAACTATTGAGACAGTTAATGAAATTAAATACTTAGGTGTTATTATTGATAGTAATTTAAGTCTCGATGCTCATTTAAACTATCTATGTAAAAAGATTTCAAAATAATGTACCTTTTTACTAGAATCAGGAAAAAAATGAGAACAAATACATCAGTTAAAGTTTACAACATAATAATAAAACCTCACTTTGAATATTGTGCAAGTATTTTGTTTATGTGTAATAATCAAATGATTAATGGACTTCAAAAACTACAGAATAGTGCCATGAGATCTGTATTATTGTGCAATTGGTTTACTCCAAAAAATGAAATGTTGTTAAAATTGTCTTGGATTAGTGTAAACCAAAGAATTACGTTTAATGCTATTGTGTTTGTGTTTAAAATAAAATTCAATTTACTTCGAAATTATTTAAATGAATATATAATATATGTTAGTGTTGTACAACCATTTACGGTACGCAATTCTAGAGATTTTAGGTTGCCTATGTATAGGAACACAAAATATGGTACTGCACAGAGGATTTAATTTATATAACTGTTTTTTTTTTCTTTTATAATCTACACGCTCAAGGGATTATTAATACCTTTTAAATGTTTCAACACAGCGCGGGCGCGAGGGTAAGGTTAAGGAGAAAAACAATGATAGGAAAGATGTGTGGCGCGATATTCGGAGACTGTAGGTGGTTGTTGTCTCAGATTTTATCTCCAGGGATGGCGACTGAATTATAATTCGCATTATTTTTTTATTCTTTGTCATATTTTATCGGTATACTATTTTTACTCAATCCCATATTGTTAGTTCTATGCCTAAACATCATGTAATGAGTAAACCAACCAAATGATTTAAAAATAGAAAACAATTTAAAAACTTTCAAACAAAAATGAATATCTTATGTAAAATGCAAGACTGGATCGTACGAACTTGCTCTTGTAGCTAACAACTTCAGTGTAAAGTAGTAGCTAACCACTGAAGTTGTTAGTAGGTATAGGTAGTCTAGTTTAGTTATCCTGTGCAGGTTTAAAGCCGAAGTAGGTATGATTACCTTGATTCTTAGTATAATGAATTATCGAATGCATATGATTAAAGGAATGGTGACATAGGTACCATCCTACAAATGTATATTTAAAAAGATTTTAATTATGTAAATTAGGAGGGTAATGTGTACCTACCTACATAGATGGCGCCTAGGTATGTAAATATATGTACATATTTATGTATATATTATACATGCCTATGTATAATAATGAAAGTGAATGGTGTATAGGTGGGTGAAAATCGTGTTTAAACTGATAAAAAGTGCTAAAACAATCAGAATTAGTTTGGCGACCTAGGTCTACTCAGATATAAAATTTGACAGGAATCCAATGAACAGTTACCAAAAAAGCCAAAAATTAAAAAAAAAACGTTATATTAAAAGTACCGTTAATAGACTTTTCCCGTAAACTTGATTCATATCAAATGATAGCTATTGCCAACAAAAAAATTCTCAAACATTTTTATCAAAATCATTGGAGCCGTTTTCGAGAAAATAAGATTTTTCTTCAAGGTCATATGGCAGGTGCCGTTATTTTTAGGCCTAAAAATAAAATTTTAATTTCCCCTCTGAGGAATGCCAAAATAATCACAAATACCAAATTTGAAGGTAATCGCTTAAGCCGTTTAGGCTGTAGCCCGTTATACATACAGACGGACAGACTGACAGACAGACTTTTTTGCCGATCACTTTTTTAGGCTTCTATATTATCGTAATGTCATGTTTGATTGTTAGAATTTTTTTTTTTTACGAATGCATAACTTGCCTTATAGTACCTATAATTGCAAGTGAAATTAGATTTATTTAGTTAAGAAAATTTATAAAATTGTAATGTATTTTTACATGTCAGTTTTCCGCCAAATAAATGAAATGAAAAAAAATTGGGTTTCGTTTAGGAACTGCGTATGTAAGAGGCTGGTGGTCAGTCTGTATTTCAATGTTAGTAACACCGTATAGGTAATTTCGCAAATTTTTTAATGCGTAAACTATGACGAAGGTTATAGGTTTACCTTCTTGGGATAGGGCTGCTCCTATAGCGTCGTCTGATGCGTCTGTAGTGAGGGTAAACTTCTTTTTGAAGTCAGGTTGTCAGTTCGGTTTCGAAGATCAAGTGATATTTGAAAGCTTGGAAAGCTTCTTTAGCTGATGAATTTTGTTGATGTTTTTTTTTTGCTATGTCGTTTGATCGTTTTCACTTTGTAAGTATTTTGTAAGAGGTTTAGAAATTTTAGCGTTCTTTCTAAATTTCCTGTAGTACCCTATCATACCTAGGAAAGATCTTAGTTGCCTCAGAGTTTTCGGTTCTGGGTATTCCTTTATAGTCCTAACTTTTTCAGGGTTAGTTTTTATTATATTGAATGCTACTACATTCCCTAAAAAATCAACTTTTTCTGAAAAAAACAAAGATCTCTCTAGAGAAATTTTCATATTCGCCCTTTCAGAATTCGAATTTCCTCATTTATATGTTGTTTATAAGTTGTCGATACACACGTGACAAAATTTTCCTATTAAAGGTCGTAAGATGTCATCCATCTCTCTTTGGAATATTATATATAGTATATTCGTATTTACCGTTATTGATAGAAAAACTAGTTTTTTCTATATCGCTTTGTTTCATCTTTATCTGGTGAAATCCAGATTCAAGATCTATCGTTGTAAAGTATCTTACTTTACCCAAATTACTTAGAATAACGTTTGTATACCGAATTGGATATTTGTCAGAGATCGTATTCTCATTGAGTTTTTTTTTGTTTTGAATGACTAATCTGTTCTTTATTGAACCGTCTTCATTAATTCCCTTTTTCGGTACTACCCAAAAGTGGAGAATTATATGGACTTTTAGAAAGGCGTATAATTCCTTCTTTAAGCATTTTACTGAATTCTTTATTGACAAAGTCGTTTGCGCTGAGAGGGTACGGATAGTTTTTGCCATACAGGTTTTTCGCTTACTGTGCGGATTTCCGCTAAGACGCCTGTCCTGAATGGTAGATTGGTATTAATACCGCCATGTTCTCTCTTTATTTTATCTACAATTTCCTTTACTATTTCATCTATACTTTGGGTATAATGGAGGCTTTGCGTATTGTTAAAGTGTATGATTTCTTTTCTGTTTTTATAATACAACATACTTTTTTCGAAATCTAGTCTTGGGTTTACGGAATTTAATAGGTTGGCTCCTAAGAGAGCTTCGTACCCTAGATCTTTTAAAACATAAAACATAGCTTGTGTATCGAATATGAAAACATCATGGTATGATTCGATTATAACTTCACTATTTAGCGTAAACGCGAGTTTCTTAATAACTAAATTTTTTTCATTTTGAAATATACCCTGCCTGCAGTAATTATTGGTTGTACCGGTATCCATGAGGATTTTAATTTCTTTGTTTTGGATTACTCTCCTTATGTGAGGTAATCCTCGGCTTGATCTAAAAAATTACTGTCTTTATTTAAATTGTTAACTCTTTCGGTTTTTACAGGAGGTTGTTGACTACTATGTTGAACATTTTCTCTCTCACGTTTGAAAACAGGTCTAGATTGAATGTTATAAGTGTTGTAGTTAGATTTTTCCAACTATCATTATTGTTTTGTGCATAATCCCTTGCAGGACTATGTTGTTGATGTATTTGTTTAAAGCGATTTAATTCGTGCGTTGTGGTAGGTCGATTAGCAGAGCTACTGAGAACCATTGGTTCGAAACGCTGCGGCAATTGCCTATAGTCATTTCTATTTTGACGTTGTGATGCTGGGTTGTGATTATTCCGTGTAGGAAACCACAGGAAATTTGATATGTGCAGTAAATTGAAGAGCGAAACTTGCTCACGTGTTTTTGCTTTCCAATTCCTGAGCCTTGGCAAGAGCATTTGGCAAATCTTGTGGATTTAGAGAAAATAAGATATTAGCCAGTTGGTCATTCAAACATGTGAATACACGCAGTGCGTTTCTGCGATGTATGTTATTTAATTCCAGCGTGACTGGCAAATTAGATCCGTGTGTCATTATGGTTTTATTTATTAATAGTTAGTTTTTTGTGCACCATGTTGTATTATTGTATAAGGGACATTGATCCTTGTCGAAGGACACTCAATTCTTGCTCTATAACATGTGCAGGACGTTATCCGCATAAGCAAAATCGAGACGTGCTATTATTGCTTCAAAATTAAGAACCGTTCCGTGATTGGTCAATACGTCGTTAGCGTGGTGTGTGATTTTGTTTCGAAAAATTGGTAATGCAGCAAAATATTTTCTGCTACCTATATCGAATAAGGAAATGGAATTGTGAGCAGCTTCTCGCCAACTCACATAGGCTGTTTGAATTCCAGAGAATTCAGGAAGTGATTTGATCACGTCAAGTATTTCATTACAGTTAATCGCAGGATCGATTTGCTGCATCAAATACTCCGTAATAGAGCTACTTATCCCCATTGATGAGATGAGGTTCTGTAATTTATTTATTTCATTTTGGTATTTATTTTCCTGGTCTTGGAAGGATCTTTGAATTGATTCGTTATTGCGTGCTTAACGCTTCGCTATAACTAAAAACCATTTTTGTTTCGTTTTCGGAATCTGAGTCTACAGAATTTGAATTTGTAAAATTATTTTTATACGGCTTATAATCCCTAATTTTTGTTTTTTTTACTCTATCCATGAAACACTTATACACTCTTATACTTTTACATAAATGATTTAACAAAAAAAAAATATTGTTACAATTATTTTCACTTTTCAAAATCTTGGTTGCAATATAAAAGAATAATATTTAATGTGTTTTTTTTCTTTTGAAAATCCTAGTTTCAATATAAAGAAATATTATTTCAAAATCTTGGTTGCAATATAAAAGAATAATATTTAATGTATGTTTTTCTTTTCAAAATCTTAATTTTAATATAAAAGAATAATATTTAATGTATATAAATAGTCACTTATTCTTACTAAAAAACGTGTCCTTCTCGATGCTTTATACTTTTTGATTTCTTCATTTGGGGATCAGGATACTGTCTTTACAACACTTAATAAGAACTTTCTTGCGATGCGGGATACTTTTTGATCTTTGCGTTTAAGGATGAGGACACTTTCTTTATCACACTTTTTAAAAAATTTGTCCTTTTGCCGGATAGTTTTCGATTTTTCCGTTTAGGGATCAGTCTTTATTACACTTTCTCTTGTCTTTGGTAAGATAATTTGGTTGTGAATTTTGGCTCGAATTTACTTTGTTTTTTTTTTCAATTACGTTAGCACTAGGGCATCCCGGTTGAGTCCCCAATTAAATAATTCTTTTTAGCTTTTTCTTTTAACTTTATTTAAAATTCAAACTTAAAGATAATTTCACATACGTATATCTATCTTAAAAATTATAACTATCCCGAATGAATCGCTGATATGGAATGCGTGACATGCTGCTTTCGAGTGGTGGTTTTATCTAGTCTATTGTTGATGTAGATGTAGTTGTTGCACAAGATGATGTGTCCGAAGATCGGAACGACGCGACGCACTTGATGTGTGTTTACTTTGACCCAAGAATGTGAACGACCTACTTGATGTGTTTAGGATACGAATTCCGTTGCTCTGGTTGCATAAACAAAAGTTGGTTTAATCAGTTATCGCCGACTATAGTTTCTTATTTTAAGTACCCGAATGGATAATGGGCATTGTGTGGATGTATATCGTAAATCAACTGAATACTGTGGTCCCTTTTGAGTAGGGTTGATTGTGTTGCCTTAACTTTCATCCCACGGCGGAAAACCCGGATAAACCTCAGAAACCAGATAATTTTATCTCCGCAGAAATGAACTGTCAGTTTGTATGGGAACAATATTCCGCAAAGTATATAAATTTATCTCACGAATTTGATGTATAAAGCGTAGAAATAAACCTTATAAAGTTAGTTCAATGAACTGCTAATTGTTTCCTACATTTACGCAAGTATTTTTAAGGGGGTGTTCATTCAACGTCCAGGGGAAAGATATTTCATTCTGCAATGCGGAAAATTATCTCGTTGCATGAATACCCTTAAAATTGTGGCTGAACTTATCTTTAGGGGAGCACGAATTTTAACACGCGGATACTTTTATACGGTAGATTTATGCTTAAAAACTTAAATAAAACAATTTTAAAGTGAGGAAACTTTTATTTCTATTTTTAATTAATTTTTAAAGTTTTTATTTTTCATACAAAATGTATGCAAATGATGACTACCGACAACTTTTTTTTTTGTGTGGACAGTTGTTTAACAATCCACAGATGACTGTATGGAACTTCGGTATGGTAAGTGTTGTGGTATGTGCATTTTTCTTGGGATAATAACTTCTTTATAAATTGATTTCAAACTATGTACTATTGTGGTTTCGTTTCATGTCAAATCCTAAAAAAACTTTGCATACACCCAACCTTGACCCCAACCCAAATTCTATAATTGGCAGACAGAGGGGTTGCAGGGGGGCAGAATGCTCCTTACCCGCCGAGCTTTTTGTACACTGTGAACTTAATTACAGAAAAACTTCACGCAAGTAGGTTTTTATCTATACATACGTTTTGTTTTGTTTTTTTTTTTTAATTTGCAATTGGTTTTTACTGATGTCGATTTCGTTTCAACAAAAACATCGACTTGCCGTCTATCCGCCGTCAATTTTTTTCTGAAAATCAAATTCGTTTCAAAATAAAACCAATATTTTTCTGAAAAAACAGATCCGTATTGAATCTCTTTTTGGAGACGGATTCAAAACGGATTTGTGCAGATTCGTACACACACTGTGAATTAATTTTTATTTTGTGGCAGTGTACAGAAAAAGTAAATTAATACATTAAAAAATAAAAAAAATTGTTAAAAACTTCTTGGAAACAAATATTAAAAAAGTGCAAGTGGGTTTAGGAACTCCCCCGCGTCGGAATCGGGAAATTAAAACGAAATAATGATGTTTTAACGAATTGAAGATTTGTTTTTTTTTTTAGAGCTGCCAAGCAACACACACAGTCCCAAAAAGAGATTCGGTCCGTAATCGTTCTTTTCAAAGCCAAAAAGTATTGGTTTTAGTAGCGAATCCTAATTATTGAAACGAAATCGACATGAGAGTAAATGGGTAGGTACATATGTATTTTAAAAGTGATGCATAACTACTTTTCGAAAAATATGTTATTTCATTTAGTTAAATATTTTCACGCAAGTTTTATTATTAAAAAAAAACTACACCTGTACTTTTAATCCAAAAAATGTTTCCATTAAAATTTCCCCAAAAAAAGTACCTAGGTACAAAAAAAAACTTATCAGACCACTACCAGAGGGAAGTATTAACAAGAACTGTCAAAACAGTTTTTCGTTGCCGCGAATTTTTTATATTATGTATTAATATTGTAAAATTTTAAAATATGTTAAAAACAGAAGAACCTATATTTTCATATTAAAACCGTTTTAATTATTATCTTTAATAATTAATCTACCGAATATAAGTATCCGTGTGTTGAAATACCTTCTAATTTAAAGACAAATTGAACAAAAGTGTTGTAGTAAAAAGGCCAAAATTGAAAATTAAATCATTTTTTAATCATATTTAACAGTGTTTCCTCACCGTAATATTTTAAAGCTGTTCTATAGAGACCCATAGATCACTGTAAAAAAAATCAAAGCTCTACGCGTGCTCCCCAAATGGAAAGTCGCCCCAAAATAGTTATATATATTGTTTTTAAGCATAAATTTACAGAATAAAAGTATCCGCGTGTTAAAATTCGTGCTCCCCTAAAGGAAAGTTCAGCCAATTCCGTAATCACTAAATTATAAAATAAGCCAAAACAAACTTAATTCAAACAATATTTGCACCATTTATACATATTTTTGTTTTTAAATTAAAACTTTGATACAAAACTAATATGTATGTATGCAAAAATATAGTATTAGCACCTACATAATTATATTCGACTTGATAGGTTTATTAACATAGAAATAGCTACAGCTATAGAAATATAAATTTAAGATGTGTATTATGAATACATATATAAGCATATATTTTATACATTATTTTATTTCGTACGATTATAGTTGTGTACGGGGATAATTTGACACACATAATAATAACATAATCTAAGAACTTTTTTGTAATTTTTAACCTTGACAGGCCAGCGGGGCGACTTTTCCTTTTAGTGCTGATCATATTGCCGATGCTTGTAATTTTAAATCAAAATCTTTTATATTTGTTGAGTTTGTTTCTTGTAGGGGTGCACAAGCTAAGAATTAATTCAGCTATTTTCATGTAATATTCTTATGTAATTAGAGAAAACCAACGAACAAACTAACAACTACGATTACTTTGAAGAAATACACGCATTCTTTATCCAATTTAATTTTTGAAAAGAAAAATACACCACTTCAATAAACTGCTTGATACCACAGCACATAAACTAATAACCACAAATAAGCCATACTAAGTCGGATACCTTCGTACGTTTCACCCCCAAAGACCATTTATTTACATTCATGGATTTTTAGCTTTGAAACTCCATGAATAGATGGAAAATCGAAAAACAAAACAAAAACAAATTACTGTGTTGGCTAAGTGTCACTGATCTCTATAATACACTAGATAATGGGGGCGTTCGGTAGCGCAGAGTTTTGCTGTGCAATACGTTCGTTATTGGCCTCGTTCGGTGCGCGGCTGATAGGCTATCCAAGATACCTTTGTAGCGGGGATATTTTCGAACGATTCAGGTAGCTTTCTCGTTATGTCAGTTGTATTGCATACACATCTGAAGTTTTGAATCAGCTGTTCCTTACATTTCCAACCGAATCTCAACGAATCCAATAATTTTTGGGTAGCTTGAGATTTGTGTTTGACAACATATGTTTAGTTCATCAGCCGTTTTTTTCCTTAGGCGTTACAACAACACCAAGCAATCCAGATCGGTTAGGTTGCGCCACCGAACGAGGCCATTGTTGTAATACGTGTTAAATATCTGTCAATTAACAGCCGACGACCATACAACGAACAAAACATATGATTTCCAAATCGAACCCAAGCTAGCGCTAAATTTCTGGTATACTTAGGTAGCGTAGTGCAAAGCTGACTACGAAATCAGCTGTCTTTTCAATTGTTGTTTCTGAACTTTAATTACGTACCTAATACATCATCTTCTTCTTCTGAATCGGTTGAAACATTTGTGGTTCTTACTTCCTGATTCATTTTTAATTTATATTATTATTATTATTATTATGAATTCTTTATTTAACCAAAACTTTAAATATACCTATTCTAAAAATAATTTTAAGAACATTAGCATGGCAAAAAATATTTGCCGTCTGCCTGAAATTGACATTTATTGAGTATAAAAAAATAAAGAAGAAAGTTTAAGATTATAATAAGCTTAAAGTAAATATATATAAATAATACAGGGATAGATAAATATACATACATAAATTTAAAATTTTGAATTTACTCTAAAAAACTGTTTCGGTAATCTAAGGCATGATCAATAAAACTGATAAGGACCTTCCAACCGCACTCTCCGTTTAAAATTTGTTTCGCTTCCTCGTTGTTTAAAAAGCTCTTTGAGAAATAAAGTCTTCGAAGTTCTTGCAGAATAGGACAAACGGCTAAAAAATGGTTGACATCTTCGATTTCATTTCGATTGCAAAGGTTACACCTGGGATTATCATTTCTGTGGGGTTTATAATTCAAATTTAGCATCTCAGTCCTTGCCTTAAACAAAGTACTTATTTGATTTGCAGAGAGTTTACTATTAAAGTAATTGTTTACAACCAGAGTGTGATTAAGTTGCTTATAGACCAATCTGCTTGGAGAGGTTTGAGCCCTATTCAAAAACTTGAGATACAGTGAATCATCGACGATTGCAATACAATCATAAAACCTACCTTTCCAACTAGCAAGGGAAGTTGCACTAAGGTTTAGATTAAATCCGTGTGCAATAGCTATCTCCTGCCATTCTTTGAAAGGAGACAAATTCCTTCGGAATGCAAAATCCATCATTTGCTTATGAAGGTTTTCACTTGACCTTTGCATTACCTTTATTATATAGTCGGCATTATATTTAAGATTTTTAAGATAAATTGGAGGGATACCTGATTCCACATGTATGGCATAATTTGGTGTAGCATTTGGAAGTTTAAAAATTCGTTTAAAAAAGAAGCGTTGCACGCTCTCAAATTCATCGAGATCTTGGTAACCAAAAACTTGACTGGCATAGCATAAGCACGAGTTTATAGTGGCTTCAAAGACTCTAAATTTAGCTGAGATGCCTATGTATTTGTTGCAGAAGATTTTGTTCCATATAAGATTTATTGCAGTTTTTGCCGACAAGCATTTATCTTTAACATGAGGACGGAAATCTAGATTGCTACGAAAAAGAACACCTAAATATTTAAATTGGTTAACCACCTCTATAGGTTCACGCTCCAGAAACCATGTTTCTCGCGGGCTTCTCCTTCGACGGGTACTTTCAAAAATCATAATTTTCGACTTCGCGGTGTTTATATTCAGGTCCCATTTCTCACAAAAGCTTTTGAGTCTATTAATTTGTAATTGTAATGTGATAGGGTTGTCCGACAAAACGACAAGGTCGTCCGCATAAAGTAGAACCTTAATAAGAAGATTCCCAAATCGAACACCCCCAGGCAAATTACGCGAGATATCATCAATGAAAAGGGCGAACATAATCGGGCTTAAGGGACAACCTTGGGGCACACCGCTATTGGTACTAAAGAAGCTGGACATTGCACTCCCATTTGCCACAGCGGCGCAAGTATTGGTGAGGAGAAGTTTATAGAGTCTTAAAAATTTCGTCGATATACCTAACGTTGATAATTTATACAGTAATGAATTCCGGTTGATATTATCAAATGCTGACCTAAAATCAATAAAAAAGACATAAAGTTTTTGTTTGTTATCGATGAATCGTTTTGCTATATTGAAGAGTGCGAAGATCTGATCCACAGTTGAAAGACCAGAGCGAAAACCAGCTTGGAAAGAGCTTAGTAATTTGTTCTCTTCTACCCACCTCATAAGCCTACAATAAAGAATTTGGATAAATATTTTTCTAAGACAAGGTAGAATCGAAATGCCCCTATAGTTTGCAGGTGAGCTTGGGTCTCCTTTTTTAAAAATTGGACAGATTTTTGACATCAAAAATACCTGAGGTATTTCTTCTTTTTCAAGAAGCTTATTAAAAAAATCAAGAAGAAGATTTATGAACGCCGGAGAGGAGTTTTTATAAAATTCGGCTGGAATTCCATCTAGTCCGGCTGCCTTGTTGTTTTTCATATTTTTAAGAATTGCTTGCAATTCATTTATTGTAATAAGCTCATCTAGGTCTGAAATAGCAATTGAGGGTAAAGCATATTGAAAAATTTGTGAATTTGGTGGAGGGTTAAAAAGTTCCATGAAATGGTTTGCTAGTGACTCTATATTTATTGTCGTTGCTGGAAAATTCTTAACCCCACTTAAACATCTTATCTTAGACCAAAATGATTTTGAATCTTTACATTTTGATAAACCTACTGCTATGCCGTCCATGAAAGTTTTTTGTTTATATTTGCATAGACTCTTATACTTTTTGTTTGCATCTAGGTAGAGCGATTTAAAGAAATTGGACTTGGTTTTCCTAAAAATGTTAAGCATTGCAAAAGATTTTTTTCTGAGTTTAATGCATTCCCAGTCATACCACTCAACAGCAAAATTTTGTTTGCCATTGAGTGGCATGGCTGAACGCTTTATGACTTCTATTATTTCACCAGCCGACTGCTCGCAGGACCATGATACATGGCTCGCTAGATTATTTACTTGAACATCGAGTCTACGCTTGTACACAGCTACCTGACTATTGACCCATTTATATTTTCGAACTGATTCGGTCAGCATAGAATCGAAGTTTTGAAATTTTATGGATACCACTATTGGAAGATGACCTGAATAGATTGCGGGTTGTACCTCAAAATCCTCTATAAAAGTAGGCCAATCGCCTCTAGCTAAGCAATAATCAATTACAGAACAACCCTGCCCAGAAATAAATGTTAGTTCACCTTTGCTATCACTTTTTGTAATTCCATTCAAAATCATTAAACCGAAGTCCTCAGCCAGTTCCATTAAACGCCTGCCATAACTATTAACAGTTACGTCCAAAGACCTTCTCAAACTAACAAACGCGTGTGAGGTATTGTTCATCAAAGAAGCTGGGTTTTGAAATTCACCGATTCGTGCATTTAAATCACCTAATATTAAAATATTCTTAAACTCAATTTCATTTAGAAAGGAATGCAACTCATTAAAATCGTTAATCCAATTAGTGCAATTCAAATACGTTGGAAGAATGTAATATTGTTCATGCCTATGATTTAACATTATCACAGTCCTTCTATTTACAGAGCTTATACTAATAAAACTTTTTAAACTACTTCGTATAGCTATCAAATAACCTCCACTCGCTCTACCAAAACTACTATTGCGGGTGGCGGGAATAAATTTAATAAGAAAATCTTTGAAAAACTTAACAAATTGGGCTTCCTGACGATCTTCAAGAAAAGTTTCTAATAGAATAATAATGTCAAACTCTAATATAAACTTAAAAAAATCTGGAATTGTTAATTTGTTTTTAAGACCAGATACATTATAACTTAAAATTTTTACATTGAAATTTACTTGGCAGACGGCAACACTATCCTACAATTGATGACGATGTTGACTGGATCCTGGTTGTTGATGTTGACTGTTGGGTGGCACTGATATCGTATTGGAGTCTTTATTGTTGTTGTAGCTGTCAAAAAATCGTAGTCCACTATCTCCAAATGTGTTTTTGACAAAAGAATATTCCTCCGTATTGTTTACAATCAATCCGCGTGCAAAGTTGTAGGAAAATGCATAGTTATTAATGTGCATTTTTACTCCTTTTATCAAAATTTTCGCGCTTGGTGTTATGGCGAGTAGATTGTTTTTGATTCCGTAGAGTGATTTCCTTTTTTGTCGTGTGATGAAAGACTGTTCACGATGAATCATAATACCAGAGTTCTTGAGTTTTGGCGTTGCGTTAATTACTTTATTTGCAGTGTCTCCCGGGTGAAATTTTAGAACCACAGTGGATTTGTTCGTATTGTTGTTTGTGAACTCTTGTGCGCTTTTTATCGGTAAATCTGCATTATCTTGAAGATGAAGAAGACCCATACAAGTTTGTTTTGCATACTCAACTTTATTGGTCTTCCCTTCTGCCGGAAAATGCACCACAACAGAATTTTCGTAGTTTTTACGTGATATAATATCTAGTTGACGTTCTAACAGTTGGCAATAGTTTTCCATTGCAGTTACTCGTTGCATAAGATGTTCGTTTTGTGCTTTGAGTGACTGCATTTGTGATGCAATTGCTTGAATATCATCCTTTTTAGCAATGTCTTCAAATTTTGGGATAACGCATTTAATTTATATTTTATCCAACAAATGTATGTTTTATTCACTTTGAGCCGAACCGTAATCGTATACAATTAGTTTTTTTTTTCTGTTTTGAATTTTGACAGAAATGGTTAATTATTGGGTTTTATACGTTCACAAACGCACAATATATATTTCAGCAATGTTTCAGAAAGCTGTGCGACACCGAACGCCCCCAATGTATTCCCTACAAAGTATAACAGTTTTTTGATTCCATTTGAATTTGACAGTAGCACCATTGCAATTGCCTATCTCGTTTTTTTTTTATAAAAAGAGAGAAAGAGATAGATTGCACTCCTTTTCAAAAAAAATGAAAAACAAATTATTTTTATTGTCAGCTTCAATCAAGATAATAAGAACTACAAACAATTCAGAAAAGGTAAGACGGAAGACGGAACCTGGACAATCGGATCTCGCAAGAGATTATATCAATCAAGACGAGGGAAGAATTGATATTGAAAATGCAAAGAAGTCCTTCGTGAAGAGGATAAATTCGATAAGAACTTTTCAAGGAAATTGTCAAAGCAAAGCACAAAATTGAAAAGAAAAAATCAAAACGCAAGAATTTCGAAGACGAAGATGAAGTCGACGACTTTGGTAGTGATGAACACGATCAACATGATGTCGATGTCATATTTGCCGAATACAGATAAGATTTAGAGGAAGACGACAAAGAAGATGAACCACGTCACAAAAACGTGAAAGATATTGCAGGAAAATTATCATTAAATATGGAAGCTGAAATTATTGCATTGTAATTGTTGGGAAAATAAAACAAGTTCAAGTTCTTTTACAATTGGAAGTCAATATTGTGCGTTTCTCTGTCTTTTTTCGTCTTAAAATTCTAGGTTATTTACAATACATATTAAAAATCTGGTAACAGAACGTTTCAAGGAAATGTGTTTTCTTGTCGGTGGAGTTGAATGATTATGCTGTTTTTTTCGATTTTCTGGTCGATTTTTATCCAATCTCAATGGTTTATGAGAATTTCAACGAGTTGACAATCACCGCCACCCTACGATAAATTTGCCGCTATCAGTAATACAAGGTGGCGTGACTTAAGAACCACTCGTGGCAATATTAAGCTAGCACCGAAACCACTTTCAATTCAATATTTAAAATTTAATACACACTAGAAACAATCAAATATGTCATTAGTATGGCTTTTTTATTAAGAAAAATTCGTACTTACATTTGTTGAAAATACATGTGTAATTTAAATTTTTTATTTTTTTGAAGAAGGTGCCCTTGGTATGGTTGATTAAACATATTTAATTTCAAGCATAAGCAACCATCTTGAAATGTAACTTTGACAACAAAAATTTTATACTGTTATACTGACATGGACCCTCTACAATTATTACAGTTTTCTATTGGGGTCGATTTTTTTGTGTGAATACACTATCCAGTGTATTATAGAGATCAGTGAATATAAACCACAAATTAAAGAAAAATTTCCAACAATATAAAACAAAAGGTTTATTATAGCAGTAAATCGAAATAAACATAAAAATTTTAAAAAAAATTTAATTTTTACTATAATAGAAAACTAAACATATTCCATATTTTACATGTCAAAAGTAAATAAACATCTATTATTTCTTTAATAAATAAATTCAATTAGTACTTCGTTTGGCTCTCTTTAGACTTTATAACTTCTTTAAGGCTAGCTGGCATGGATAGAACAAAGTTATTTGTAACATCAGAACATATTTGGGACCATTCTTCAATTAAAGCCTTTTTTAAATCTTCTTTGTTCTCTATTGTCCTTTTACGAATTTGAGTGTCCAAATAATCCCATAAATGTTTATGGTGTTTAGGTCCGGCGATTGTGAGGGTGATCGAGCTGTTTTGGAGTTCAATAAAGCAAACATTCTTTTACCAGCGGCGGGGTATCCTTAAGATCATTGTCTTGTTGAAAGATCCAATTGCTAAGCAAACCTAATTTGTCAACGCTCGGTTGCTCGTTATGCTTTAGGATGTTAAAATAGTCTTGCTTATTCATTGTTCTTTTAATGAACACAATATTTCCGACCCAAGTTGCCGCCATACACCCCCATAACTTCACTGAACCTCCACCATGTTTCCCTGTGTTTCTTACATTTTGTTCACTTAATTCCTTATTTAGCTTTTTAGCTTTTTTAGTTTTCAAGTACCTTTGAAATTTACCTATGTTTAAAATTTTTCAAATTTATCAATATTTTTTTCACTGAAACAAGGTTTCTATTAACAATTTGGCCATTTTCCCTATATGATGTTCCTTTTTCCTCAAATCCACAATAGATTTTTGCGTTTTCAAAGGAATTTCACTTCTCATTGATAAAAAGTAATTTTGCACTACTGTTAACTTTTAATAAGATTTATCTCCACCGCCATAACTATTTATTTTTTTTATATTTTATTAGTGACAAATGTACTAGTTTTATTTTGAATTTTTATTTTTTATTTACTGCTAATTAATAAAGCCTTTGTTTTATATAATTGAAATTCCATTTATGATTATTTATTTTTATTAAATTGTATATTATTCAATTTTTTACTGTTTTTACTCACTTTAGACACTCACAGCACCTATATAATAAAATTGAAAGATGTGGTAGGTAGCTATATACATATACATAATCTTATATGATTGGTGAAATATATATAATATTCATGTGATTTTTAAAGATATGTACATTTAAATGTATGATAACCTACATGGTACCTATTATATAATATGTAACTTATTCAGTAACGTAAATAGCAACAATATGTCTGTATATAGGACAAAAATTGAAACGCAAAATTTAAAGAGTAATGTTAATAATACGAGTATATGTGTGTGGATGGTCTGAATAATAGTTTAATTTCAATAAAAAATCAATGATAAAATATATTTTTGTTTTTTTAAAAGTGGACTACACTATTCTAAAAACGAACACATATTGTTTTATCAATTTTTTTTTCTAACATTTGTGTTACAACGGTACCCATTGTTTTTTTGTTTCGGCACAACATTTTTGTTTAAGAACCTATTTAAGATAATGCCAAACAACTATTAAATATGAGGTTTTGAAAAAAATCACTCGAAATATATTGAGTTAAACAAATTTGTTGAAACATTTTGGTTTAAGTTTTGGGGAGCTTCTCCATAATAAAATTTAAAAAAAAAATCTAATAAGCCGCGTTTCAGAAAATCGTGAACCATAACCATTTTTCCAAAAAGAAAAAAACGATTTCCAAGTACCTTTTCCCTTCATTAATCCACTAATTTTTTCAAGATTTACCTTTTAGGCATAATAAAATGTACCGTTATTTTTGGTTTCAAAAAATGTAAAAAACCTATGGGCACCTATTACCGAAACAACATTATTATTACCAAGATTGAAGAAAATCTATGCACGCGTTTAGGCGGTGGACTCACAGGCAGAAAGATAGACGGAATTGCTGGACCCAATTCATTCGTGCTCTCTATCATCGTAATGTAAAGTAGGTACCTATACCTACCAACATTGGTATCATATTAGAAAAACGTAAATTTATTGCTTTAATATGGTTATGTAAGAATAAATAATATTTATACGTTGGTAGTATTTTATTTAACTCTTTTATTTTTACTCCAATATGGTTTGAACCTGAATTTAAATCACAAGCATTGTAGGTATTTAAATATCTAATTACGGGTACATACCTACCTATCTTCAATGCCACAACACTTTTATCACACAAAAAGAGTTTATTTAAATTCATAGGTAGGTAGGTATTTAAAAATTGATTTAATTACACTCATCACAACTCAATTACTTATCTACGGACACAATTAAACTGAATTGAATATTTTTTTTTAAACTCAAAGCAAACCGGGGGACAAATTTATTTTCAAACAAATTTATTGCCGAAACGAAAAGTGCACAAATCAAGGTCAAACATTTTTTTTAACACAAAACGAACACACGGCAAAGATTTAATCCACACATACCTATATATATAATTATAATAATGCCAAAACCAAAACTAGGTCGAACGGGATACAATTCTTCCAAAATTTTTTTTTTTTTTTTTGTAAATTCATTTTTATTTAATATTAACTTATAACTATCTTAAAGCTAGACAAAAATGTTTAAAACTAGCCTAATCATCAATAACTTACAACTAATTTACTGGCCCTTTACGGGCGCTCTAAACTAAACTATAACTCTTAGAATTAATGTCTTTCGACCTAAAAACTATTTTAATTAAATTTAATTATTTTATTTTTTAAACAAGGAAACTTATTGACAAAAAACTTGGTATCTTATCATTTCTTTTATACTTATAAACTAAACCTAAATATAGATTAAAAATAATTAAAACTAAATACAACTAACTTATACTAACTAAAAATAACTTAAACTACTTAAAATACCTAATAATACCCAAAACCACTTAAAACTACTTAAAAACTAGAACAGCCACAGCAGCATTTTTTTCGTTTTTTAAATTTTTTGTTATTGTTTATTTTTTTATATGCATGCAGACACACAACAACATGCGTCCCACCCATACATGTACGTATGCACATCCATATACGTACGGACATACATGTACAGACACGCAGATACATGCACGTATTCCCCCGCATACATACATATTTTAAATTTTTTTTGGTGCCACCCCGACTGTTCCCTATACCTAATTGCCCTAAATCTATGTAAGTCGGCCAAGACTTTATATATTATGATGCTGTTCAGAGAGCCACCAGAACTGGTTCTCCTGTTTGGCCCTATCCCTCCGGTCCCGATCGGACACAGTCCTACTGAACCGAAGGCGCTCTTCTCCACCTTGAGCGATGACGTCTCGACCATACAGGAGTCGCCTATCCACAGTTTTCCGGCTGACGTGGTAGATGAGCGGAACCGCCCCTCCATCCTGTATCAGCCCTCGACTGTCTAAATAGAGGAATGTCTCGGGAGGGATGTAGCCACTTAACCGCGCACTCTCGAAATATTGGTTATTTGGATAATACGCCCCAAAAATTAAGTTGTTAGTTGAGGACATCGCTCTTGCAACGTGACCCCGAATCAGCTTAAACAAAAAATTATCTATTCTGTTTATGTTGGCTCCGTGTTATAAAACCTGGTTGGAATAATATCGTTTGTACTCCGACTCTGGTGTTCTGTGTAATCCAAGGCAACGTCGAAGACACTGCCTCTCAAACACCCGAATCTTTTCCATTTAAGATGGGGCAACGTTGAACCACACTGGGCATCCATAGGCAATCATCGGCCTGATGAGGGCCATGTAGCAAATCACCTTCACCCTGCTGTCAAGACGACTGCTATAAAACAATCGTTTTGTCAGGGCAAAGGCTCCCCTAGCCCTGGCCAGAGTAGCACCTATAAGTCTGTCGAAATACAAGTACTGATCCAAGCAGATGCCAAGGTACTTTACTTCACTTTTACTCGCCAGTGGATGTCCATATGGCCCTACGATCACCAGCTTGCGCCACTTCTTTCTCGTATCCCTTGAGGCGCTAGACAACGGAGTCCTAAACAAAATAGTTTCTGATTTCTGGAAGTTGATTTTCAACTTCCAGTCATCACAATATCGCTGAATCTTGTCGAAGTCACTCTGCAAGAGACTTTTGATGACCTCAACTGTATTAGCTGTTCTGTACGCAATTAGATCGTCGGATTACGTAATTGGATGAGTTAGATTACCTATCAGATTGATGGTGTAAATGTTGAACAGAATCGGTGAGTTAACCGCTCCCTGTTGAAGACCACTATTAATATTAAAAATTGCGGTAGAAGTTACATTGCCACTCTTGACAAAAAACTTTCTACCATTTAGCATGTCATAAAGCATATACAATAGAGGTTTACTTTTACCTAGTCTGGTTAGCTTTATATAGAGACCTTCTAACCATACGGTGTCGAAGGCCTTCTCCAAATCAACCAGACAGGCACCCGTACACTGCGTTTTAGTTTTGTTCCATTGGATATCAGAAACTAGTTTAGACGCGGCATGAATTGTGTCATGTCCCGCCTTAAAACCGAACTGATTATCCGGGATAATATTTTTGTCCTCCGCCCACGTGAACAGAGCTCTATTAATAACCTTTTCAAATACTTTGCTGATACTTGAAAGAAGATTTATCGACAGGAGATTCGCCGGATTGGAGTTCTCCTTTCCCTTTTTTGTGAGAGGGTGCACCACAGCTGTCTTCCACCGCACCAGATAATATGCATTATTCAGCGCTTTGTTAAGCAGTGTTGTATAAATGTCAACTGCTTCTTGAGGCAAATGTCGTAGTATAACGTTGGATATACCATCGACTCCCGCTGACTTCTTTTTCGTTAATGAATCGAAGATGAGCTGGAGCTCATTCTTCGAAATTAACAGGGGACTGGGCCCATTTCGGTCGGCGATTATGGCGTTTGCCAAATCTTCATCATTAAACCCGGTAAAACCAAGGTTCTCAGATCGCCATTCGCTTATATCGTTCCGGAGCCATAAGTGATGAAGCAGAGCTCTGTTCTCCAGGTCATGATTCGGGCGAATGCTAGCATTCACCTTGTACACTTGCTGAAAAACAGCCCCCACAGTCTCCACTCTCTCCTGAGGATCTTCGATTATATAGAGGTCATCGTCCAATACGGCATCCTCTGGGTCTATGCCCGCTGTCAGAAGTACGTCTCTGTTCTCTGTCGTCCTCTGGAGCTTAAGACACGGAAGATGGTTTTGATCCTTTCTTCCAAAAATCTTATTAATTTTTGGGAACATACTTGGGTCGCTAGACTTAACGGCACGAATTTTATTGTCCCAGAACAAATTAATAGACAACCTATAATTTTCTTTCATCAATTGGTTGATGTTTTTGATGGACGACTTCAGTGTCCTAATCTCCAGATCTCGTGTATCTGTAAACCGTCTGTACAAGCGTTTTAGTCTTGTTAGAAGTCTACTTTTTTGTCTGTGAAGTGCGTCAATTGTCGCGTTACGGTACATGTCAGTTGCGTTTCGTTCTTTGTATTTCGGTATTGGTCTGTTCATTGTTCGTAGAAACGTTTCGTCAATTTGTTCTAAGTATCTGTCGATTTCAGTATTTGTTAGGTTGCTGTCATTTGGTGGGGATATACCATTTGAACGTAATTCACTCAATAAGGCTTTGGAGAAGCGTGGCCAGCGCACCTTACTGTAATTGTAAGTATGCACAGGCACATACTCATCCAACTCCATAAGCTCGTTCGGAAGTTATATAACGGTGGCGAATACGCAGTGGTCACTGTCGTACTCGATGGTTCTTAAACAATTTCTTTTTTGTTGACCCACAGTGTCAGTAATTGTTAGTCTTGCGTCTTTCAGCAATAGATCCAGATAGGCACCACTTCTTGGAAATGATGACCTCTCTGTGGCTAGAAGACCGAGGCGATACTCAAGGTATCGACTCATCCAATTATATAAATGGTTACCTCGAGGATTTTGTATTTGATTTCCCCAATCTATGTGTTTGGCGTTTATATCACCGGCTAATATGTAAAAGTTTTCTTCCGAGCTCAATCTTAAGCATTAAAAAAGCTTTTCAAGCTCTGTTATAAACTATGTGGGCTGAGGTGTTTCCGGTGCATAGGCAGCGATCACATACATTCGCTTCCCCTTTTGGAGATGAATGCATATGATGCATGCCTCTAACGTCCGAAATTTTCGCACATCACTATTATATATTACCTTATGACTAATGCCTTTACGTATAAAGATTGCGACGCCTCCCCCTTGAGTGGAGTTGGGTCAGTCTCTCCTTATGATATTGTAATTGTTGTTAGTCAATTTATGTTTCTGGTTAAGCTTAGTTTCGCTAGCCATAAACACATCTGGACTTATGTCTTTAAGCAATTGGAATAAATTCGCTCTACGTTCGGTCCTAATCAGTGAACTTACATTCACAGCTAGGATCTTAAAGGGCCTCTCCGGCAGCGCACCCTTAAACTCTAAGTTGCGTTAACCTCGGTAAAACAGAGTAGAGATAATCCACAGAGTAGAGATAATCCACCCTAGGTTTTGGAGGCCAGTCAACTGGCCCTGGATGGCCAGCAGAAATGCCATAATATCCGCCTGTGCCTTAGGCACGGGGGCCTGTTGGGCTATCTTTGGTGTAGGCTGTACCGTTCTTCCCCTTCCTAACGCCATCTGGGCGTAAGAAATTTGGGGGTTGACGGGCGTCGTTGTAGGGGGGCGCACTGTTGGACGCTTTTCTACCACTGTTTGCTTTGCTGCTATATTGTTCTTTATAAACTGAAACGTCAGGCATCCCCGATAATTAGCGGGGAGCCCGTCGCCTCGGCAGAGTACACATTTAAGATGGGTCCTATCTTCGACCCGTTCCCTTCCTAACTTGCATTCATCTGCATTGTGGTTCTCTCCACACTTAACGCAGCGTGACTGCATTTCGCAGTTTGCTGCGGCGTGGCCGAACCTTTGGCAGCGTATGCATTGAACATGTCGCCGCGCCTTTTTAATTTGTCCCAAGTTACAACGTGGTAGTTGAGGATGGAGATATTCTTCAAACTATCCAGTTTGCTGCTGGATGAGAGTTGAACAAGGAAGAAGGGTAGACTCTGCTTCTCCCGCCTAGATCTAACTGTAGCGAACGGCTTGACCCTGATAAAGTCGAGATCGTCATTCGCTTTTTGGCGGAGTTCACTTAAGAGCACCTGTGGTTCCGTGCAGGAATCTATGCCCTTCAAAAGAACCGTTTGAAACTTTTCAGTCTTAGGGGTGAAAATAAAGAATTCGGTAGTGGTTTCTTTTAGCAACGCTTTAATTTTTTTGTGCCTTTCCAGTGTGAAGTAATGGAAAGCATATGCCTATCATTATTTAATCTTTTTATAGTAAAGTTTTGACCTATGGCCAACTTACACAGATAACTATATGGTATCCTGTAACTCCATTTTATAAGTATTTATGTGTGGCACCTTTTCTTTTTTCGTAATCGGCGGATGTGGCTGCTGCTGCCGAGACTGACTTCTCTGCTGCTGTTGATTCTGCTGCTTTTGATTCTGCTGCTGCTGTTTTTGTTGCGGTTGTTTCGGGGCTTGTGTCTTCTGCTGTTGCTGTTGTTTTTGCCGTTGTTGTTTTGGCTGCTGCTGTGGCTGTTGTTTTTGTAATTGTTCTTTTTGCTGTTGTTGTTCTTGTTCCTCGAACTTTGCTTTTCAAACTTTGGATTTCTGCCTCCAATGCTTCAATTTGAGCGACCATTCTTTGTTCCTCGTCCTCCTCAGATGACGCCTCTGATGTGGAGAGGTTCACGAAGGCAGTACTATCGCCCGTCGTGAAGTGCCCTTCTCCTTCCTCAGACATATATTCAATACCCTCTTCGGATGAAGTGTCTAGCTGCTTTTGTCTTGCTGCCTTTGACGTCTTGTCTATATCCGACGTATTCACCCCAGCTGACACCTTTGCTGACGTGGCCGTGGATCTCCTCCTTACCAAATTTGGTGCGCACTTGATCCTCTTTCTGCGCTCCTGGTTAGCATCGGATGATGTTGCCGTTGTTGTTATTGCTGTTGATGTTGTTGCTGCAGAATCACTGCTTGTAAGTGGAACATCTTTCGATGTTCCCTCAGCTGATGGCATCGCTCATTGGCCCTAGGACACCTTTCGGTGCCCCGGTGCTTAAACTCCTCCTCCTTTGATCGTTTTCCCAACCAATAAAATTTTCCACTTCACGGTTGTGAAAAAAAGCTTCCAAAGTTCTGATGCCCGGCTGGGAATCGAACTGGCGACCCTCGGTTTCTCGGTCGGCCACTCTACCACTGTGCTACTGCACCACTTAAGAAATGTTGATTTAATGTTACACTTAACTCACACACGGAATTTAATTTGGAAAAAATTTGGAAGCCGAAAACGTGTTAACTCCTCCACAGTAAGAGATCGACTGACCAAAAATCTTTATACATGCATGTGTATGTTGTTTTGTTGAAGAATCTGGTTCCTCTTCGGCTATTTTGGTCACTTGATGTGTAATGAAACTAATTTGGTTTCATTTACTTTTCCCGACGAAGAAAGAAAAATACACAAAAAAGATATATTTTCTTTTCTCTTGCTTTAACTTTAGAAAATGTTAAAGCATATGCATTCTTCTCCCTTTTGGTTTTCACTTAAAAATGTATAATTTTTTCTCTTGCTTTAACTTTAGAAAATGTTAAAGCATATGCATTCTACTCTCTCTTGGTTTTCAATTAGGCTATACACATTTTGCAAATGAGCCCAAGATAGTAATTCTTATAGAATCTACCAGGTGGCTCCCCGAATGTTCCTCTTCATGATAGTACTATAGAGATGTATATACAATGATTACCCCTGTTCTGCAACTACCGAATCGTTAAAACTAGTCAAGAAACGGTGAGAATCGGAACGAAAATCAACTTATCGCCTTTTCGTGTTTCTGCATCGTTTGACAATAGTTAACTTTAGCCGTGTTTTACTATCGCCAATAACCCATATGGGTCACCCCGTAAAAATAAAACGATATGGGTTATGTACTGAAATGTACCATCTTTTCCCCGAATTTAATACTAATATTTGCAAACCCAGATAGAAATCTGGATCCCGTGTTGTTCTTGTAACACTTGTTAAAAAATAACCTAGACCCAGACACGTAGATAATAAAAAGTCGGTTTTATGGACTGAAACAAACGGAACTGAAATACTGTAAAAAATAGATAAAATGTGTTCCTGAATCTTTGAAAATCGTTCACTTTTTCGATTTTAACGTCAAATTTTATCACTAGCCAGTTTGTGACGTGTTGTACCTCAAGATACGTAAATTGAATTTTATTTAATATTGCTAGTCTTACCAAACAAAATGTTACCGTTGACATAATTTAATCGATGCCGCTGTGAAAGTGAATCTGCGATACAGAACAGTGTATTTTTATTTCACAATTAAATTTAAATTGTACTACAAACAAATTAGAAACTAAAGAATATTATTGTGAAAACCAAGAATTTGAATTGTGCTTAATATAAAAATAATAAACTTCTGCAAAAAAAATATTCAATAATTCATATACGAGTATTAAGTGTAAAGATCAAAACAATATTAAACATCAAAAATGGAAAAACTTCGGGTGTTATGATAATAATTATTATCGGCGGAGGAGTGTTGACTTTTATTAAGTTATTTATTTTTATTGTTGCAGGGAATCCGATGAAAGATAGAATTTTCGGCTGCCCTGTATACAGAAGATCGCCCATGAACCACTGATTTCTATAATACACTGAATAGCGTATTCATACGCAAAAGTTGATCCCCATTAGAAAAACTGTTATAGTGAAGCTGTCTAATTTTTTGTATAACAGTATAACAAAAAATGTGACAAGACACCATTTTATTTTGTGACTTGGCTTTGTCTTCAAAAAAAAAAAATATTCAGCCATATCACAAATTCCATCGTTATAATTCCCCGCACGGACAGTTACGCCCCGATCTACAACAAACAGGTTTCACAAAATCTGAGTAGAATATTCCTATTTTCGAAATCAGCGGTGTATGCCAAAATGAAAGGATAAATAGCAATACCGTGATATTTTCAATTTTAATTAAGCTTACACACATGATTATGTGAACATTTAAAACAATCTTGTAGTCCAAGGTTGCCTTTCACAATTTCCCAGAAATTTTCAATTTCTTCTTTTGCCAGTTTCTTACAGCCTTGGGAGGCCAGGTCGCCTATCTCGCTCATTAGAGACTTTCATATTGAAATTTAGAATCAAATATTATTCATAAGACCATAGAATTTGTAAAAATACTTATATTTTTCTTTAATATAACTGTTAACGACGCATTACTTTCAGCGTCCGACAGAAATAGTTTGTCGTAGAAAAAGTCTGTTTCATTTCATTCCATTCGAATTCAGTGATACCAGTTTCTACGAACTTCGAAAATCGTAAGCGAATTTTTCACTCCGAATCCACTACGATGGAATTTGTGATAGATTTATCGGGAAACGTGGCATATTTTCGATTACGATGGAATTTGTGATAGGGCTGATTAACGTGGTTGAATTTTTGGGTATAAGATGAATTTTTATCATAAATACAAAGAATGGACGTTCAAGAATGTGTGCATTGCTCAGTCGAATGCAAAATAAATTAGGTAAATTGCCAAAAAGTTACTTTTTTTATTTAACTGTAATAATTTGTAATTTTATATATTTTTGAAGAAATCGCGAAGAATTGCTCGAGCAGAAATGCCCAAAATGAATCAGCAGCGTGAGAGCAACAAAGCTAACGAACTATGGGAAAGAAATCGAATGTTTACATCAGGTATAGTCATGTCTATTAATGCGAATGAAGATTTCAATGAGAAAGAGTTCATTTGCTTGTCCATAGTATTATTCCACCGTTGTGTAAGATATGGCTTTAATTATTCGCCTGGTTAGAGTACACCTTGAACAAAAGAACGCAAACACGCTCAGAAGAAGCACTGGGAATTTGGCGACACGAAACTAGGAAACATACACACTACGAGCATAGACGCTTGTTGCCTGTGTTTGCTGTGAGCAAATTCTGAAGTCTCATCGTTGCCGAGACTGGCAATGGTAAAACTATTCAACTCGCCCAGTACGTACATATGTACATGAATATGAATACAGTAATTTAGGTATGATTGGCTGTACTCAACCAAGAAGAGTGGCAGCTACATATTATGTCAGTGGCCAATCGTGGTCAGCAAAAAACAACAATGAATTTAGAAGATTTTCAATTCAAAATTGTACTTTGTAAGCGAAGAAATTAGATACGCAAATTGTTTCGAAGATTTTACAACAGAAATGACTGTCATTGAGTACATGACTGATGGTATTTTGCTACGGGGGAGCTTGGGAGGTCCTGATTGGGATGGATATTGGACAAGGCGCACGAAAGATCATTGTCAACGGATATTTACTCTGGATTATTGTGTGAAGTAAGTGATTTTATTGGGGCTTTTCTCACTTGCGATATATAGGAAATAGGTGTATTGGAGATTATGGATTCGTACAAAAATTAACTCCAAATTTTGATCAAACTTCACATTACATTGATAGCGAAGACCAAAAAAGTGTCCCGCAATTCCGTATGTCTGTCTATCCTCGAGTATACAGCCTAAATGGTTGGATGGATTTGCTTTAAACTTGGTACATATTGTTTATTCGCTTGAAATAATTTTTTTTTGAAAACTCAATATTTCGAAACGAATGTAGGTAATATTACCTTGATTCTTAGTATAATTAACTGTTGAATAGATGATTCAATGAATAGTTACTTACGTACCCACCTTCAAATGTATATTTAAATCTAAATTATGGATTAATAATATTCTTATTATTATCCTTGCGGAATACCGTTAGCTAAACAATGGATCGGTGAATGAACTGAATTAGTTCTTATACGAAATATTCGATTTGTAAGGAATGACTTGACATAATTTATAATTTTAGGACCGAGTTTCCAGTCGATAAGCTGTTTAAGTATTATCTGTGGACCGATCTTGTCAAAAGCTTGAGTGAAATCATTGGATAAGATTGTTGCGTGATTTTTTTCAGAAAGACTTGAAGATATGAAAAAATCGAGATGCAGAAGTGAGTCGATAGTACTTCTACCTTTTTTAAAAGCGAATTGATTTTTATCTATTAATTTGTCTTTTTCGATAAGCCAAAATATACGTTTAGAAATAATTTTATCTAATATTTTTGAAGGACATGGCAGTAGTGATATGGGTCGGAACCCTGCTACAGTGGAATGATTTTTGTTTGGTTTCGGTATCAGAACAATTGTTGCCACTTACCATGCCTGAGGAATAATGCCTTTGTCTAGAATGGTGTTGTAAAAGGAAAGAAATTTTAATTTGAAAGAAATCGGTGAATTATTGAGCATCTAGTATGTGATTCTGTCGAAACCTGGTGTTTTTCCTTTCGAGGTATGTAAACAAGCTTCGAGTTCTATCAGAGAAATGGGAGTTTCGATCAATGAAGCAGAGGGAGAAGGTGTGCCAGTATAGACAAAAGGGGTTATATATTGAGCTTTTGCGTTTAAGTAATGGGGATGAAAGTTAGAGTCACTTTGAGAATTTTCCCATGTTTTTGCAAAATGAGAGTTGATTTCAATTGGATTAGTCAGGTTCGCAGTATCGGTTTTGATAACCTTTATGGTGTGAGGGGTAAAGTTACCTGAAAGACATTTTATATCAAACCACATTTTTTTTGGGGAAGAGTTGAGATTGATGCTAGATATAAATTTTTTGAAGCAATCAGATTTTTCAACATTTGCAGCTCTCCGAAATGTAGCGCTAGCCTTACGGTATGTGATAAGATTTTGTTGGGATGGAGATTTTTTGAAGTTTTTAAATAGAGATTGTTTGTTTTGCCGTAAGTTGTGGAGATGAGGATTCCACCATGGGACAGTTTTACTATGAGGTTTGTGAGATGATTGAGGGATGCTACATATGGCTGCAAAGCGGATTGCTCTAGTGATATTAACAGCTTGTCTGTTAATTTCAGTGTAGGATGGTCTGACTGAGACTTGTTTTGAAAGCGTTGCTTGGAATCATTTAGCGTATTCTGTAAGGTATTTTGGTTGGGATGTGGGAATATGGGTATTGTTGCCCAAAAG
The DNA here is from genome assembly GCA_910595825.1 of Philhelius pedissequus. Classification (NCBI taxonomy): domain Eukaryota; kingdom Metazoa; phylum Arthropoda; class Insecta; order Diptera; family Syrphidae; genus Philhelius; species Philhelius pedissequus. The sequence continues at coordinate 156,111,404 of OU343161.1, forward strand.
AAGCGTTGTAAGGATTGGGAAGTGGTCACTTCCATGTAAGTCATCGGCGACCTCCCAGGTTAAGTTAGGAGCGAGATGAGGAGAGGAAAGTGGTCAATTCCGTACAAAGTCCAAATTACAAGCAGGATTTGCCTGTTCGTCTGGAATTTTGCCGAAAAATTATTGCAATGGCCGAAGAAGACAACACATTGATAAATTGTTTGTTCATGTCTGATGAGGCCCATTTTGACTTAAACGGCATTGTTAACAAGCAAAATTGCCGTATATGGAGTGAATCTAATCCAGAAATGCTCCATGAGACGGAACTGCACCCTGAACGAGTCACTGTGTGGTGCGCAGTTTCATCAAGGTGTATTGTCGGGACATACCTCTTTGAAGAAAACGGTGTAACACTAACTGTCAATGGGGACCGTTATTTAAAGATGTTGAAGGAGTTTTTTTTACCCAGATCTTCCCCAAAGACGTATCCCTTTCAGCAGTATTTGCTTTCAACAAGATGGAGCAAGTGCAGACGTAGACACACAAGTTATGGCGGAGCTCCAACAAAAATTCCCAAACAAATTGATATCCAGAAACTGCACTTTCCGCTGGCCCCAAGGTCAACTGACCTGACTGCAACAGAATTTTTTATGGGGATATGTCGAGCAGGAAGTGTACAAAACGAAACCTATGAACTTGACTGAATTGAAGCAGTCCATTAAGACAATAATTGAGGCGATCCCAATTTCAACACTTCAGGACGCATTGAACAACTTGCTGATCAGGTGCCGCATATGCGTGGATGAGCGTGGAGGTCATTGACGGTCTATCATTTTTAAAAACCATTAGTTATTTAAAATTAAATTTATTTTTTAATCCAATAAAAAAATGAAATACATCGATTTAAATAAAAGTTATTTAAATTTCTTATTGTAGCACGATTCGTGCGCCACCCTGTAGATGTGCTTCGTTGGTGTTCACTTGATTGATGGTTTTGGACATTTCTTCAGCGTAGTCGGAATCAAGTAGTCCAAACATTGAATGTGCTAAATTGCCGACTATGTTGATTACCGCACGTGAAATTCGACGTCTAGAAATTAAGGTGGTGTCTGATTGCAGACTGTGGCGGTGAGGATGTATCCTGTGGTTCGTTAGTGTTGTCATCGTCCTTGAATAGTGGGGCTAATCGATGAATTGGTCGTTTGAGAATTACCGATTTGGTTTTGATGTTGACTACTCGAACAACGTTGTCGTCACCCTTAAAGACTTGAAGAATTCTTCCCAATGGCTATTGAAGTTTGGCGTGTTGTCTTCCTTGATTATAACCATGTCGCCAACTCTTACGTTTTGTTTATGCTGATTCCATTTAATTCTTTGCTGTAGTTGATTTAAGTATTCATTACCATCGTCTCTAGAATTCATGTTTCAAGTGGCAGCTGGAATTCCATCGATTTTGAAGATTAATTTTTTCTGGAGCAGAGTCGGGATCGACTTGAGAAATCAACGGTTTGCCAACTAAGAAGTGTCCTGATGTCAAGACAGCCAGGTCATTTTGATTGGATGAGAGAATAGTCTACACCAGAGTTTAAGAAATGTCTATTTGTTGTGACGCAATCAGCTGGAAGATTTCCCATTACCTGAGATATCAATTGTGGTCTGGTTTTGGTACATCTGATGCAGTTATGAACTGTGTGCCGAGCCATGACCTTTCCCTTATTTGGCCAAAATTGCTGCTTTAAAATTGATAATAATGTTTGCGGTCCGCAGTGGTGATGCTGGTCATGTTTCATCTTGAATAGCAATTTTGGGATGGGTTTGTTATATGGCATCAGTATGGGGTGTCTGGCATCGAAGGAGATGTGTGCGGCCTCTAGTCTGCCTCGAACTCGTAAGATTCCCCTTTCGTCTAAAAAGGTGCCAGGGTAATCAATGCACTGGATTTGCATAATCCATTGTGACTCTTAAGATCTTGGATATCATTTCTGAATTCAGATGATTACATTTGTTTCACGATTGCCATGAGAGCTGCATTGAGTTCCGTCGGCGATAATGTAGTGTGTTCTTCTCGCCCTGTGGCCATTTTTCTGGCTCTTTTGGTGGACCGTAGGATGTAGCCCATCGAGTGTTGCAGAAACTTGAAGGAATTTTGATGCTCTATGCGGTGGATCACTTTACTTGAAGAATTTTGCTGTAATGCTACTGCCACTTTGTGTTTTCTTTTTCTCTCTAGATCGGATGGTATTTCAAATGATTTTTTTTATGGTTGGTGCCATGTTGACTCAATCCCATGCAGGAAGTACATGCTGCATGACATGAAACTAGCTGCCGATTTTCCCCGCGATAGAAGGTCTGCTGGATTTTCCTTGGATGGGATGTGACATTCTTGGATTTTCGCAACTCGATTAGCCGCGAACGGCGTCTCACATTTTTTTTTCTCAAAATGTTTTTAAAATTTTATAAATAAAAAATTAATTAAAAAAAAACGCTATAACAATATTTTTTTCGATATATTTTTATTTATCCAGGAATCCAAATGGCATCCAAGTTTACAGTCAAACTGTAACAACTATATCAAAAAAGTTTTTATTATGAGTATCATCCATTTATTTCTACCTAATTATATTTTGCGCATTTTTGCGCACGTCACTGAATATTTCTATTCAATTCAATTTGGCTTTATTCTCAATTAAATTAGTAAATATTTACAATATTTTATTGAATATACTTAATTTATAAATTTAATAATGAGAATAGGTAATGGCATCTTTTTATTAGGATACTAATTGAGATAATGCCACATTAATAATAAGCTTTGTGTGGGGTGTACAAAGAACTAATTATACAAAATTATAATTATAGATCTTAACAAGTGAACATCATGGTTTAAATCTGAGATTAAATCTAATCTACTAGCTGAACAATAGGCAATACCAAGGTCTCCAGCAAAAGCTATAACACTTCCCAGAAAATGGAGTTTATATATATTAGAAATAAAGTTGGACCAAGCACAGAACCCTGCGGTACGCCTATGTTATTTGTTTTCGGAGTACTAGTACAACCACTGATTATCACATACCGCGTGTACATAGAACCTCGAAAACCTATCTTGTCTAATTTATCTAATAAAACAGTGTGACTTACCATGTCGAACGCTTTCGTTATGTCAACAAAGAGCCCAGCGCAAGAATTTTTATCATCTAGGCCCTTGTAAATAATCGAACAAAAATCCAACAAGGCGTCTTCAGTGGAAAGGCCAGGCCTGAAACCGCAGGGGACTAAAGAAATTGATTTTATTCAAACAGGACAAGATTCTTGTCTTAGTGATTTTTTCAAGAACTTTCGAGATAGAGGGCAATAAAGAAATCGGTCTATAGTTAGAAGTTTCAGATTTATTTCCTTTTTTAAATAAGGGAATGATTAAAGCAGTTTTCAAGCCCTCAGGAAATATTCCAGATAAAATACTGCAGTTAAAAAGAAAAGACAATATATCAACAATATTGGGACCGATATGTTTGAGAACTGAATTGGAAATGCCATCTATTCCTTTTGAATTTGAGTTTTTTTTAGAGAATTTATAGTTTTGAGTACTTCGAACCCGCTAACAGGTTCAAAAAAGAAACTATTTCTATTTATATTAACTATTCTTTTTCCATTAAAGCAATTACATTTTGTTGGGTTATTACCGAAAGAGAAATTTTGACCAACAGATGCAAAGTAGTTACTGAATTCGTTTGCTATTTCCTTAGGGTTTGTAATTACAGCACTCTTTCTAATTTAAAGGCATTATATTATAATTTTGAAGAAGCCTTGCGATTTAATATACAATTTATTTCATCCCACTCTTTTCTGATATTTCCCTTTGCATGATCTATTTTCGAATTGTAATAGGTATCTTTTGTATTTCTGATTTCACCAATAACTGTTTTGAAGTAACGAATAAAACGGCTTCTTAAACTTAAATTCAATGGATGCTTGCTACATTTTTTGCTTAATTTGTGCCTTTGTTTAATTTTTTTAATTAAATTACTATTTATTTCTTACAACAGAGGAGGAGGAACCAGTTATATGATTCTTTAACGTCAGTAAAAAAATGTCAAATGCTTTTGAGGACTCATCTTCAGCGTAAGCTCTTTCCCAATTTTCAAAACATAATCTATTATTTAATTCCATAAAATTAATCCTGGTATGACTAGGACAAAATCTTTTATGAGTATTACTTCTATTTGTATTTTCAAAAACTAGTCCCGTCATACAATGATCAGTAATATGAATATCAAGGTTAATACTTGCAATGTTATCTACCGAGATATCTTCAAATCTTCCAAATACCTAATCCACACAAGTTCCAGAGACAGGTCTAGTGGGTTCATTCAAAAATGAGGAAAGGCCATTTTCTGCCATAAGAGCCAGATAAGAGTCTGCAGTAGAACTACATTCAAGGATATCTACATTAAAATCTTCTAACAGAATCAGATTTTTCGATTTTTCCCTTAGCAGACAGTTAGAGAGCTCATTAATAAAACTAATAGGTGATGATGATTGAAGTCTATAGACACAAATGAATATGATGCAAATATCATTTAAACTGCATTTTACTTTAATAACATCCGCACTATAAAAAATTTAAAACTTCAACTTCACAATCGTAACAACTTTTTTATAAATACTCCTACTCCACCAGCTGAATATGAATCATTTGTTTTATCAAAAAAGTTGTAGTTAGATATGTTAAAATGATCAACTTCACATGAATAAATCCAAATTTCAGAAACAAATATAAAATCTGGCAGCTTTTCAAAAGCTTCAAGATTTCCAACCAATAAATCAAAATTTTGCCGCAAACTACGTATGTTTTGATGAAATATAAAAAAAGATTTGTTACTTGAATTACTATTCAAATTTCTATCATAAATACTACTTATGGTTCTTATAGCTTGATTATCATACATAAAATCTTGAATGTCATCCATGCTATTGCCGTGAGACAGAAGCTAAATCTTCAAAGATTTTATGACGACAACCTCACTATCATCGAACCTTCTCATTAAGATATAAGAATTCCGTTACCATAAATATTTAAACTTATTTTCTCTTTTAAATTTCTTAGCTGCCATAAACAATAATCTATTGTGTTTTGTTAAACTATCATTAATAGAAATACTTTTATTTCTACATTCTCCAAATAAAGATGAAACCAGCTTCTTCATTGCAATTTTTTTGCCTCCCATTATCTATTTTCTTCTTGATTTTATGCGAAGAGAGTCGAATGCAGAGAATATCAAAAACATCTTCCTCCTGAGCTTCCGCATTTGATTGAATTTTCTTGTTCTTGATGTGTTTGACAAAACATTTTTGGATTTCATCCACAGTCACAGGTATATTAAGAACATTAACGAAAATTGAAATAGCCCTGTCGGTTGCATTGGAATCGGAAAGCCCAGGTACACCAACAATTTCTAAGTTGTTTTCGAGTAGTTTTTGTTCTCTCCAATGCAACTTATTCTCCAGATCAGCCACCTTCATACACAAGTTTTTGTTTTCTTCTTTCAGCTGATTATCTGTGTCGATAAATACAATGTTGTTTTTTTTAGGCTTAAGATTTCTTCATACAGTAGTTGCAGGGTTATTGAACTTTTAGGTAAACGGTCTATTGTTGCGTCAGTGCATTGATTTAGTTCAACACTTCTCGCTGTAGTTTTTTTTTTGTAGATTGAGCAGTATGATGACTGGATGCTGTTGTTGTTTTTGCAGTCGAAGGTACGACGCAATGTACTCCGCGGCAAAACTAAGCACTTTTCACATCGATGAGTTATATTGTTTTCTGTATAATATTCAATATCTGCCTGTTGAATGTTAACACATGGGCCGTGAAAATACAATATGCAATCACCACACTCAATGATTTCTGGTTCTTTGCAATTTATTGCATTTTCGCAAATACATATGTACTATGTAGGCCCAAATGCATTTATATACATATGCATCTGTAAAGATCACGTATATGTATATTATGTAAATTACACCCAAATTATAAAGTTATATGTATAAGCTATACCACCCACATACACGCTTGACTTTTATATTTTTTTCTATATTTAGGTACCTAGATTCCATCTATGTACATCTGTAGGTTTTTCTCATTATTACCTACAATTAATTAAAATCCATAATCTACATTTAAATACACATTTGTAGGTAGGTACCTATGTAACTATTTCTTGAATCATCCATTCGGAAATTCATTATACTAAGAATCAAGGTAAACTTACTTACATGGGACTTGAACCTGCATAGGATAATTAGACTACCTCTACCTACTAAACAGCCTCTATGGTTACCTACATTAAAGTTATTAGCTACAAGAGCAAGTTCGTACGATCCAGTCGTGCATTTTATTTTATTTAAATTCGACTTTAAACTTTAAACGCGATCTGCGGCTATACTAAGCATCCTAGAGCCATCAAACTTTACACCTTTTTTCTCTTTAAAGAGAAATCGAATCCGTCTAAATTAAGCGCCAAAGCGACTTGAAAATTGATTATTCGTGATGTTGGGAGTGCCACCTTTCAATCGATGTATCGCACGATACGAAAAACCAATTTGTAAAAATTGACAAATTTTTCTCTTTAAACTTGATTTGTGGTTAAACAAATGGCCTTTTGGATTGGTCGTCCAGAAGGCTTCCGAATGCTTCTGAAACTGTTTGATTGGTATCAAGTGACAGTTCCTCTCCTGAATAGAAGAGAAATTTCCTTCTGGATTTGTAGTCAGAATCCAAGCCAGAAGCACGCACACACTCACACTCACTAAATATCAAATTCAAATAAATTTATTCATGCCATTGTTTGTTTTGGTTTATCTGAAATTTTCTAGTTTCAATTTCAATCTTTAGTGAATTGAAATTATGGATATCTGTTCCGAAGACAAATTTCCCTTCAATAACTGTAATTTCTCATTCAGATTTTACAACTGCAGCCGTTTTGGACATTACAAGAGCAGCTGCCCGAAGCCACCTAGACCCATTGATGCATGCTTCATCTGTAACGAAATCGGGCACATGCACTATAGTTGCCCGAAAGCACAACGAAAACATCAGAAGATTGTTGCAGCAGTTACACGTCTACTAGCCGACTCAGACAATGATGACGAGGTGGCAGGCCCAATAAGTGTCATGCAAATGGTAAGTGTAGCCTTTTGTAATAGCAAAGTTTGGCGTATTGAATTTACGAATGTTTTCTCTTTATTGGATACCGGCAGCGAAATTAGTATTATCCAGCGTTCATTAGTGCCAGATAGTGTTAGATTGTCGGACGTACTAGGATCAACGAGATATTCGGGAATTGGACGAATAAGAATCCAGGCATATGGTATTACAAAAACTTACATAATGTTTAAAGACAGAATCCATCTTATATCTCTCTATGTCCTTCCAGACAGCTCGATGACTTTACCGTTGATCCTGGGACGCGACTTCTTACACAAATTTCACATCCATTTAAGGCAGAATGGACCTAAAAATAAAAATGTGAATTTACATATAAATAAAGATTTACTTTCAAAGCAATCGTATCTTCATGCGTTCAATTTGGTTGATTTAGATAAAGTAGTTGGTTGTAGTGGTAGTCCGATGACCCCATCGGATGTTGAGAATATTGTCTCCAGTGAAAGTGTGATTGGGAAGGCTGATAGTGTCGAGAGTCCGTTGTTTGATGGGGATGAAATAAGGTGCCAGTGTGTCTCCGTCCCACCGAATGAAGTTAATTCGCCGATACCGTTTGCCTATAGTTACGAGTATGACGAGTGTATTTCACAGATGTGTGCTATAGATGTAGGTAGCTTAGAAGTTGACATGGATATTTGCCCAAGGTTGGGAAAAGGCCAGTTAGAAGCATTGACAACAATTATTGATAGGGCTTATTTAAAACCTTTACATAGAGAACGTAATTCCCACAATTACAAAATGAAGATTCGTCTTACCGATGACACACCATTTTATTGTCCGCCTAGGCGATTATCAGTGTATGAACGAACAGAGGTACGGAAAAAGATAAATGATTTGCTTGAACGACAAATAATCCGACATAGTAAGTCACCATATGCTTCAGCGGTTGTTTTGACGAAAAAAAAGGTGAATTACGTATGTGTATAGACTATCGCGCGTTGAATAAGAAAACCAATCGCGATAATTTTCCCCTTCCATTGATAGAGAATTGCCTTGAGTATATGGAAGGTAAGCGGTGGTTTACGTTACTTGATTTGAAGGACGGTTTTAATCAGGTTGGAGTCGAAGATGATTCGGTACAGTATACATCTTTTGTGACCCCAGAATGGCAGTACGAATATTTGCGAATGCCATTCGGGCTGAAGAATGCCCCAACTGACTTCCAACGGTTCGTCCATCAAATATTTCAAGATCTGATAGAGGCAGGGAAAGTTATTATATACTTGGACGGCATAGCTATCGTGACAGCTGATTTCGATTCACGTTTAGAAATACTTAGCGAAGTTTTGCGACGACTTTATGAGAAGGGACTCGAACTTAGAATGAGTAAATGCAAGTTTGGATACGACGAGATAGATTATTTAGGATGTTGTTAATGACTCGGGTATTCGACCGACAAATGCCCACATAAGATATATAGAACACTATCCGGTACGCCAAAATCAAAAAGAGCTTCAATCTTGCATAGGGTTATTTTCATATTTTCGGCGTTTTGAGCCATCATTTTCAAAAATAGCCAAACCATTTTTAGACTTACTGCGCAAAGAAGTTAGGTATGGGGTTAATGACGAATGTTTGCAAGCGTTTAAAGAATTACGTAGTAAACTGGTTTCGGCTCCAGTCCTAGCCATTTTCAATCCACAAAGGGAAACCGAACTACATTGTGATGCTAGTAGCCTTGGGGTTGGCTCAGCTCTGATGCAACGTCAGGATGATGGAAAATTCCATCCAGTTGCCTACTTTTCAAAGACGGCAACCGCATCTGAGGCAAAGTTCCACAGCTTTGAACTCGAGACACTAGCAATCATATGCTCATTCCCTTTAAGATCATCACGGATTGTAACTCTTTAACTCTCACGTTGAACAAAAAGCAAGTTAATGCCCGAATAGCAAGTTGGGATTTAGAACTTGAAAATTATAACTACTCTATTCAGCATAGAAGTGGTGTGTCAATGGGTCATGTAGACGCTCTAAGTCGAAACCCATTAATCGCTACCATCAATGGATACGAGGTAGATTTTCATATTCAGTTAGCTCAGCATACGGATGTTAAAATCAGAAAGCTTAGAAGAAAACTTGAAACTGAGATGCTTTTGCACTACGAATTGCAGGACAGTCTTGTTTTTCGTAAATTGGATACAGATAGTTTATTACTTTACGTATCCAGCGAAATGGAAGACAACGTAATTGGTCACTTGGGAATAGATAAATGCTACAATCAAGTAAGAAAAAACTATTGGTTTCCAAGTATGAGACACAAGATTGAGATATTTATAAAGAACTGCGTAAAGTGTATTATGTTTTCAGCGCCAGCCAGAACTAATGAACATAATATGTACAGTATCCCCAAGAACCCTATTCCATTTGATACGATACATATGGATCATTTCGGGCCCTTACCGGCCTTGAAGTCAAAACGAAAGCATATTCTAGTTATCATTGATGCCTTCACAAAATTTGTACGTTTGTACCCGGTAAACCAGCACCAAGGAGGTTTGCGCCTCAATGGAAAAATATTTTAACTACTACAGTCGAGCTAGACGTATTATCACAGATCGCGGCATTTGCATCACATCTCTAGAGTTTTCAAGCTACCTACTGAACCACAACATCGACCACGTTAAGGTAGCAGTGGCCTCACCACAAGCTAATGGTCAGGTGGAGCAGGTGAACCGGGTAATCAAGGCAATACTGAGCAAACTGAGCGAGACTATCGACCATTCATACTGGGCCAATAAATTATCGAATATGCTATTAATAATACAACGCATAGCTCAACAAAGGAATCGTCTAGCAAACTACTCTTTGGAGTGGATCACCACCGCAAGGTGGTTGATGAGCTTACCGAATACTTAGACGTTAAATTTAATAGCAAAGGGAGATCTGATCTCGGCGAAATTCGGGAAAAAGCATCGGATGCTATTAAAAAATCGCAGGAGCATAACGAAAAATATTTCTTAAAGCATAGCGTACCGGTGAGGTTGTATTCGGTTGGTGATCTTGTAGTGATGAGGGACATTGACACCACTATAGGGACGAATAAAAAATGTATACCTAAATACCGAGGACCTTATGTCATACACAAAGTTTTGCCAAACGATACATACGTCGTCAGGGACGTCGACAACTGTCAGCTAACGCAGTTGCCTTATGATGGAGTGGTTGAGCCAGTTCGATTGCGAAAGTGAGAAACACCCGATGGGGGATGCGGAATATCAAGACAACCAACTGATTCAAGGGCGCACTTCATCAATTTAAGATTAAATAGTGATTGAGGTCAATCATAGTCAGATTGGCCGAGCTGTAATGTATTTATTTGTACTAAGTAATGTTATTTGTTATTAATTTGCTTTACTAAGAAATGTTACATGTAATATAAGCCTTAAGCTATTCTTATACTTTTATCATGCCACTACGCGGTCATCAGGAGAACTGTCAAAAACAAACGGGAACCAACTTCAAGCGAAATGATGGGACGAATGAAAAAGGAGAGAGGAGGGGACCGTTTTTTGAAAAAAGAAAAAAACAGCCGCCGTTGTGAACAGACGCTTCAACAAAGAGAGATAATAAATTTGTTAAAACGAAAGTATAGTTTCATTTAGAGTTTCATTCAGTTTTCCCTATTTAATAAACAACCATTTTTTAAAACTATTTTCAGTGGTTTGTATAAGGCTTTATACAAGCTATTTGTTTCCATATAGCCTGCAGATGGCTGGAGTGAATAAGGCCTTATACGAGCTATTTGTTTCCATATAGCCTGCAGACGCAGGCCAGTATAAGGCCTTATACAAGCTAATTATTTCCATATACCCTGCAGATGCAGCCCTGTATAAGGCCTTATACAAGCTAATTGTTTCCAAATACTACAAGCTAAAATGTTAGTTGAACAAAAAAACCTGCCACGTAAAGGAAGAAAACGAATTATTTCTTCAAGTACAAACATTGTTCGAGAAAATTTATATCTTGCAGTGTACAGGACAATCATGAAAAAACACAGGATTTAAATGAAAGTAATGTGAAAAGGTACATTTTTGTTAACCAAAATTAGAAATCTCTATAAATATTTAATTATTTCAGCTTTCCAAATGATATTAAGTTCATAAAATCTCATGATTTCAACGTACACAGAATTGACTAAAATCAAATGTGTCATCTTTGCGGCAAGACTTTTTTTTAGCAATACGGCACTAGATCGACACCAATACCCGAGTGCATAAATCTGAAGGCACAATATGTAATATCTGCATCACAATCGGCAGAAAAAACATCCCAAGGAATTTCAAGTAAATCGAGGAAAACGCAACAAAATTTAATTAATTTGTGTTTTTCATAACTAGTTGAATCTTATTTTGTATTAAATTTTATAATAATATGTATATTAATCAACTCTAAAAAACTGCATATCGAAAATTCAAGCTATAATACCGATTTTAATTATTACTTGATTGAAATGGATTATATTCTCACCAAATAAATTATTATTGCAGATGTTCGTTTAGGTAATTCATCACTTTTGTAGTTTGCAGATTGTTTTGATATATATTTGTTTTGACAAATCAGCTGGCCGGCATCACTAAAAAAAATCACCTTCCGAGTGAGTTTTCTTGTAATGTTTCTTATAGGGTCTCAACAGAATACGAAATTGGGACCGCCTCATAAAAAACATCACAAAATATTGTGACCTGTGAGCATCACAACGGCAGAATAGGGCTGTTAATTTATTGTTTTTATTATTAAACCTAACAAATAGCACACAACATTTTTAAGCTATTTACAAGTTCAAACTTTGCTTGGCTTTTATCTCGTTTATATTTATAGTCTCGTGTGACATCAGAAGAGTTTTTAAAAATTACAACAACAAAGCCATAACTGAAGTAGCGTATATTGTATTAATAATTAATAATTATAGAAGAATAATACTGACTAGATAATAACATAAATACAAATCGAACCTAGTGTAATATTTTTAATTTTTTTCGGATTTGTATAATTAAATCTCTTTTCATTAAAATTGTCTAAACGATAGCTCAAACGGATGAAAACAAAAAATGAAAATAATTTAAAAGTTAAATGGAAACAAATGAGCGACCAATTTTTTAAGTAAGTCAATTTTTACTATTCATTTTTCAAATGATGGATGTTGGTATTTTTATCTTTCATTTGATGATTCGTTTTTTGGTTCTGTTGAGATTATTTTTGGAGGAAGCCAATATTTTAAATTTGGGATTACTTCTGTTCTATTTTTTTTTTTTACTAATTTGGTGGCGACTTTCCATTAGGGGAGAACGCGTAGAACTTGATTTTTTTTACAGTGAGCTAGGGGTCTGAAGAACAGCCTTAAAATATTACGGTGAGTAAACACTGTTAAATATGATTACTAAATGTTTGGCCTTTTTAGTAAAACACTTGTTTAATTTGTCTTTAAATTAGAACGCATTTCAACACACGGATATATTCGGTAGATTTACTATTAAAGATAATAATTAAAACGGTTTTAATATGAAAATATAAGTTCTTCTATTTTTAACATATTTTTAAAGTTTGCAATATTAATACACATTATAAAAAATTCGCGGCAACGAAAAACAGTTGACAGTTCTTGTTAATACTTCCCTCTGGTAGTGTTCTGATAAGTTTTTTTTTGTACCTAGGTACTTTTTTTTGAGGAAAATTTAATGGAAACATTTTTTTGATTAAAAGCTAAGTGTAGTTTTTTTCAATAATAAAATTACGTGATAACATTTACCTAAATGAAGTATCATATTTTTTTGAAAAGTAGTTATGCATCACTTTTAAGATACATACATATGTACCTACCTATTTACTCTCAGTAAAAACCAATTGCAAATTAAAAAAAAAACATTAAACAAACCGTATGTATAGATAAAAACCTATTTGTGTGAAGTTTTTCTGTAATTAAGTTCACAGCGTACAAAAAGCTTGCTGGCTTAGGGGGGCATGCTGCCCCCCTACAATCCCCCTGCCAGTGCCAATTATAGGATTTGGGTTGGCGGGGTCAAGGTTGTGTGGGGCCAAGGTTGGGTGTATGCAAAGTTTTTTTAGGATTTGACATGAAACGAAACCACAAATGTACATAGTTTGAAATCAATTTATATTATCCCAAGAAAAATGCACATACCACATCACTTACCATACCGAAGTTGCATGCAGTCATCTGTGGATTGGTAAACAACTGTCACACACAAAAAAAAATTGTCGGTGGTCATCATTTGCATACATTTTGTATGAAAAATGAAAACTTAAAAAAACTAATTAAAAATAGAAATAAAAGTTTCCTCACTTTAAAATTGTTATATTTATTGTTTTTAAGTATAAATCTACTGAATAAAATTATCCGCGTGCTTAAATTCGTGCTCCCCTAAAGGAAAGTTCAGCCCTAATTTGGGACAAAGGTTCAGATTTGAATCAGTATTTTTTATTGTGATTAAAATTCTGTTGGTATTAATTTTTAAAATGAGGTTTTGAATATCGTCTTGAAATAGGTTACTAACTTTGTGTTAAAAGCTATTGGTGCCTGGTAAGTTACTTTCCACACCACCTGAATTTCAGACTGTGAAACTAAGAAATGAAAAAATTTGTTTCGATTTCACATTCAGCCCTATTGAATAGAATACAATCAATGCGTGCATAGTTTTGCAATGCATAAGGACTTTGTAGCAGCTATGCAAATCGTTATACAACCCAGCAAACATTTTAATTCAGAAATGAACGATAATTAAAGGAGGCTTTACATGTATCTTCATCTTCATCTGCATCGACATCTGCAAAAAGAGAGGACAAAAATAAAAAAAATCATGCTTGTGCGATAGAGAGCGGAGACCAAAATGGAGATCATCTTCATGTACGAAGATTATAGGAAGTATGAATCTGAAGATTACAGATTCATACATGTTCATTTTCATTATAGCATTTTCATATCTGCACCATAATTTGTTCCGTTCAAGTCGCCAATTTTCAAGTTTTTTTTTACCATTTCACCTCAGTTTGCGTAAAAACAACGAAAATAGCGAACATTTTCTCCTCAAAACTAAACGGTGATTTTTTAAGAGCTTGGTTTTTGAAAATTCAAAAAATCACAGAAACTTGTAAAAAGTGAATGAAATTTGTATTTGGATCGATAAATCAATTTCTGCCATTTACTTTTTAAAAATAATTTCACTTAAATGTTGCCCGCGGCTACGCTTCAGGTGGTCCATTCTGAAGGTCCAATTTTGGCAAACTTTTTCACACATTTCGGCCGGAATCTCACCAATGACGCGTTCAATGTTGGCTTCCAAGGCAGCAATCGTGTTTGGCTTGTCCCCATAGACAATAGACTTAACATAGCCCCACAAAAAATAGTCTAACGGGGTCAAATCACATGATCTTGGTGGCCAATTGACTGCGCCAAAACGTGAGATCAACAAATTCGCCTCTCAATTGATGCATGTCCTGTTGGAACCACATGTCCTGTTGGAACCACATGTCGACCGAGTTCAATTCTTGCATTTTCGGCAAAAAAAAATCTGTTATCATCGAATACGGATACGATTTGGTGGATTAATGTCCAATAAAGTGAAACTGGTGCGAAATTTGGTCACAATGAGCTGAATAGCCTGCTCGGTGGGTCGATTATGACGGCCATAAAATGGACGTAGCTTGCGAAACACATTTTTCACAGAGCACGAATTTTGATAATAAATTTCAATAATTTGCAAACGTTGTTCAGGCGTAAGTCTATTCATGATGAAATGGCAAACAATACTAAATCGAAATGTCAAATGTTCGTGGAATTTGTCATGTGTGATCTGTCAAAAATATAAACGTCAAAAACCAAGTAGCAAAAAAATCACCCTTTACATACCTGAACTCTAAGAACATGTGATTGTGAGATGTGTCAAGAAAGTTATAGCAGAGTTCGAGTAAGTTATTAGTGTGTACCTAGTCTTACTTTTGTGTTTGTTTTATATTATGGTCCCGCTCTATTTTTCTTCAAGTCTGCAGATGCAGATCCATGTAATCATGAAAGTGAAGAAACCGTCCGAAAAAGAATTCACTTATGATGAAATGTGCATCCTTTTACCTGGGCTCTTAGAAACCGATTTGAATAATTGTAATGATTCATTTGTGATCTGAAAATGCATCATTTAAATGAACGTATATAAGGGTTCCATATATTCATTCAAATGATTAATGCCCGAATAAAATTCAATTAAGTGAACGATTTCTAAGTAAAGAGTTATCCATTTTGAAGCTTCAAAAGTAAACGTAAATAAAAGACATAAAATATATTTTTTCATGATATTTCTTTTTTATTATAAAGATTGAACGTTGACATTATGTGTGAAACACTACAACATTTAAATGGTCACCACGCGAATTGTTGAAAGCATCGATTCTTGTGAGGTAATTATCGACCACTTTTTGACACATATTGGGCGGTATCTCAGCCATAATTTGACGAATGTTGGTTTTCAAGTGCTCAATAGTTAAAGGTTTATCTGCATAAACACGGTGTTTCGCGTAGCTCCACGAAGAAAAGTCCAGCGGTGTTAAATCGCATGATCTTGGTGGACAGTTAATATCGCCACGACGAGAAATTACGCGACCAGGAAATCGTCTTCTTTAAACCACATATTCTCCAAGTCGTGTTCTTCAATAGCAGGCAAAAAAAGTCGGTTATCATATGACCATAACGCTCCGAATTGACGGTGACAGTCGTTCCATCGACGTTTTCGAAGAAGTAAGGTGCAATCACACCTCCGGACAAAAGAGCGCCCCAATCTGACTTTTTGTGGATGTAATGACTTCTTTTCAATTACTTGAGGATTCTCAGAACCCCAAATACGAGAATTTTGTTTATTAACATACCCACCGAGTGAAAAATGTGCTTCGTCGCTGAAGAAAATTTTGTTCGAAAAATCGCCGTCCACCGCCTGCACCCATTCGACGTATCTACGACGTTGTGAATGGTCAGCTGGCTTCAGTTGTTGTGTGAGCTGGACTTTATATGGATGTAGGAGTAGATCCAAATGCAAAATACGCCATAATGTGCCGTAAGGCAGTCCTAATTCCTGAGAACGACGAGGAATCTACACATTCGGGTCTTCGGCAACACTTTCACTTACAGCAGCGATATTTTCATTTTTGCGATTTAGAAAAGGTTCAGGGATTAATCATTTAAAGGAATATATGGAACCATTATATACGTTCATTTAATTGCAGAATTTTCAGATCATAAATGAATCATTAAAATGATTCAAATCGGTGTCTAAGAGCCCAGGTAAAAGGATTTAAATTGCATCATAAGTGCCCAAAATATTTAATCTCTTGAGAGATTAAAATATTTCCCCTTCCTGACAATTTCTTGCCAATTTCTGCCCAATAAATTTTTGTAGGCAGCAATTTGTGGGCAGAAAATTTACAATTGTCAGGCTGACGTTTGTCATAAACAAAAAAAAACTGTCGTAGTAGCTCTGGGAAAATATATATATTTTTTTTTTTTGAATTTTGCCATTTATTAAATTTTATTTGGTTAAATATATCTTATAATATTTTGGGTAATTCATAATTGTTTTTTTTTTTTTTTTTTTTTTTTGTTTTTTTTTGTTCAATTTACAATATATTCGTATGAAAAATGTTTAAATTTAATTTTAAATAATATTATTTTTTCTTATAACTTTTAATAATATATACACATTTATTTTTTGTTTGTTTTGAATTTTGTCATTAAGCCTAGGTTCAATAAACTAAGTTGAGTTTTGTTGGAGTTGGCCGTGCGTTTTAACCTTCGGAATCCTGTTGTTGTCTTAAGGTTCCTTGGGATTTGTTTGATAGCTTGTTGGTAAGCGACTTGGAACAGTTTAGTTTTTTGGATTGTATTTTTGTTGTAGTCGCTAATCTGTAGTTTGCTCTTTCTGTTCTCCGGTCACATTTATAATTAAAGCTGGAATGGGCTTCGAAGTCTGCTGGATTATGTGATGGCGGATCCCTGGTGTATTTTGTGAGGTTGTCTGTATTGTCTGATTTAGCAAATGACATGTGTTTTGTATGTATGTGTGTTTCGTGTTATTTATTGGTGCATATATCATGTATTCGTTTCATTAGTGTTTCTGTGCACATGTGTATAATGTTTTGGGGCTTTGTACCCTCTTTTTGAATTTTGGGCTCTTCATCTCCCTCTTTTAAAACATTTTTTTCTTTTTTTTTTTGATTTGGGGATTTGTATCTCCCTCTTTTCATTAGTGTTAGATTTGGGGCTCTTTTTCTCCCTCTTATAATTTTTTTTTTTTTTTTTTTTTAAATTTCCCCTATCTCCCTCTTTATTTATTGTTGAATTTACATTTGGGCTTAATGTCCTCTTTTATTATGTTAAATTTAAATTTGGGACTTAATGTCCTCTTTTATTTATTAATTTTTAAAGTGGGGCTCTTTATTTCCCTCTTTTATTACACTATAAAAATCGCTATTTAAGCGTATTTATTATATTCTTCGTCTTCAGAATGAAAGTAATACTTCAGACGATTGTTATGTATTGTAACGTGTTTCTTCCTAATAAGAATCACGCTATTTGTTGGATTGTCGATTTTTACTATTGTGTATGGACCTGTCCATATTTCGGACAACTTGTGTTGTCTATTTTCGTTTTTAATCAGTACCTTATCTCCAATATGGAACGTTTTGGTTCTAACACTCTGATCGTAATACTTCTTGGAATTTCTTTTGCTATTTATCAGATTTTTCTGGCAATAGAGTATGTTTTTTGGAGTTTATTTCTTAGAGTGAAATAGTAGTTTTCGTGATCGTATACCGGTTCTGGTTCACGTTTCAGATTTGACGGTATATCGGATGTAAAACCAAAAAGACAATCCATTGGAGTAAGTTTCGTTCCTTCATGGATGCTGTTATTGTAAACGAATGCCGCGGTTCTTAAATATTTATCCCAAGATCTTGGGTTATCATCACAAATAGTTCTTAAATACTCTACTAAAGGTCTATGGGCCCTTTCTAATGCGACATTTGACTGAGGGTGATATGCAGTTGTCTGCAATTTTTCTATTTTCAAGAGCTTACATAGTTGCTTAAATAACTTACTTAAAAAATTTGTTCCCTGATCAGTTACTAACTGTTTTGGTATCCTATATCTAGTGATTATTTGTTCGTAAAATATATGTGCAACGGTTTCTGCCTCTTGGTTTGGCATAGCATACAAATCTACAAACTTAGTGAGGTTATCTTGAAAAGTTAATATATACTTATTTCCTATGTGAATCTTGTAGTGGACCTACTATATCTAAATAAACTATCGAATGGAGTTTGGCAAGTATCTGTTTTTACCATTGGCATTTTTACCTCTGGGCTAGCTTTCATTTTTTGACATTTTGGGCATCGTTTAATGTATTTCGAAATGTCCCTAAACATTTTAGGCCATTTGTATTTTTGTCTTATTCTTTTATATGTGTTTATTACACCTTGATGACCAAATGGAGAATCGTGATAGTCCCTGAGTATAGTAAGTATGTCATCTGATTTGAGGATTTGTTCTTGAACGTGGGTTGGGCTTTTACATTGGGTAGTAGGTGTATATTCGTTATTCTTAACTGTATGATCTTCGGTAGATGGGCGTGAGAGGTTGTTAGTTTTGTTTTGATCTAGCCCTTCCTTGTCATTTTGTCTAGCGCGTTGATCTCTGGTGACAGCCAAACATGTGGTGTTCTTGGAATTTGTGCTTTCTTGTGATTGTGTTTGTTCCTTTTGTTCGTTGTCATTCGGTATTCTACTTAATGCGTCTGCGTTATTGTTCTTTTTCCCTGGTTTATATTTAAGTGTACAATCGTACTCGGAAAGTTATAAATCTGGAAGTTGGTTCATGATCTGTATATACAGTAAATGTACGTCCCAATAGGTAACATCTAAAGTTTTTTGTAGCCCAAACAATGGCTAGCATTTCTTTTTCAATAGTGGAATAATTGCGCTCAGCTTTGTTAAGTGTGCGACTTGCGTATGCAATTGGTTTGTCTTTCCCCACTATTCCTTGTGAAAGTATAGCTCCTATCGATTCGTCACTAGCGTCAGTCGTGAGTATAAATGGTTCGTTGAAGTCGGGATAAATCAATAGCGGAGGGGATATTAAGAGGTCTTTAAGTTTTTGGAATGCTTGTTGACATTTTTCTGTCCACTTGAATTTTACATCTTTTCGGGTTAAATTAGTTAATGGTCGAGCTATTTTCGAAAAATCTGGAATAAACTTTCTATAGTAGTTAGCGAGACCTAGAAAAGATTGTGTTTGTTTTACTGTACGAGGCACAGGAAAACTTTGTACACAGCTAGTTTTTCCGGGGTCGGGATGCGCTCCCTCTGCGGAACACCTATGTCCTAAATATACAACTTCTCGTCGGAGAAATTGGCATTTTTCTACATTAAGTTTTAAATTGTGTTCACGCAACCTATCAAATATTAACTGTAGTTTTCTATTGTGGTCGTTTATATTTTTGCCGTAGACAACGATGTCGTCCAAGTACACAAAACATTCCAGGCCTTGTAAGCCGGTTAAGATGTAATTCATTAAACGTTGGAAAGTAGCTGGGGCTCCTTTGAGTCTAAAAGGCATACGTTTAAATTCATAATGCCCATAAGCTGTACTGAAAGCTGTTTTTTCCCGATCTTTTGGGTCTACCAAAACTTGGTGATATCCACTAGCTAAATCTAGGGTAGTAAAATATCTGGAGTGACCTAATTGGTCGAGGATATCTTCAATGCGGGGTAGTGGAAAAGCGTCTCCTACTGTACATTCGTTTACCTTGCGAAAGTCAACGACAACTCTCCATCGTACTTCGCCATCCGGACCTGCCTTTTTCGGTACAACTAAAAGTGGCGAATTCCAGGGGCTTTTACTTGATTGTACTATATCATTTTCGAGCATTTCGGCAAGTTGTTCGTTGATTATGCCTCTTTGTTTTTCAGGTAATCTGTACATTTTCGTGTTAATGGGTGCCTGGTCTTGTTTGATGGGAATTTCATGACACATGGTCTTAGTATGGGAGAGTTTGTCTCCAGGCAGAAAAAAGATGTCATTGTATTTTATACAAAGGTCCGTTATGGCATTCCGTTCTTCTACATTAAGAATGTTATCGTTGTTAAGTAGTGTTTCTAACATTTGGATTCTTTCATTTTTATGCCCAAGGCCCCTCCTAGTGCAATAACATGATACTTGTTTACTATTAGATTTCTTGTCCACTAGATCTATTATTTCATATTCACTTAATTTTACAATTTCTAAACTAATTTGTTTTAAACTAATGGGATGTTGGTGTGTATTTATTATGGGTACTATAATCCTATCTTGATCACTTGGTAATAAACAATTGCCTACAAATAAACCGTCTTCTAATTGTTTAGATAAACATATCATTGGTTCTTCGAGTTTAATGGGAAGTTCTAATATTGTTTTCGACCTGGGTGTTATTTGTATTGCTGGATTTAATGTTTTACTAATTGTTTTTATACTCTTATTACTACTGTTTTTTAATAATTCTAACGTAAAGTCTTTTTTATCTGTATTAATTAATAAAAGTGTGTGTATTAATGTATAGAGTAATGTAATTATTGCTTTATATATATCTTGTATTGTGTATGTAATTGTATGTAATATGTGTGATTTTTCTAATTGTGTTAATTTTTCTTTTTGAATTTGTTCATTTTGTATGTATGTTTGCTGGTGAGAACCATGTATTTCGTCTGCAGGGTGCAGTACTGTTTGATTATTTATTCTGACTGCAGTATATATTTTATGATATTTTTTTTCATTATTTTCATTCAAAGATATATTTGTATTCATAAGTTCTTTAATCTCTTGTTCTAATTGGAATAAGTTATTACTATTATTGTTTTCTAATTGGGGGGAGTTATTACTATTATTATTTTCTAGTTTGGAGAAGTAATAACCTTTTCTGAGGTACATAAAGGTTTACTACGGGCTTACGGCTTTTTTCTTCGTCTGAGATTTTGTTTTTTGTGCTTATTATTACCATGATTTAATGGAAATTTTTTCAGCTCAACATTTTCTACAGTCACAACGTTTTGTTGTCCAATTCCTCTCTGATCCACTTTTCGAGGTGGATCTTGATAAATTGTTGATGGCAAAGTTTCGATTGTGTTCAAAGAACCTAAAAACTCTAAATTTTTCTAAACTGCACTTTCAGATGTTTTGTCTAGGCCGGTCGCATTGTCGCGCCGCAAAATACATTTATCTTTCAGTGCCTTTTCTTCAAAACTTAGTGTAGTTTCTACCAATTTGTGATCACCGCGGCTATTTTGGGTTGTTTGTTGTATTGTGTTTGAGTTATTCACTCGCGAGTGAGTCCTCGTGAAACAACTTCCATTGTGCGAAATGGATAACCCTTTTTCTTCGGTTACCTCGGATTCTTTTAAAGGAATGTTGTATAACTTTTCTACCTGAATACCTGTGTTATTTTCAAGTATTTGTGAAAATGTTAATAATTTGTTGGGCCCATCTATATTACAGTATTTACCCATGAAATTATACCCTATAATTCCATCGCCAGGGATGGATAGGTCATTTTCTATGACTTGAAACTCACAAGCAGGACGTGTCGGTATTTCAATTGTCCCTATGCATTCTCCTAATGTATAACCGAAGCCACATGGTGTATTAATGGTTAACTTCTTTTTGTCGCTTATATAAATTTTATTCCCCAATGCATTTTTTTTATTAGACTAACCTCTGAACCGGTGTCTACTAATAAACGAGTTGTGTTACATTTCCCTATATTTAATCCTATATCTATTGAAGGTAATTTTATTTGTTTATTTGATTTTATTGAGTCTGAGTCCTGGACAGGATCAGTTTCAGTTTGCACTTGGTGCTTATTTTGAGTTTGCCCTAGCATTTCATTAATATTATTTAGAGTCGAACCTGGGAGATTTCGTTCGACTACTGGGAGTTTCCCGACTGTGAACTCTCCCATCGGTTCTTAAATGTACATTCATTAATTGTGTGGTTATTTCTACCACACCAATCACATATTGATTGCAAATGGAATACCCTATTCTCGTAATCTGTTTTAGGTTTATTCTGCGAGTTTGAATTCTCGTTTCTAAATGGGTTAGATCTGCTAGGTTCTTGATTCTTTTGGGATTGGTATGCATTGGGTCTTTCGCTACCATAATTGTTTTTGGGGTTGCCTCTACCGTAGGAGGGGTCACTTCTATTCATGTTTTGGTAATAGTTATAACCTTGGGGGTTTCTCCTATCGCTCGATGGATAACTATTTTTGTGGAAATTTTGTGGGTTCCACCTGTAGGTGTTTTGGCTATTGTTAGTGGAGCGTATATTGCAGTTTACAGCCTCATGCTCATAATTTTTGCATAATTGGCAGATCGGTGTGTTAAACCTTTTGAGACACTCACTATATGTGTGTCCCTTAATGTTGCAAAAACTGCAAGTTATTTTTGAAGAAGGGTTTGAGGGAAGGGAAAGGTTGTTTGGTGACCCGTTATATGCAAGATTTCCTGAAGGGTTAAAATTACAGGAAGTTTGAGGAATTGGTGGGGTTGTTTCAACCGTTTGTACATGTTTTTCCATGCTAAATGCAGTCCTCACCAATTCTTCAAAGCTCTGTGTACCAAGAGTAAATAGGTACTGACCTAGTTGTTTGTTTGAAACCCCGGAGGCCAGAGATGACTTGGCGAAATCCTCAAGCTGGGTTTTAACCACCTCGGACTTGTTCCCATATTTAATTTCCGCTGCCTCTCGACATTGGGTTAGCGAGTGTCGAATGCGGCTCACGAAAGTGTTCAATGTTTCGAATTGACTCTGACGGCTGGTTATGAGGTTATTAACTAAATCTTTATAATCCTCTATTGGAAGATATGCCCGGTTGAGTAATTCTTCGAAACATTTGAATGTGGTTGGTCTCGTTTCTACTAAATCTAGCGCGTCTTCACGTAATTTAGTGTATAGTATTTTTATGAAGAGCGCTTCGTCCTCTTTTTGAATGAATTCAATTATTGTACGGATGCATGTGAGGAAGGTCTGTAGCCTTCGGGCTACTTTTGGGTCTGTCCCTAATGAAAATTCAGGGATGCCATGCGAAAGCTTTAGCAGTTTTTCAAAACCTAACGACATTTTGGGAGATTTTGTTTCAGTGGCTCGGGTTTCGAAATTTGGGTGAGATAACCGTTTATGTGTATTTGCCTCTGCGATTTCAATCGAGAGTGGGGTTAATAGGGGTTTATGCTTAGAGGGGGTATTTACCCTTTCCCTTAATTTTTTAACCTCCACTTGTAGAAACGTTATATGGCCGAGATAAACAGATTCTTGTGTCTTAAGCTTGTAAGCTTCGAGTATTAGTTTACTCTGCTTCCTTGTATATGATAAGTTCCTGTTCGGTTTGGCGTTTCTTGGCCTCAAGAGTAGCTAGCTGTTGCTCTAGCTTTTCTATTGTTTCTTTGGTTTGTGAATTGGTTCGTTCTGCCTCCTGTTGATTTTCTATCAACTATCAGGGGCCCCTGGCGCCATAGACTATGCATATTAAACAGATTTGTATGAAAAGCCAACAAATTGAACAATAGAAACTCTAACCCAAATTAAAACATTTTTTTTTTTTTTTTATTTTTTTTTTATTTATTTAAACCAAAAAAAACATTCATTCTTTTTTATAATTTTAATCCACTCTGTGCTCTGGTTCTTTCTTCCGCGAGTGACTTCTGTTGCTGCTTCAGCTTTCTGGCTTGTTTTAGCAGTTTTTTCTTATTCTCTCCCTCGCTGATTTGTATAATCCGGTACAAATTACCTAGTTCCCGTCGTAGTTTCACTTGTCTTCCTCCCCGGTGTTTTGGAGATTTGTGATTGATAGTGGCTTGTTGGTTGGCGGTTGGGTTTTCTCTCCGTTCACCTTTGGTGAGGGGCTTGGGTCCGGCCGTTGGATTTTGGGCGATGGCTTCGTCCAGGGCTACCTTTTGCCTTCTTCTGTATTCATCCAAGCTGATAGTGGTTTTCGATTTTTTTTTTTTTTTTTTTTTAGATCCACCGTCAAAAAGTAAAATGTCAAATTTTGAAATCATTCATGGTGTTTTTGATTGGATTCAGACTTCAATCTAAAGATTAAAATTATACTTCAAAAGGTGTGGAATAAAATACCGGTAGAATACCGATAAAGATTAAAGGAGACTCAAAAACTTAAATTAATCGCACATGTTCTGTATTTCACCCTTTGCGAATTCGAGGAACGAAAGCGAATCTAGATGTATTCCACATAAAACAAAGTTTGCGAATAGCTCATTTCGAATGTGGAATTGTAGGGCTCTGAAAAGGAAGAATCGTGTTCTACATTTCCAACATGAATCGTTTTTATACACACTGTCTGCAACAGGTGATTTGGAAGAAAACCGACTCGAAGTGAGCTGGAGCGGGTTGGTTCCGCCCGAAATGCTGAACACGTTATTTCCTTTTAAATAAAATTTAAATTCGTTTTGAGTTAATTTTTACATGCAGAACATGTTTAAAATTTAAAATTTTGTGGTTCGGATGATGCTACTAGAGTTAGAGGACACTCCAGTTTTTGACGTTATTTATAGCCTCTTTATCAGCACCATCCTACCGGCTGCGCCAATGTTGTATAATATTTTTGGTACGTCCAACTGGACATATCAATCGAAGAGAATATAACCCTACCTATCGAGGGGATTCCAGTTTGTTTAACTGGCCCTGGCGGCCCTTTTGGGTGGCCTTAGAAGGCCTATATGTATTTGCCAGTATATTTGAATAGCCACTGGCGGCTATTTGATGTAGCCTTAGAAATCCACTTTACCTGAAAATAAATTAAAGTTGGATTAATAACGTACCTTTGATAGGAGCTAGGTATTCGATCAAAAATAATAGGTTTACAATGAAAGACTTAATACTTTTTTGTTTAATTAACTGGTTCAATCGATTCTACTGATTCAACTGATTACTTTATTACTATTTTCCTACCCATTTACATTTTCTTTGAGTTTACAATTTTGTAATGTATTGCAATTACTTGTCCTAATATTGGAATGCTAAATAAGCATTCCTCAATAATTATTACTTAATATGATTTAAATGCAATATTTATTAATTGTCATATGTGTCACTTGCTAAATTAGCATTATTCATTTAACATACATTTCCTACACATACGTTTAGCTTCGTCATTTAATTTCATTGTTAACATTGCTTGTCCCAGTTCTTTTCGTAATTCAATTATTATTCATTGACCAGTGTATTTTTTGTCATACTAAACGATCGCTTATGGCTTCAGTGCATTGTTTGTATACACTACCTGGCGTATCGTTTAGCTGATTCACACCATTCTGTTGTTGGTGTCGACCTTGATATTAATTTGATATTTTATTTAATGTTTGTTAGGGAAGGTCGTGGTCAGATTGTTATTTTAATTATTTTAGTGGTGCTGGTTATGTGAGATCTAACACTTTTGTTTGTGTTATTCATCTCACACAACATATGATTATAATTATGATTATAATTATGATTATAATTATGATTATAATTATGATTATAATTATGATTATAATTATGATTATAATTATGATTATAATTATGATTATAATTATGATTATAATTATGATTATAATTATGATTATAATCATGATTATAATTATAATTATGATTATGATTATGATTATGATTATAATTATGATTATAATTATGGTTATGATTATGATTATAATTATGATTATAATTATGATTATAATTATGATTATAATTATGATTATGATTATAATTATGATTATGATTATGATTATAATTATGATTATAATTATGATTATAATTATGATTATAATTATGATTATAATTATAATTATGATTATAATTATAATTATGATTATAATTATGATTGTAATTATGATTATAATTATGATTACAATTATGATTATGATTATGATTATAATTATGATTATAATTATGATTATAATTATGGTTATGATTATGATTATGATTATAATTATGATTATAATTATGATTATAATTATAATTATGATTATAATTATGATTATAATTATGATTATAATTATGATTATAATTATGATTATAATTATGATTATAATTATGATTATAATTATGATTATAATTATGATTATGATTATGATTATGATTTTGATTATGATTATGATTATAATCATGATTATGATTATGATTATAATCATGATTATGATTATGATTATAATTATAATTATGATTATAATTATAATTATGATTATAATTATGATTATAATTATGATTATAATTATGATTATAATTATGATTATAATTATGATTATGATTATAATTATGATTATGGTTATGATTATGGTTATGATTATGATTATAATTATGATTATAATTATGATTATAATTATGATTATAATTATGATTATAATTATGATTATAATTATGATTATAATTATGATTATAATTATGATTATAATTATGATTATGATTATGATTATGATTATGATTATGATTATAATTATGCTTATAATTATGATTATAATTATGATTATAATTATGATTATAATTATGATTATAATTATGATTATAATTATGATTATAATTATGATTATAATTATGATTATAATTATGATTATGATTATGATTATAATTATGATTATAATTATGATTATAATTATGATTATAATTATGATTATAATTATAATTATGACTATAATTATGATTATAATTATGATTATAATTATGAATATAATTATGATTATAATTATGATTATGATTATGATTATGATTATAATTATGATTATAATTATGATTATAATTATGATTATAATTATGATTATGATTATAATTATGATTATAATTATGATTATAATTATGATTATAATTATGATTATAATTATGATTATAATTATGATTATGATTATGATTATAGTTATGATTATGATTATAATTATGATTATAATTATGATTATAATTATGATTATAATTATGATTATAATTATGATTATAATTATGATTATAATTATGATTATGATTATGATTATAATTATGATTATAATTATGATTATAATTATGATTATAATTATGATTATTATTATGATTATGATTATGATTATGATTATAATTATGATTATAATTATGATTATAATTATGATTATAATTATGATTATGATTATGATTATGATTATGATTATGATTATAATTATGATTATGATTATGATTATAATTATGTTTTTAATTATGATTATAATTATGATTATAATTATGATTATGATTATTGAGTATTATCATAGTCTTGAAAGCGGAAGGACGTGTTTTTTCGGATAGATCACTAGTGCTATTTTATTTTCTTTAATTGCAATCTGTTCTGGATTAAAAAAAAAAACAAAACATCCCTTTAATTTTATTTAGTAACTTTCTGATAATTTAAAATAACATAAAAGACATTTGTTTATATTCCTTAAAAGCCAGCTTCATTTCTTTGCATAAAAAGTCAGAAATGGTTCGATGCGGTGAATGTGAAGAGGATCTTCCGTGCTCTGGTGAGTATGTGAAGTGTTTCTCTTGTTCGCGAAAACTCCATTTCGAGTGCACTACAATCTCTGTAAGAACGTATAAAGCGATGTCTTCGATCTAAAAGGAAGCATGGAAATGCCAGTTTTGTCGGAAACGTAGGGATGTGCGAGGGAAGGACAATCAAGGGCAAACGGAATCTCTCGGCACTAACGGGTGCGAAAGTGGTACATCGCTGACCAAAGCACGGAAAACTTCAACGGCATAGGCGGGAAATGATCTGGAAAATGATATAAAGGATATTAAAAAAATACTCAAGGAATATACCAACAGCGTTAATTTTGTATCAGAGAACTACGACAAAATTAATAAAACTTTAGAGTCAAACAACAAACTACTCAAAAATTTATCTGAGGAGATCACAGAATTAAAACATCAGATTGATATTAAAAACACAACAATAACAAAAATGGAGAGAAAAATAAACTTCCTAGAACAACAGATAATTACAAATAATATAGAAATTTAAAATATTCCGATGCAATCACAAGAAAATGCAACAAATTTAATTAAACATCTAGGAGAAATTATTGACATTGAAATAAGAGACACAGATATTAATAACATTTACCGAACAAATACTAAAAACAAAGAGAATGCGAAAATAATTGCCTCTTTTGCTTCTAAAATATTCAAAAACAATTTCATTAACAAATTACATGCACACGGTTCAATAAAGTTATTTGATTTAAATGCAAAATTGTCTCCATCCACACCGAAATTCAATACAAATTCGACAATTTATATAAACAGCCAACTGACTGATACAAATAGGCAAATCATGTGGTTGTCAAAAAATCGTGCCAAAGAGTGCGGCTGGAAATTTGTATGGTCACGGGATGGAAAAATATTAGCCAGAAAGAACGAGACAAGTAGTATTATTCGCATTGACACGGCAGATGAAGTTTCCAAAATTGTATAAAGAGAAATGTATTATCAAAATACCTTAATAAAACGTCAATACCAATGAACAAAAACAACGAAAATGTACAAGATGATCTTATATATCTGAAGCACAGGGTGATTGATAACATAAGTGAATTAAAAAACTATGAACTAGCGCGTAACTTGAACTGCTCATTCTTGTGTCTTAATATAAGATCAGTTAGAAAAAATTGGAATAATTTTTTAATTAATCTTAATCAAATTCTCGAAGAAATAAAAGTTATTATACTGGTTGAAATCAATATTAAAGATTACGAAAACAATCTTTATCAAATAGATGGCTACCAATCAGAGTTCTTAAATAGACCAGAGACAAGAGGCGGTGGAATTGCAATTTTTGCTAAATATGACTTAAAAATTGAAAAAACAATTCTACAAAGCAAATATTATGAAAACATACAAATAGAAATAATAAGTAATAATGATGAATTATCAGTTATCGCGATATATCGCCCCCCGGGTTTTAACATACCAAAATTTATTGAAGAATTGGAGGCACAAATTGACCAAATAAATCCAAGGAAAAAACTAATTATAATCGGTGACATGAATATTGATTTGGAAAAAAGCGAAAATAGACCTTTTATAAACTATATTAACATGTATACTTCAAAAGGTTTAATTAATATTATAAAATCGTATACAAGAGTTGATCTGCGAAAAGGCAGTAAAACAAGAATAGATCATTGCCTTGTACGAATGTCAAATGAAAAAATGTATGCAGCGGTAGTTGAGACAAATATATCAGACCATTTCACGTTGTTTTGTGGATTTTCATCCTATGAGATCACTAATAACGGCCACCAAAATACATCATATTCAATAAAAGACGATCGTGTTAATGAAAGCATTAGAAATATAAACTGGGATCATATCATTGCTAACTACAATACAGTAAATAGTCTTTATGAAGCTTTAGTTAAAGTTTTCATTAACTCATACGAAAATTCAACATGCGAGCGAAAAACGAAAAAGAGAAATACGGTAAGCCCTTGGATAAATGAAGAAGTACATAAATTATGCAAGGAGAGGGACATCTTATACAAACGATGGAAAAATAATAGGAAGTGCAGTCAGTACGAGTCTGAATACAAAAAATTCCGAAATTTTGTAAACAAAAGAATCGAAAAAACTAAAATTGGTTTCTTCCAAGATAAATTTTCGGAATATCGAAGAGATCCTAAGAAGACGTGGAGGTTGATTAATAATATATTAGGAAGAACCACCAACAACCTAGATAGTATTATATTATCTAACTTTAAAGATGAAAATAATACTAAAAAGCTGGCTAGCAAATTTGCTTATAGTTTTGTAAATGAAATACAAAATGTTGTTCATTCTTGTGACACAAAAACATTCCATACCGAAGTATCTTCTTATGAACAGTCGATTTATATAAGGCCCGTCGCTAAAAGGAAATCATCAATCTGCTTTCGAACTTAAAAACAAATAAATCACCTGGGATAGATGGAATTCGACCCAAGGACCTTAAAGCAAACGCTGAAATACTAGCACCAACATTAGAACGACTTGTCAATCTAAGCATTGAAGACGCATGTGTGCCAGAAGGTCTAAAAAAAGCGATAGTTCGACCAATTTACAAAACCGGTGCTAAAAATGATGTCCTGAACTACAGACCTATCTCCATCCTTCCAATTGTAGACAAGTTACTTGAACAAGTTATGGCAGATCGGCTGCAGTATTATATTGATAAACAGAGTATTATAAATAAAAACCAATATGGCTTTCTCAAAAACAAAAGTACAAGCAAACTTCTGGCTGAATTCGCCAGCCTAGTAAATGAAAGTCTGAACAAAAATCATCACAGCCTGGTGGTCTTCATTGACTTCAAAAAAGCATTTGACACACTTAGACATGTAAAACTCTTTGAAATGCTTGAAAAAATTGGAATAAGAGGAGATATTTTAGAGTGGTTCAAAAGTTATCTGAAGAATAGAGGAATGACTGTGAAAATTTCAAATGTTTACAGCCAAATGACAATGCTTAAATACGGTGTTCCGCAAGGGTCAACTTTAGGTCCACTCCTGTTTATTATATACTCAAACCAACTACTTTCAATCTTAAGAAATAGTATTGGATTCGCCTTTGCAGACGATACGGCAATTATAGTGAGCCATAGAGATCTGAAAGTAGCAACAAAAACTATGCAACAAGAATTTGACTCAATAATCAGATGGTGCCACGATTTTGGACTAATTATCAACGTTACTAAAACTAAGGTAATGGATATCAGACCTCCCCATATACAGAAAAACAAAATTAATATTAAATGCCACGAAACAACATGCCTACATCAAAACCCGACAAATGAGTTCCTTAATGCCAAAGACAAGTGCGATAAGTTCATAGGAAATGTGCAACAGTTTAAATACCTAGGAGTAGAGTTGGATAGTCATTTTAAATGGGATATACATATACGAAATATATGCAATCGCATACGTAAAGCGGTTTATGCTCTTCACCATTTAAGTTTCTACACCAGCTACCCAGTTCTTAAACAGGTTTATTTCTCATTGGTTGAGTCGGTACTAAGGTATGGTATACTAGCTTGGGGAAATGCAACACCTACCTATCTGGAAGACATACAAAAACTACAAAATCGAATTGTAAAAATCTTAGCAAGGGCAAGATATGGTACGAACTTTATAACAAAATCTGATTATGGCAAAATATTTAAGGAACTTGGTATCCTGAGTCTAAAGCAGCTTTTTGAACTAAACATACTTGAAGAATTCTACAATGATGAAAGATACAAGCAGTCAATTGATCATATATACAATACTAGAAGAAGAGCAAAGAGATTCTTGCAAATATCGAATTTTAAGAACTCATTCGGCAGACAACAATTATCGGTCATCGTTCCAAGTATTTTCAATAGAATTCCTAGAGAACTCCTTAACATTAATAGATATAATTTAAGAAAAAAACTTCTGAAAAAATACATCATCCAGCATTAGCTCTGTATAAAGTAAAATATAAATTTTTAACTTTTTCTTTCAAGATTACTTATTTTGTATAATAACGTATGAATGCAACTTTCTGCAGAAAGCCTGCATAGGCTTCGCAGATATCTTCTGTAAACAACAATTTGTATTATGAAACAGTATTAAATAAAATTGAATTGAATTGAATTGAATTATGATTATGATTATGATTATGATTATGATTATGATTATAATTATGATTATAATTATGATTATAATTATGATTATAGTTATGATTATAATTATGATTATAATTATGATTATAATTATGATTATAATTATGATTATAATTATGATTATAATTATGATTATAATTATGATTATAATTATGAATATAATTATGATTATGATTATGATTATGATTATGATTATGACTATAATTATGATTATAATTATGATTATAATTATGATTATAATTATGATTATGATTATGATTATAATTATGATTATAATTATAATTATGATTATAATTATGATTATAATCATAATCAAATCATAATCATAATCATAATTATAATCATAATTATAATCATAATTATAATCATAATCATGATTATGATTATGATTATGATTATGATTATGATTATGATTATGATTATGATTATGATTATGATTATGATTATGATTATAATTATGATTATAATGATTATAATTATGATTATAATTATGATTATAATTATGATTATAATTATGATTATAATTATGATTATAATTATGATTATAATTATGATTATAATTATGATTATAATTATGATTATAATTATGGTTATAATTATGATTATAATTTTGATTATGATTATGATTATAATTATGATTATAATTATGATTATAATTATGATTATAATTATGATTATGATTATGATTATGATTATGATTATGATTATGATTATGATTATGATTATGATTATGATTATAATTATGATTATGATTATGGTTATGATTATGATTATAATTATGATGATAATTACGATTATAATTATGATTATAATTATGATTATAATTATGATTATAATTATGATTATGATTATAATTATGATTATAATAATTATTATAATTATGATTATGATTATGATTATAATTATGATTATGATTATGATTATGATTATGATTATGATTATAATTATGATTATAATTATGATTATAATTATAATTATGATTATAATTATGATTATAATTATGATTATAATTATGATTATGATTATGATTATGATTATGATTATGATTATAATTATGATTATAATTATGATTATAATTATGATTATAGTTATGGTTATGATTATGATTATAATTATGATTATAATTATGATTATAATTATGATTATAATTATGATTATAATTAGGATTATGATTATGATTATGATTATGATTATGATTATGATTATGATTATAATTATGATTACAATTATGATTATAATTATGATTATAATTATGATTATAATTATGATTATAATTATGATTATAATTATGATTATAATTATGATTATAATTATGATTATAATTATGATTATAATTATGATTATAATTATGATTATAATTATGATTATAATTATGAATATAATTATGATTATGATTATGATTATGATTATAATTATGATTATAATTATGATTATAATTATGATTATAGTTATGATTATAATTATGATTATAATTATGATTATAATTATGATTATAATTATGATTATAATTATGATTATAATTATGATTATAATTATGATTATAATTATGATTATAATTATGAATATAATTATGATTATGATTATGATTATGATTATAATTATGATTATAATTATGATTATAATTATGATTATAATTATGATTATGATTATGATTATAATTATGATTATAATTATGATTATAATTATGATTATGATTATAATTATGATTATAATTATAATTATGATTATAATTATGATTATAATCATAATCGAATCATAATCATAATCATAATTATAATCATAATTATAATCATAATTATAATTATAATTATGATTATAATTATAATTATGATTATAATTATGATTATAATCATAATCGAATCATAATCATAATCATAATTATAATCATAATTATAATCATAATTATAATCATAATTATAATCATAATTATAATCGATATAATTATGATTATGATTATGATTATGATTATGATTATGATTATGATTATGATTATAATTATGATTATAATTATGATTATAATTATGATTATAATTATGATTATAATTATGATTATAATTATGATTATAATTATGATTATAATTATGATTATAATTATGATTATAATTATGATTATAATTATGGTTATAATTATGATTATAATTATGATTATGATTATGATTATAATTATGATTATAATTATGATTATAATTATGATTATAATTATGATTATGATTATGATTATGATTATGATTATGATTATGATTATGATTATAATTATGATTATGATTATGGTTATGATTATGATTATAATTATGATGATAATTATGATTATAATTATGATTATAATTATGATTATAATTATGATTATAATTGTGATTATAATTATGATTATAATTATGATTATGATTATGATTATAATTATGATTATAATAATTATTATAATTATGATTATGATTATGATTATGATTATAATTATGATTATGATTATGATTATAATTATGATTATAATTATGATTATAATTATGATTATAATTATGATTATAATTATGATTATAATTATGATTATAATTATGATTATAATTATGATTATAATTATGATTATAATTATGATTATGATTATGATTATAATTATGATTATGATTATGGTTATGATTATGATTATAATTATGATTATAATTATGATTATAATTATGATTATAATTATGATTATAATTATGATTATAATTATGATTATAATTATGATTATGATTATAATTATGATTATAATTATGATTATAATTATGATTATAATTATGATTATGATTATGATTATCATTATAATTATGATTATGATTATGATTATAATTATGATTATAATTATGATTATAATTATAATTATGATTATAATTATGATTATAATTATGATTATTATTATGATTATAATTATGATTATAATTATGATTATAATTATGATTATAATTATGATTATGATTATGATTATGATTATGATTATGATTATGATTATGATTATGATTACGATTATAATTATGATTATAATTATGATTATAATTATGATTATAATTATGGTTATGATTATGATTATAATTATGATCATAATTATGATTATAATTATGATTATAATCATGATTATGATTATGATTATGATTATGATTATGATTATGATTATGATTATGATTATGATTATAATTATGATTATGATTATGATTATAATTATGATTATAATTATGATTATAATTATGATTATAATTATGATTATAATTATGATTATAATTATGATTATAATTATGATTATAATTATGATTATAATTATGATTATAATTATGATTATGATTATGATTATGATTATAATTATGATTATGATTATGGTTATGATTATGATTATAATTATGATTATAATTATGATTATGATTATGATTATGATTATGATTATAATTATGATTATAATTATGATTATAATTATGATTATGATTATGATTATGATTATAATTATGATAATAATTATGATTATAATTATGATTATAATTATGATTATGATTATAATTATGATTATGATTATGATTATGATTATGATTATAATTATGATTATAATTATGATTATAATTATGATTATAATTATGATTATAATTATGATTATAATTATGATTATGATTATGATTATGATTATGATTATGATTATGATTATGATTATGATTATGATTATAATTATGATTATAATTATGATTATAATTATGATTATAATTATGATTATAATTATGATTATAATTATGATTATAATTATGATTATAATTATGATTATGATTATGATTATGATTATGATTATGATTATAATTATGATTATAATTATGATTATAATTATGATTATAATTATGATTATGATTATAATTATGATTACAATTATGATTATAATTATGATTATGATTATGATTATGATTATGATTATGATTATGATTATGATTATAATTATGATTATAATTATGATTATGATTATAATTATGATTATAATTATGATTATGATTATGATTATGATTATAATTATGATTATGATTATGATTATGATTATAATTATGATTATAATTATGATTATAATTATGATTATAATTATAATTATGATTATGATTATGATTATGATTATGATTATGATTATGATTATAATTATGATTATAATTATGATTATAATTATGATTATAATTATGATTATGATTATGATTATGATTATGATTATGATTATGATTATGATTATAATTATGATTATGATTATAATTATGATTCTAACTGACAACTTTGGTTTGCAAGTGATAAGTTCAGTTTATACGGCCGCTCTTACTCATTTCTTTCTTTTTAACTTTAAATTATAATAATTAAGTTTTTAAAAGTAACTTGGTGTGAATTAATACATCCTAAGATTGAAAGACATTAAAATCTGGTGAGTCAGTAGCTATTTTCACTTGAAATTGGGAAACAAAAAAAAATAGAATTTTACGATTAACGGTGCACGCAAAACACAAAATTACATCAAATAATCATGCAGAGAACTCCACCTGTTTCACAAATGCCTTCAAATGGTCACAGCCAACCACCGAAAAGACCACATAAGGAGCTTCTACAGGAATCTCCGCCAAGAGAAACTATTTCGGCAGTAGGAGCTATGGAAGTGTCAGAACTGAGGAGTATGATGCATGATATTG
Organism: Philhelius pedissequus; assembly: GCA_910595825.1. Lineage (NCBI taxonomy): Eukaryota > Metazoa > Arthropoda > Insecta > Diptera > Syrphidae > Philhelius > Philhelius pedissequus. The sequence goes on from OU343161.1 coordinate 156,147,964, forward strand.
TGTCGGTGATAATGGATGTCAAGCTTAAAGATTTGCCAACAAAATCTGATCTTGAAGCTATCCATTCGGAAGCCCACAGCCTAAAAGCTACCAATTTAGAGCTGCAGGCACAGGTAACAAATTTCGAGGCCCGCTGCAACTTGTTGGAACAAAAAATTGAGTCTCTGGAAATGAGAGCCTATGATAAAAATGTCATCGTACATTTTCCGGTAAACGGTGAAGAAGATGCAACGGAAAAGGCTAAAAAGTGCTGCTTGGATCTGCTGCAAACGAATGAACCCAACATTATTGCAACAACACGAGTTTTACGACCGACAAACAACAACAAGACTGCAAATGTCATCGTGAGACTGAACCGAAGGGAGGACGTAGGACATTTACTAAGATCAACCGTGAAACTAAGAAACACCGGATTTTCTGTCCATAAGGACTTAACACCATCGGCAAGAGCACGAAGAAGACGTTTAATTGAGTTGAAAGCCGAAATTAATAAAGAGAATACGTTCTTAAAAACCAGGATACGAGGACAAACATTGATGGTTGAAGGCAGATCGTTTTATTTTGACAGGGAAAACAAACTAAAATGCGACGGCGTGTGTGGAATGTCATTGTTAGACCATTTGATGAATGACATTTCTAATAATTGCGTTCAGGGACAGAGTAAAAAAAGTATAAGTGGTATAATTGGTAATGATCCCGACATGACATCATCCATGTCACAACATCGTATTTAGTTGTAATGCCGTCTGCCCTTTAGTTAGTAAATTTAAAAGAACCATTTGTAATATTAATAGTAATAGTAAAAACCATAATGAAAAAACACTAAAAATATTTAGAATTCTGTCATATAATATAGCAGGCCTTAAAAATAGGTCCATTTTTAATAATTTCTTTAGTTTTCTTAATAACTTTGAAATAATATTTTTGTATGAAACATATGTAATGGATACTAACTTATCAAATTATGAAAATGAATTCAATAACTTCGAACTTCGAATAGTACCCGCAACAAAATTATATTCAAGAGGAAGAGCAAGTGGAGGCTGTATCTTTGGATTTAGGAAAAGACTGGAAGGAATCACCTGTGAGTTCAAACAGATTGGAGCGGTAATACATCTGGATCTTAAGATAAATGGTAAGAGATTTCGTATAATACCAACTTATGTCAATTGTAATCATTGGGATACCGATTTTGAAAACATCAAGGAATGTCTGACTTGTGGAGGGACGGAAAATGTATTGGTTGTGGGTGACCTAAATGCAAGGATTAGGAATGAAAGAGGAAGTGAGAATAAAAGGATCGGGCGTGAGAGACAATCGAAAGACACTACCAAGAACGCAAGAGGAACTAAGTTGCTTGAACTTTGCAACTCATTCGGTCTTCGTTATAATGATTCGTTATATGATTATAATCATAATTATAATCATAACTATGATCATAATTATAATCATAATTATAATCATAATCATAATCATAATTATAATCATAATCATAACCATAATTATAATCATAATTATAATCATAATTATAATCATAATTATAATCATAATTATAATCATAATTATAATCATAATTATAATCATAATTATAATCATAATCATAATCATAATCATAATCATAATCATAATCATAATCATAATCATAATCATAATTATAATCATAATTATAATCATAATTATAATCATAATTATAATCATAATTATAATCATAATTATAATCATAATCATAACTATAATCATAATCATAATTATAATCATAATCATAATCATAATCATAATCATAATCATAATCATAATCATAATCATAATTATAATCATAATTATAATCATAATTATAATCATAATTATAATCATAATCATAACCATAATTATAATCATAATTATAATAATAATTATAATCATAATCATAATCATAATCATAATCATAATTATAATTATAATCATTATTATAATCATAATTATAATCATAATTATAACCATAATTGTAATCATAATTATAATCATAATTATAATCATAATTATAATTATAATCATAATTATAATCATAATTATAATCATAATCATAATCATAATTATAATCATAATCATAATCATAATCATAATCATAATCATAATTATAATCATAATTATAATCATAATTATAATCATAATTATAATCATAATTATAATCATAATCATAATTATAATCATAATCATAATCATAATCATAATCATAATCATAATCATAATTATAATCATAATTATAATCATAATCATAATCATAATCATAATTATAATCATAATTATAATCATAATTATAATCATAACCATAATCATAATCATAATTATAATCATAATCATAATCATAATCATAATTATAATCATAATCATAATCATAATCATAATTATAATCGTAATTATAATCATAATTATAATCATAATTATAATCATAATCATAATCATAATTATAATCATAATTATAATCATAATTATAATCATAATTATAATCATAATTATAATCATAATTATAATCATAATCATAATTATAATTATAATCATAATTATAATCATAATCATAATCATAATTATAATCATAATCATAATCATAATCATAATTATAATCATAATTATAATCATAATTATAATCATAATTATAATCATAATCATAATCATAATTATAATCATAATTATAATCATAATTATAATCATAATTATAATCATAATCATAATCATAATTATAATCATAATTATAATCATAATTATAATCATAATTATAATCATAATTATAATCATAATTATAATCATAATTATAATCATAATCATAATCATAATCATAATCATAATCATAATCATAATTCAATTCAATTCAATTCAATTTTATTTAATACTGTTTCATAATACAAATAATTATAATTATGATTATAATCATAATTATAATCATAATTATAATCATAATTATAATCATAATTATAATCATAATTATAATCATAATTATAATCATAATTATAATCATAATCATAATTATAATCATAATTATAATCATAATTATAATCATAATTATAATCATAATTATAATCATAATTATAATCAAAATTATAATCATAATTATAATCATAATTATAATCATAATTATAATCATAATCATAATTATAATCATAATCATAATCATAATTATAATCATAATTATAATCATAATTATAATCATAATCATAATTATAATCATAATCATAATCATAATTATAATCATAATTATAATCATAATTATAATCATAATTATAATCATAATTATAATCATAATCATAATCATAATCATAATTATAATCATAATTATAATCATAATTATAATCATAATTATAATCATAATTATAATCATAATTATAATCATAATTATAATCATAATTATAATCATAATTATAATCATAATTATAATCATAATTATAATCATAATTATAATCATAATTATAATCATAACTATAATCATAATTATAATCATAATTATAATCATAATTATAATCATAATTATAATCATAATTATAATCATAATTATAATCATAATTATAATCATAACTATAATCATAATTATAATCATAATTATAATCATAATTATAATCATAATTATAATCATAATTATAATCATAATTATAATCATAATTATAATCATAACTATAATCATAATTATAATCATAATTATAATCATAATTATAATCATAATTATAATCATAATTATAATCATAATTATAATCATAATCATAATCATAATCATAATTATAATCATAATTATAATCATAATTATAATCATAATTATAATCATAATTATAATCATAATTATAATCATAATTATAATCATAATTATAATCATAATTATAATCATAATTATAATCATAATTATAATCATAATTATAATCATAATCATAATCATAATTATAATCATAATTATAATCATAATTATAATCATAATCATAATTATAATCATAATCATAATCATAATTATAATCATAATTATAATCATAATTATAATCATAATTATAATCATAATTATAATCATAATCATAATCATAATCATAATTATAATCATAATTATAATCATAATTATAATCATAATTATAATCATAATTATAATCATAATTATAATCATAATTATAATCATAATTATAATCATAATTATAATCATAATTATAATCATAATTATAATCATAATTATAATCATAATTATAATCATAATTATAATCATAATTATAATCATAATTATAATCATAATTATAATCATAATTATAATCATAATTATAATCATAATTATAATCATAATTATAATCATAATTATAATCATAATTATAATCATAACTATAATCATAATTATAATCATAATTATAATCATAATTATAATCATAATCATAATCATAATCATAATCATAATCATAATTCAATTCAATTCAATTCAATTTTATTTAATACTGTTTCATAATACAAATTGTTGTTTACAGAAGATATCTGCGAAGCCTATGCAGGCTTTCTGCAGAAAGTTGCATTCATACGTTATTATACAAAATAAGTAATCTTGAAAGAAAAAGTTAAAAATTTATATTTTACTTTATACAGAGCTAATGCTGGATGATGTATTTTTTCAGAAGTTTTTTTCTTAAATTATATCTATTAATGTTAAGGAGTTCTCTAGGAATTCTATTGAAAATACTTGGAACGATGACCGATAATTGTTGTCTGCCGAATGAGTTCTTAAAATTCGATATTTGCAAGAATCTCTTTGCTCTTCTTCTAGTATTGTATATATGATCAATTGACTGCTTGTATCTTTCATCATTGTAGAATTCTTCAAGTATGTTTAGTTCAAAAAGCTGCTTTAGACTCAGGATACCAAGTTCCTTAAATATTTTGCCATAATCAGATTTTGTTATAAAGTTCGTACCATATCTTGCCCTTGCTAAGATTTTTACAATTCGATTTTGTAGTTTTTGTATGTCTTCCAGATAAGTAGGTGTTGCATTTCCCCAAGCTAGTATACCATACCTTAGTACCGACTCAACCAATGAGAAATAAACCTGTTTAAGAACTGGGTAGCTGGTGTAGAAACTTAAATGGTGAAGAGCATAAACCGCTTTACGTATGCGATTGCATATATTTCGTATATGTATATCCCATTTAAAATGACTATCCAACTCTACTCCTAGGTATTTAAACTGTTGCACATTTCCTATGAACTTATCGCACTTGTCTTTTGTATTAAGGAACTCATTAGTCGTTGTGCATGTTGTTTCGTGGCATTTAATATTAATTTTGGTTTTCTGTATATGGGGAGGTCTGATATCCATTACTTTAGTTTTAGTAACGTTGATAATTAGTCCAAAATCGTGGCACCATCTGATTATTGAGTCAAATTCTTGTTGCATAGTTTTTGTTGCTACTTCCAGATCTCTATGGCTGACTATAATTGCCGTATCGTCTGCAAAGGCGAATCCAATACTATTTCTTAAGATTGAAAGTAGTTGGTTTGAGTATATAATAAACAGGAGTGGACCTAAAGTTGACCCTTGCGGAACACCGTATTTAAGCATTGTCATTTGTCTATAAACATTTGAAATTTTCACAGTCATTCCTCTATTCTTCAGATAACTTTTGAACCACTCTAAAATATCTCCTCTTATTCCAATTTTTTCAAGCATTTCAAAGAGTTTTACATGTCTAAGTGTGTCAAATGCTTTTTTGAAGTCAATGAAGACCACCAGGCTATGATTATAATTATGATTATGATTATGATTATGATTATGATTATGATTATGATTATAATTATGATTATGATTATGATTATAATTATGATTATAATTATAATTATGATTATGATTATGATTATGATTATGATTATAATTATGATTATGATTATGATTATAATTATGATTATAATTATGATTATAATTATGATTATAATTATGATTATAATTATGATTATAATTATGATTATAATTATGATTATAATTATGATTATAATTATGATTATGATTATGATTATGATTATAATTATGATTATAATTATGATTATGATTATGATTATAATTATGATTATAATTATGATTATGATTATGATTATGATTATGATTATGATTATGATTATGATTATAATAATGATTATAATTATGATTATAATTATGATTATGATTATGATTATGATTATGATTATGATTATGATTATAATTATGATTATAATTATGATTATAATTATGATTATAATTATGATTATAATTATGATTATGATTATGATTATGACTATGATTATGATTATGATTATGTATATGATTATGAATATGATTATGAATATGATTATGATTATGATTATGAATATAATTATGATTATAATTATGATTATAATTATGATTATAATTATGATTATAATTATGATTATAACTATGATTATAATTATGATTATAATTATGATTATAATTATGATTATAATTATGATTATGATTATGATTATGATTATGATTATGATTATGGTTATGATTATGATTATGATTATGATTATGATTATGATTATGATTATGATTATGATTATGACTATGATTTTGATTATGATTATGATTATAATTATAATTATGATTATGATTATGATTATGATTATGATTATGATAATGATTATGACTATGATTATGATTATGATTATGATTATGAGTATGATTATGAATATGATTATGTATATGATTATGAATATGATTATGAATATGATTATGAGTATGATTATGAATATGATTATGAATATGATTATGAATATGATTATGATTATGATTATGATTATGATTATAATTATGATTATAATTATAATTATAATTATAATTATTATTATAATTATGATTATGATTATGATTATGATTATGATTATAATTATGATTATAACTATGATTATAATTATGATTATAATTATGATTATAATTATGATTATAATTATGATTATAATTATGATTATAATTATGATTATGATTATGATTATGATTATGGTTATGATTATGATTATGATTATGATTATTATTATGATTATGATTATGATTATGATTATGACTATGATTTTGATTATGATTATGATTATAATTATAATTATGATTATGGTTATGATTATGATTATGATTATGATTATGATTATGACTATGATTATGATTATGATTACGATTATGAGTATGATTATGAATATGATTATGTATATGATTATGAATATGATTATGAATATGATTATGAGTATGATTATGAATATGATTATGAATATGATTATGAATATGATTATGAATATGATTATGATTATGATTATGATTATGATTATAATTATGATTATAATTATAATTATAATTATTATTATAATTATGATTATGATTATGATTATGATTATGATTATGATTATAATTATGATTATGATTATGATTATGATTATGATTATAATTATGATTATGATTGTGATTATAACTATAATTATAATTATGATTATGATTATGATTTTTTTTTTAATTCCTTCCGATGAAAGATACTTCGAACTGAAATAGAATTTCCGACGAAGATGCCGTGCGGAGAAAACTCCACTCCGACGCTTATCTCGATAGGACAGAATATCTATTTCTGTCACAAGATACCGCCTGGTAGATGAGCTTTTCTTTGACATTTCATTTAGTCGTCCCTTTCGTTTTCCATTTCAAGTGAACATTTTCCGATGGTAATTTGTTAAACAAAGCTTTTATATGTCATAAAACACTTATTTATAAAAATGAGTATTTAAAGATATAAAAGGAGACAAAATTCCATCCGACTAAACAACATGTGAACAAATAAACAAACAATTCGCCAGATAAGTGTAAATTTACCAAAACAACCAATTCGCAAACATCATCTCCAACCTGTGTTCATAACCTGTAGGTACAAATTCATATTTATAACCATATTTTATCTAATTTAACAACTAAATCTCTATTTTCATTTTAGATCTTCTAAAATGTATCGCTCATTGGATTAATAAACCACTCATTAGCAGGATAAGTTAAATTTGTCACTGAGGATGTTCCTGGATATCTGTAATTGACAGATAATACATCTCAGAACCACCCTCAGGCGACAAAATTCTCATTCAATGTGGCCTTTATCAATTCCTTTTCCCTTTCTTACAGATAAGCTGCAATCAAGTTCTCAACATGGAATACTAATAATTTAGTACTGAATTGCAGCTAAAAAAACCTGTTCAGAGTCGAATATATTACCTCATAAAATATTTATGGCAATAGGCAGCTATAAGTCGGTGCTTTTCCACAAGTTACAAGATGTGCGTTTGTTATGAGAATGGCGTGAGTTTCTATAATATTGTTTATCTAATTTATTTGTATCTATTTAATTTGCATTAGAGGTCTGCAACTGCAAGTACGTACATACCAGTGGCATCGCGTGAATTTTTAAGATGTGTGTTCGATTCGTGAAAATATATATATTTTTACTTGGGATATATGTAGGTACTATAGGCAAGTTTTGCATTTGGAAAAAAAATCGAACTCGAGATTTTAATGAAACTTGACATTTCGATGACAGAGAACACCAAAAAGTGTGTTCCGCAACTCAGTCTCTTTCTGTCTGCCTTAGAACGATCTACAGCCTACACGGCTGGCGAGATTTTCTACAAACTTGGTACTTAAGCGGCTTATGCAATTCTATCAAATAGATTCTTGAATCGTTTTTTTAGCCCCAAAAATAACGGTACTTGCCATTAAATTTTTGCTACCATATTAATCATCTCCTAAATGGCTCTAACTACTTTAGATATATGTACTCTACATTTTGGTCAACATTTTTTAGATATTGTATTATTGACGGGACCTGCCATACAAACATTTTTTTAATTTTTGACTTTTTCATAAACGGCTCTACGGATCTATATCAAATTTTTTACATAAGATGTCCTTCGAATTATAAATAATACTGCTACCAACATTTTCGAAAAAAATACTTTTTTTGGATTTTTGAAGAAAAAAATTTTTAATTCAATATATCGAAAACGGATAGATGATTTTTTTTTTTGAAATTGTGTTCTTTAATTTATTATAGTAAATATTTAAAAATGCAATATCAATTTTGTTTACAAAAAAAAAAAATAAAATAATTTTGTATATAAAAAATTCATTAAAAATCGACTTTAAAAATATGTTCAACGTTCAACCTAGAATCTTTGGCATAAAATGCGATCGAGCATAAGAGCAAGTACGTGCGATCTAGTCGTTCATTTTATTCTAAATATGAATTAATCCCGTCAACCAATCTTGTTTTTTTATGTAAATCAAATTAAAGTTTCGTGTATAGGTACTCTTCCACTTTTTTGTACGTTGATATAATTTTTTTAAAATTTGGTTTAGACAAGTGGTGTCCAACTGGTATTGCTCCAAGGGCATTTTTGAAGATCTTAAAAAGCTACGCGGGTACTACTGAGTAAAAAAAAATAGGTTTTTAATTCTTTCCCTAAATTAAACTGAGAAATATGCAACGGATTTAGCAAACAATAATGATCAAAAACGGATTAATTTACGATCTGCACGTCTCGCGATGAGCGTAATGACTTAGTTGCATTTAACTCAATGTACTACCGAGCGAGCAGGATGACAATGCAGCCTTCTCACTTATTAAAACCGTTCACATGGGTATGTGTATGACACATAGAGTGATATGTTAGGTTCAAGAGTTTTCTCAAGTTTATTAAAGGGGATTTGCGGGCGCCTCGAAATCAGTAAGTGGGCTACCAAGTGCCTGCGTACTACTGATTGGACACCACTGATTTAGACCTTTATGCATCAATGATTGTTTTTTTTTTGCATCGTATGTACGTATGAGAACGAAACGCATTTTCTAATGTATTATTCAAATGATCTTCGACTTCACTTTCACCCATTGTTCTAATATTATAATTTCTTATTTCCTTCAAAATAAAATTAGGAAAATAAAAAATATCGCATAAAAAGTAGAAACAAATCCACCTCCGCTTGAAAACTTTCGTTACTTACCTAAACGTAACGAAACTCAAAGTTCATTCATTTATACCTACAACAAAAACAAAATAACATCGCAGACTGAAGTGCATAGTTATTTTTCGTACGAACTCCCTTCATCATTATCTCAATATCATAATCGTCGAATGAAATTACATATACAAATTAGATCGAAAATTTCAATGTGAACCTCAAATAAATTCATCCAAATACTAAAAACTCCAAACAAAATCAACTTTACCTGCTACGATGAAGTATTTTTAGTCGATATAACAGGGCGTGCAAAGCTCAGCTTGCATACCCAGGCGAGACGCCACTGGCACATACCTATATACTATTAGGATATCTGTTTATATCATTATTATTTACATAGGTATACCTAGAACGATATTCTTCTGTGGATTCTATGAATCGAATTACAATTCTCGAATTCGGGTCAGAAATATGTACATAAATATCTATCCTCAGTAGAATTATCGTGTATAGCAATTTCTATAGTTAGTTAGATAAGATAAAATAAATTTTAACGTCAGATGGCGACAAATTGTAAAAAGAAACAGTTGAGATGGTTTTCCAAACCACCAAACTCCTTAGACCAGGGGCCTGCAAACTACAAGTACTTGTAATAAATTGTAATAAAAGTGATTTTCTACAACTGTAACAAATTTCTGTAACACAAAACTGCAATTGATTTGTTTTTATTTCTTAATAGTACGGGAGGTAGCATTGAGTTTTTGCGAGTCATTTTACTGGTGATGGTGATGGTGATGGTGATGGTGATGGTGATGGTGATGGTGATGGTGATGGTGATGGTGATGGTGATGGTGATGGTGATGGTGATGGTGATGGTGATGGTGATGGTGATGGTGATGGTGATGGTGATGGTGATGGTGATGGTGATGGTGATGGTGATGGTGATGGTGATGGTGATGGTGATGGTGATGGTGATGCTGATGGGGATGGTGATGGTGATGGTGATGGTGATGATGATGCCTCGCTCAGTAAATTGTTATAATGGACCCATTCGTAAAGTCGTTTATAAGAAATGTTTGAAAAGATTTGCCTTGATGAGTTAATCAGCGATATTCCACGGTAGATTGTCCTTTGTCCCCTTTTTTGAAAATTGGACATATGATTGCTTTTTTGAAATAATTTGGCACACAATCTGCATTATGTGCATGGTTTATGGTTTTAGTAAGAGATTCTATGAAAAGATCAGTGCCTTATTTATATAACTGTTGTGTAGTCCATTTGATCCCGGAAATTTACTGTTTTGGAGTTCGCTTAATACTAACTGGACTTCTGCCAAAGAAAAAGGTGCATCTAATTCATAATTCTGGTGTAGAGGTATGGCATATTGAAAAGTTGAAGAAAAACTATCTTTTGCCAGCCCTTTGCCCTCTGAAATGGTTTGCTAAATCTTCCGCATCGAATGATGCAGCGAGGTTTTTCCTTGGTTTTTTATTTATTATATTTACAATCTTCCAGAATTCAGTTGCATTTCTACATAATGCAATGTTACACGCAACGTTTTTTTAAATAAGTCTGCCGTTTGTAACTAAGTAGTTTTTTAAATTGTTATTTTCTGCCAGATATTGCTCTTTAAAATATAAATTCCCTGGAAAACTCCTTAGTAGTTTTAACCAGGCAAAAAACTTCTCTCGTGCTCCTAAACAGTTTTTATCAAACCATTTACGGAGTAGAAGTGTTGTTACTTATTGTTTGGCATTCCGCATACACATTTTTTTACTTGTATTTGGTTATTGCAGCTGGATCTATTTCTTGCCTCAGGTTGCTATTGAGATTTATTGTCATTTGGATTGGTAGGTGATCAGAATGTATTTGCATAATTATTTCAAAATCGTCCATCACCGCAGTCCAGTCTTCCGATACCATAGCATAATGGATAACTGAGCTCCCTTGTAGTCCTATGAAAGTGAAATCGCCTAATTTATCTTCGTCGGTAGACCCATTGCAAACGCTTAATCCAAATGGGTTGCATAGATCTATAACTTTTTTGCCTCTTATATTCATTACGCTATCTCTTGATTTACGATATCTGTTCATTTGTATATTTTCGCTCTCTAGGGTTCCAGTACGTGCATTGAAGTCTCCAATGAGCAATATATTTTTTAAATCACTAGCAACTAAGTTATCTTCAAGTTAATTAAAGTCAATGAAAGTCAAAGTGCCGATACCCATCTTTATTGGATTCCACAAAACTTGGTTCAAAATGTTCAATATTATTTTCGGTTACATGTGTTTCAATTAAAATAAATGTTTCATATTGATAGATAAAATTTATAAAGTCTAAAATTTCAATCTTATTTTTCAGACCTCTGAAATGTATTATAACTTAAAATTCTTATTCTAACAATTCATAAATTGTATGTATTATTATTTTATCTTATATTTTAGATGATATATTAGGCTTTTTTGGTCTATTTGAATTTTAATGCGAATAAAAAGACTTTATTCCACTCGTTACCCAACGTTTCGTAAGATTTCCTTATTTCATCAAGTGTTTTTTATTTATTTAATTTTTGTTGTAAATCACATTATACCCATTACTAACTCCAATATTGCATCCTCCAGTTGACGGCACTGACACAAATTGAAAATAAATAATAATTATAATCACGATATAAAACAAAAATAGAAACGAACTAATTTTAAAATAATGTTTAATAAACAAAGCTATACTGTACCACTTTAAAGTACCTGAAAATCTGAGCTGTGATATAAATGTCATTATTGTTAGTTGTCAGTCAGTTTATTTACGCATAAAAATCCATCATCGGATGATGCTTTTTTAGTTTAGAGCTGAGGTAGGGTCAGCGGGCCCAAGGTCTTACCGAAGAAAGCAATGAAATCTCGATGCATGAAGAGTTCAGAACTCCGTTAAATGTCAATATTTATTAATTTCTTAAATATTACATTAAATTCAATCAAAAATACTATAACATAGTATTTCATATAAATATATTCTTTACAATAGTTACCCTTAAAAATAATCTAACGATCTAATATAGGTTGGGATAGAGTCCCCGGCCCTGGTCGAAACCAAGGGCACAATGTTTATTGGGATAGAGACCCCGGACCTGGTCGAAACCAAAGGCACAAAGTTTAATGGTATAGTCCCCGGTCCTGTTCGAAATCAAGGGCACAAAGTTTAGTGGGATAGAGTCCCCGGCCCTGGTCGAAACGAAATGCACAAAGTTTAGCGGTGTAGAATCCCCGAGCCTGGCCGAAACCACAGGCACAAAGCTTAGTGGTATAGAGTCCCCGGCCCTGGTCGAAACCAAAGGAAAAAAGTTTAGCGGGATATAGTCACTGGCCCCGGTCGAAACCAAAGGCATATGACCAAACAATTACGAAATTCCTAACTAGTGCACTACGCACTCAGCAGTTTCCTTCTAGGTACTCCCCTTGTGTATACCAGATTGGAACAATACCACTCAAGGCAGAAGTCAGTTCTTTTCCGTACTAATGTTACCTCCTCTTGATATATTTTTCGTAATGAGTGAATGTGAATTGTAAGTACAGAAAAACGTATCCCATGTAATTAATATGGCGTGACGTTTGATTGGAGGATAATGTTCTCTCTTCATTGCAAATCGTATGGTCACATGTCTGCATGTACATCTGTTATTCATCGGCTTTGGAATTTGAAAATCCAATTGAAATTTTTTTTAATTGGAGCGGCAGTTGGCTGGTCGATGAATGCGATGCGATGTGTGGAGGTTATTGGAAAGATGCTTTTGTTGGATTGAATTTGTAACTTTACGTTACATTTTTTTCTTTCTTCGGGAGACGAGCACTTTCTCGTCGTAATTTCTTCGTCTACGAAAGAAAAATATGAATATTTTCTGTACTACTTTTTCCTTTTAGTTATATATTTTTTTTTCTTTTTGATAGAAAGTATATATTTTCTTTCATATATATTTTTCTCCTATAATATATATATATATTTATATATTTGTTTTGTTTGTGTTTTGTTTTTTTTCCCAAAGAAAAAAATATTAAACCAATAAACAAAATAAGAAAACAAATCTTTTTTATTTAATGAAAAAGAAAAGTTAAAAATTTATTATTCATAACTAAGTACAAAATTCATAAAAAAACATCGCAGTCTGTCGATTACGGGCTAATCTCAACGTCCTTAGACTGTCCCTTGAATCTGAGGTTGGTCTTCGTTCGGTGCTTGTTCAAGCGGACTGACACCTTTCCAGAGGGCCGTTAAATAAAAAATGCCCGGCGATGCTGGAGCCCTTTCATGACAATTCTCTCAATTCTCTTGGGGGTGCGGAAATCGGTGCGGCCAAAACGACGGGCGGATGAACTGGTTGTTCCGTTGGAATAGCCAGCGCTATGTCTTGTATCGTTCTGGCTAGCTGGGGGTGGCCTCTAATGGCAGCTATCCCTTGGTGTTGGAATTGGCCTTTGTCAATGGTTCCCGATGTACCAGTACGAGTCGGATTACCAGAGGTTGGTCAGCTTGCCGACCCGCCCCTGGTACGGTTGGTGAGAAAGTGCTTCGTCAGCGTGGGGTTTCTTATTAGCCAGTTCTCTTCTGCGGCTCTTCGCTGCTCCTTGATTACGCTCATGCTAACATCGGTTGGTATCGGCGGTAAAATGGGTTGCGCTGATCTCTGGTCGTGGCTCGGCGGTGGAAGTCGGCTAACGCGACGGTGTGCATGCAGGGTTAGTGCAACCGACTCTTCGACTTCTTTGGGCGGTGCCCACACCCTGATCGGCAAAGTGCGCTGCCTGACGGTAGGTTTTGGTACTGGTGGCGCGGGGAGTCGAACGCCTTGAATGCACGTCGAAGGACCTTTTTGTCCAGTGCTATCGCTTCTTATAGTTTGCACGGCGGCGGAGGGGATGGTGTTGGTTTTTGGCTTCGTTATGGCGGACGCGATTGTGCGTTTATTGGATCGGACTGCTTTCTTGGCTTTGAGCTGCTGATCAGTCTTCCCCTGGTTTTGCTTCGAGCTAGGTCGTTGGCCTGGACTGGGGCTAGCCACGCATTCCGGTGACGACAACCTATGGAAACGAGCGCTTAGAAATCGTCCCTTGTGATTTCTGGGGCTGCGTCTTGCTGCTGCCGATGGCTTGACTTCGGGTGGTGGTGTTTTTGATGCTTCATAAGGACGTTCCATATTCGGTTTGATAATTGGACTACGACTGGTTGGTTTTATGTTCGGTGGTGTAATTGGCTGTTTGAAATAAGAAATTATATTTAACCTTTGTTTTATATTCCTCGTGGTCTGTTGAAGGGCTATACCTGAGAGTAGTTGGTGTTAGGCTGAACGTTGCAGTATCAGTGGTGATTATCCGTTGATTGGAGCTCTCGTGATGACTTTCCTGATCGGTGTCCGATTTATCACTGATGCTCGCTGCTGGTTGGCACTCTGTATTTAGACCCCCCTGGCCGGTATAAAAACCTTATAATTTTTTTACATGGGCGCGAAGTAACTTCGTCTGGCGCTTCTCCTTATCTCTTAACACCACATTTACTGGAGAAATAAATTTCACGACCTCGTAGGGGCATTTTTTTTAATAAGTCTTCCTCAAGTTTATGTTTATGTGCAATATTTCCAAACCATGACCTTGATAAGTAATAAAATCTTTTTGTTCATCATTCCATTCCACGATTATGTCATCAATTACGCCTTTGTCTTTGCCAAAGACTACAGAGATCAACTGACCGGGAAACTCTCTGCCGTACCCCCAGCCACAAGCGTCCACAACCAGTGGAACGAGTATCGCGACATCATTAATGAGACAGCCAAGACCACCATAGGCTACCAACCACCCACGAAAAAGAAACGTGGTCTGATGATGAATGCGCGGTATTGAAGCAGGAGACGGAAAATGCACGAATGCAAATGCTGCAATGGAAAAAGGGAGGTGTACCGTGAAAAGAGAAGGGACGAGAAAAAACCCTGCGAAGAAAGAAAAGAGCATCCGCAGCCTCTCAGCTCAGGTATCTCGAGGAATCTTGCACCGCCACCAACACCCGCCGGTTCTACAAAACAGCCAGCAACTGGCATCTGGTTATAGGACTGGCACGCAAGCTCTTCGAAACAGCGAAGGGAACCTACTCACCGAAGACAGGGAATTTTCGACCTGTTTTAGCAGCACTTCCAGCAACTGCTTAATGGGCATTATGTAGAGGAAGCAACAGAAGAACAAAGAAGCATGAGACCAGTCAATGTCAAATGATCCAGTCCCAGCGCCCAGTACTGAAGAGGTTAGAAAGCCATCCACAAGCTTAAGAACAAAAAATCCGCCGGCTCGGATGGCGTACCAGCGGAACTCTTTAAGTATGGAGGAAATGTCTGGTAGGGCGCATGCACCAGCTCATCAACCAAGTGTGGGAGGAGGAAAGCATGCCCGACGACTGGTTAAATAGATCCATATGCCCAATCTATATCCCTGCTTAATGTTGCCTACAAGATCCTATCAAACGTACTATGTGAGCGTCTAAAACGTTTTTGCAACACTATGGTCGGCACGTACCAGTGTGGCTTTAGGCCAGGCAGATCAACGATAGACCAAATCTTCACATTGAGTCAAATCCTGGAAAAGACCAACGAATTACAAGTCGAGATGCACCATCTTTTCATCGACTTCAAAAAGCATATGATAGCATAAGTGCCAGAGCTTCTATTGGCGATGTCGGACCTCGGGATCCCGAAAAAACTGATCCAGCTATGCCGTATGACGTTACAAAATATGCGGTGCAACGTGCAAATGGGGAAACAGCTCATCTGCGCTTTTACACACGTGTACAGGGTTCAGATAATTAGATGCGCTATCATTTGGCTTCTTCAACATAGTCCTGGAGCAGATAGTACGCAAGAGTGGTGTTAACCTGGAAGGCACTATCTTCAACAGGTCTTCCCAACTGCTTGGTTATTCGGACTACATCGATATCATCGGCAGCTCCAAGAGAGCTGTACTTGAAGTATTCACAGTCTTGAAGTGAATGAGGACAAAATCAAGTATATATATGCTACCGACAAACAAAGCCTCCCTTGTACATCGCCTAGGACAAAACGTCACTGTTGGTAGCAGTAATTTCGAGGTAGTCAAGGAGTTCACCTACAACGGAACAAACATTAATTCCACGAATAACACCTTAGTGGAAATCCGACGATGAATTACCCCAGCGAACCGCTGCTACTTCGGTTTGGCCAAACAAATGGGTTCAAAACAACTGTCTCGAAAGACAAAGTGCACGCTTTACAAAACGCTAATTTTACCAGTTCAGACGATGAGTAGAAACGCGGAATTGATACTGGGCACTTTCGAGAGAAAAATTCTTCGGAGGATATTTGGTCCTATGTGCGAAAAGGGCGAATGTAGAAGAAGATTCAATCGATAACTGTACCAGCTGTACCAAGATGTGGATGTAGTACAATGAGCCAAAGCGCGTCGATTACACTGGCTCGTCCACATCGAGCGAATGGACAACAACGCTCCAGCCAAGAAAATCTTCGAATCCCAGCTCCCAGGTTCGAGGCGACCAGGAAGACCGAACCTCCGCTACAGGGACGAGGCGGTTACAGACGCTTGGTCTCGACGACTGGAATGGGCGTGCTAGGGACCGCAACTGATGGAAGACCGCAATGACCATGGATCGGGAGCCTGCACTACGCGAACATACCCATTTATTGAACAAAAAAATCAAACACATAAAATAATTTTAAAATATCCCCACGCTAGGCACATTCTTTTCTATACCTCCAATTTTGATTGTGTTAAAATGAGACAGTCAATACCTGGTTCTCAAATCCACTATGCCAAGCTAGTGCCGTGGAATTCAGGTTGCATTTAAAAGACATTAGGTCTTACAGGCATATATTTCAATTTTAAAAAAATCAACATTTAGCACAACATATATGTATGTGGAAAATTGAACTTTTTGTTATTTGTTACTGCTTCATATAATTGTTCAATTTTATTTGGATTTTTTAATTCAAGTTTTAGTTTTTTATATGTGTTTAATCTGAAGAAATAAAAACAAATCAATTGTTGATTTTTTGCAATTAGTTATTTGACACTTGGTCGGTAATAAATACATAAAAATATAAAAAAAATCAGGCTGCTGGGGATGGTTTTGTTGGCAAGTCCTGCTGTGCTACCAATAGATTTTATCCAAAAAAGGCAGCTTATGTTAGTTTCCATTCATAACGGATGTTTTCCGCCTTTCAAATAAAAAAGAATTTCATTAATACTTCACACCCAGCTTGTCTCATAGCGGGTGCTTTTGTTTGAACGTTGGTTTTCAATAGGAAAAAAACGCATATATTTTAATGTTGTGGCCAAGAACTTAGCTTTATTATAAAAATAAGGGTTTGCCATTATGCTTTAAAAATGATTTCAATATCCTCCAATCCAGGCATGAAAAAGTCATTAATCATGGCTCTATAGCGCTCCCCATTGAGTGTAACATTATAGCCGGCTTCATTGTGGAAAAAATATGGACCAATAATTTCCTCTGCCGATAGAGCGCAATTAGTGATTATATAACGGCGTCTCAACAATGGATTATGATCACTGCAAATACAACTATTTTACTTATTAATGCACCCATTTATCTATTAGCGGATTGAAAACCACGTCTAAAAAAACACCCGTTGTTATTTTACCATTGCATTGAGCTGTCTATGCTTGCAAACCCATTAGAAGAATAAATATTGTTCATATTAATCAAATTTGTATCTCATTTTTTGGAAACAATTCTACATACTTTTTAAAGCATTTTTTCCCTTAAATCTAAAAATTATTATTGTACATACATTTTCACATATTTGAAATATATAGCTTACAAAAATCCATTTTTAGTTTGCACTGCAGTATATTTATAACTTAAAATAAACATTTAATAATTGCAGGAGATGCTAACAAAACCCTATAATCCTTTTGGAAAGAGATTGTTTAATATCATGTCAACCTATTGGAAACAAAATAAATCTATTAATATATGCACAACATGTATACTACTATTGTTTGGATTAGTCATATTTTTATATACACCTAGTCCTCAACCAGCATCTTCATACATATTCGATAATTTCAAAGGCACTTTAGAAATTAAGAATTTGATTAACACCGACTGGACAATGGGTAAGTTATTGCAACTAAAACTCTTATTTAATACATACATATGAATATCTTTGCTAGGGTATAAAGACGAAACATTTATTTTGATTGTCGCGTAAGCTTTACAATTTGAGTTAGCTTGAATGAACAAAAAACTATTTTATTTTACTTGTTGTAAAAAATTACGTGTTACTTTATTCAAAGATTCTTAAGAACTAAACTAACAAATGAATAATTCGTCAGTTCACATTGTACATTGAAACAATTTATATCTACAAATAACAAAAATCTACCCATAATTTAAAAAAATGTCACACAAAGGTATACCCGCGGGCTACCTGAGTTTCCCGACAAACATTTAAAAAAGGATAATCCCATCTCCGGTTGACGAGCAAAACAAAAGTGTAAAAGGTAATTAAGTAAATGCCGATAGCAGGTAGAGGCTTATCAATGGATGAACCTTTCACACCCCTTCCACCGTACCATTCAACCAGCTACAGCCAATCAATATCCAGCCACCAATAACAACCAGCTACATCAGAAACAACATCAAGTAAGGTGCCAATAGCTGAGCCTGCAACCATGAAGACGAATAAGCCAGGTATACCTACTATTATAGTCTTCTCTGGAAACATCAAGGAAAGCAGCAATTACGCAAAAGAAATGAATACTCCAATCACATTGAAAAATCTGAAGACAACAAAAACCATTATTAACACAACCACAAACGAGGCATTTAACACAGTAAAGGAGTAGCTGAAGACAAAGAAAATTGAGAACCACAGCTTCACCAGCCGAGAAGACAGGAAGATACTTCTCCTAAAAGGATTTCACAGTACGTTTTTACCAATAGAAGTCAAGGACGAGCTCCAAATAGAAGGAGTACCAGCAATTAACGTGACACTCTTCAGATCGAGGAAAGCCAAAAATAAGAGCTACGACTCCTTCGTAGTTGAAGTAAGCAAGTCTTGCGAAGTTGCTGACATATACGCCAAAACTCTGTTCCGCAACCAGAAAGTCCACTTGGAACGCCTAAAAAACACGGATGTAGAGCAGTGCAGGAACTGCCAAAGATTTGGTCATTTGGCGACCAATTGTGGTATAAAGTACGTCTGTGTTAAATGTAACGAAGACCACAACGCAGGAGAATGCTAGCGGAAGGAAAAGGACACGAGTTTATTGTGCCAACTGCAAAGAGTTTGGACATCCGGCTTACTACCTTGGATGTAAGGTTCTCCTGAAGAAGAAGGAAGAAAAGAAAAAGCAGAAACCATAAAGAAAACCCAGCAAGACTTCAAGGCCAAATCAGTCTGCACCTTTACTCGCCCCACGTTAAGCTATGCAGCTCAAGCTAAGATGGAAGCCCAACCCTCCAGCCTCGACAACTTCAAAAGCCTGCTCCAAAACCAGAACAACCAATAGCAGTATCAGGGAAACAAACCCAAAACCCAAACGGAGCACCAAGCGCTAGTAAGCCGTATCTGGTTGAAGAAATGAGGGAGCACTTCGGAATTGATCTGAAATCAGTAATAAAGAAAGCTCGCTCTGCAGTGCCCAGTAACTACACTTCGCTGAGCAAGGAAAAATAGTCAGTAGCCTTGGCCACCTTTATATTTGAGCTATGCGGCGCGTAATGCGCATAATCCGGCTAAAGATAATCGCGTATAATGTTAATTCATTGTACAGAGTTTTAAAAGGTCCGGTGAGTGCTTCTTCATAAAGAATTCCACCTCTTTATGAAGAAGCACTCACCGGACCTGGCCCTAATCAGTGAAACTAACTTGTCACCAAGCGAAACAATATTGACTTCAAAGGATACGACAACTAAGAACCAAACCAACTGTGAAATATCTGGGTATCAATTTCGAGGAGAATTTTCGGTTCAACCTGCACGTGCCATCTCCAACCCGTAATGCGGAAAAGGAATGAACTCAGCCAGAAGACGAAACTGCTTATGTATAAGCAACTTCTCAGGCCCATTATCACGTATTGTTTTCCTGCATGGTTTTCTGTATCCAAAACGAGCATGAGAAGGCTTGGAATGTTTGAGATGTAAAACTGCATGCGACTTCACTTTGACCAGCGACGACGAAAGCACTTCCGCAACAAACGACTTTTCGAGCCGTCCGGAATAACACCCCTTGACAAGTACATGATCAGTGCTGCCGAAAGTCTGACGAGCAACCTAATCAACCACCCAAACACCTAGTGACTTAACTTCACAGGATCATTTCTGTAGTAAGTCTTCTTTTGCCTTTTGAAAAAAACTGTAAAAGAAATAACCTGCGAGGACGACGTATAGTTCGCTTTGGACGTCGATGATCGCTCGGTATAATGGATAAAACGACTTCTGAGTGGTTAAACTTTAAAAAAAAATTCAAGAATATTTAATAATAAGTAGTTAATTTTAGGGCTCTTGATTTTACCCGGGTAATACCCATTTCATAAAAAATCCGGGTACCCGGGTAATGCGGGTATTACCCAAATTTGCGGGTACCCGGGATATGTGAACTGGCGGGTACCCGACAATGTCGTGTTACAGGTACCCAGTACTCAAAAGTGCTACAATTGCTTATGAAATAATATTTCACAAGAGGAAGCAGAGAAGCAATGAAATGTGGTTTTTATATCCATAAGCATCATGTTGTACTTAAATTTTATTGAAAGTACACTGATGTGAATAAGTTTTGACTAATTCCCTTCACATTTCTCTTAGATCTGCATCTTTACATTCTTTTCTATAAAAAGAAATATCCAGAATCCAAATGATTTCTCAATAATTAATCCCTGCCCAACAATAAAGTAATATTCTGAGACAAAAAAATTTAGACGCGAATGTAAAACACACTATAAAATATAATGTTTGGGAATGCATTCATAAATCATAACGTAACATAACAATAACAACACACAACATAGGCTATGCAAATGATCATGATTATGATATAATAGGGAGTACTGTTACTGTTTTAAGCGGTACCTTTAGTTTGAGATCAATAAAGTTTATTAAAATGATTGAAGTTAACTGTCAGTTTCTAGACTCGATTACAAAATTAAAATCAATGCTTGGTCTATTGGTACTTTCGTAGTTTAGTTTCGCACTATAATCTGAAGTGAACTTATCAAGTGACAAATGCTAAAATGAGTGGAAAAAGAAAAAGCTGGGTTTGGCGGTTCTGCAAATTAAGTGAAAATAAAACAGAAGTTATCTGTAATGTTTGTGGCACTGCAATTTCTTACAACCACTCCCCATCAGCCATGAACAAACACCTCAGATATTTTCATAAATATGATCCTGAAAGGTTAGTGTTTGACTTGAATTTCATAAGAGCATTGATATTTGAAATAAAAACTAGTAATTAATTACGTACAATTTCTAGAAAAATTATTTTTGGCATTTTTTTTAAATATTTTTTTTTTTTTCAAAATGTGATTCAGTGTAACAAAAAACTAGAGAGTGTAGCTTGGGTGGAGAAAAGAAATAAAATGCTCCGTGGCGTGGGTGCAAGAGCATGATAACAACAACAGTTTGAAGTTTTCTTATTATCCGAAAAACTGAAATGCAATTTATTGCAAATTCTTTCCATGTACTAAGCGCTAAATTATAACGAAATTTTGTTACCAACTACTGTCTTAAAAACCGTTAAACCTACATATCTGTTACATGTATTTTTAGGCAAAAACTTAAAACGCAATTTTTTTTTAAACTTTTTTCATTAAGTCAGATATAAACTTTGATAGAAGATCGACTTTAGAGCTGATTTCAAGAAAATTTCCAAAAATTGAAACGGTTATATGGGAGGTACTCGTTATAGCCGGGATAAGAGAAAAATCTTAAGTCCATATTCATTTTCGGCCATTTTCTTAAAAACCGTTAATATCAAATTTCCGTTATGCGCATTTTAAGCCAAAAACTAAAAAGGCAGTTTTCTATATAATACTCCCAATATATTAGGTACAAAGTTTTATGAAAATCGTTATAGCCGTTTTCGAGAAAATTGGGATAAACCAAAAATGTTGGCTTAAACTAAACGACTCAATGTATGAGAGCTATACCTTTAAAAAAGCAGTTAGCTGAAAAATTTAAATTTTGTTTTAAAGATAGTCAAGAATAATCGTATTCAACAAAATTTTAATAAATTCAATCAAGACCTTGTTAACTTTTTGGGGAATAGACCCCCCCTCCAATCCGATTTTTTTCTTGTCTTAACCCAACCGACACGATCTAGCTTTTTGTCCACCTAATGCAAAATGTTTAAAATGATGGCATTGTTTTAAAAGATATATTTTGTTTGATTGCACTTATTTTAGTCCCGATCCCGAATCTGCGGGTTCTACGCCTTCTTCATCGAACAGTTCCACAGTTATGAATAGTAGGAGCAGCAGCAGTGCAGATCCTCCAAGAAAAAAAGACGCCAAAATATCGAAAATTACAACGCTAAGCGACAAGAACAAATTTCGCAGGCAACCGCCTTCATGATATCTGCAAATGGGTTGCCGATTTCATTCGTGGAAAGTGATGGATTTAAACATTTTTAGTCTGTTGTTGAACCCAACTATGAAATTCCAGCAGCTTCAACTATTTTATCCAGGTTACAGCTATTATATAATCAGGTTTATGAAAAAATTAAAAATGCGATAGGCTCAGCTTCTTCTGTAGCTTTAACTACAGATGGTTCGTCGTCCAGAGCACAGGACCCATTCGTATCAGTTACTGTGTACTTTGTTAATGATAAGTGGGAACTAAAAAATTATGTATTATGTGCAGAATACATGGAAGAAAGGCACACTGCAGAAAACTTGGCACTTATATTAGAAATGGTCATAGCAGAGTGGGACCTACAAGGGAAAGTATGTGCAGTTGTAACTGATAACGCAGCGAATGTTGTATCTTCAGTACGTTATGTTGAAGAAATTCGAAATAGTTTTTGCTGTGCTGCACACACGTTGCAAATCTGCGTTAAACATGCCTTGCAATCAGTAGAAGCATACCAACTTGCACTGAAAAAAGCAAGCACTTTAGTAGGTCACTTCCACCACTCTAATATAGCTGCTTCTGAATTAGGTAAGAAACAGCTACAACTTGGCTTACAAGAATTAAAATTG